>LPNX010399652.1:140042-178182 GCA_001517045.1 Pseudotsuga menziesii | reverse complement strand
TTGTTTAAATTCAAAAATGTATTCCCTCTAAATTATAAGGAGGAGCCTCCACCCATGCTCGCATGGCATTCTTATGCCTATGTGTCTGCTTCAGAATTTGCTTCAGATTCAACATGCCTATGCCTTGGAGTATGATAAACCATGGCTAATTCAACATTATATCCAAATTTTCAATATGCTCATGTTTAACCGTTGGTTACAGTATGCTACACACTTCCATTTTTTTATGAAATTTTAGAGACAGATATGGTTTTTTTTTTGCACATGCCAAATATGTAAATTCTAACAAGAATACATAATTTTTTTCTATTTTTTTCTTATTTATCTTCTGTCATCACTCCTCAACTCAAAAAACACACTGTTAGTGTTTCATCCATATCTCTTTCATTTCTCAACCATTTAAAAAATTTATATGGTGCACTAAAGAACACCAACCTCTACATGCTATAAAAAACTCATTTCCAAATAATTGCATTAAGACATTCAAACGCTACACCCATAGTTGACATACCATTTTCAAGGTTTGATCTCTTAGATAATTATAAAAAAAAAAATATATTTTTATTATTGGAAAAATAGTTGTGCACTACTATTATATGTTCTCTATATGTCTACTATTTTTCGTAAATATATTCCATTATTTAGTCACTCAAAGGTTGCACCCACAAAAACATAAACCTTATAATTTGTCCCAAAAATAAGAAGTGTCTGTTAAAAAAAACCTAACTTTACATAGTTAACAACATTTTCAATAGAAAATATTTATATAATTGGAAACGTCATTCAATTTCATACATTTCTTGTTTTTTACTCATTCCAAGATTCATTGTGCAAGTGTCTCAAAATATCCATCCAAGTTGATGGATGCCTAATTTTTCAGTTTTCTATTGGATCTAATGCATCAAAAGAGACCCTCATCACCATGCAGACACCCATAATCATAAACAACATAATAAAACATGTGCATTGTCTTACGCCCAATATATAAACATAAACAATGGGGTTGATGCCCATTATAGTTAAGATCAAAATTTGGGATATTACATCAACCCAGCTGTACCGTATAAATGCATCTTGTCATGTAAAAGTACTCACTATACATTACAAACATTTCATCATGGTCATCAAAGTTCAAATACATCACAAAAGTGACAACAAAGCCTACAAAAAAAACTAAAACTAGTCTATCCTAGAAGATAAAATAAGAACCTGAATACACAATTTCATACTCAACCACTTCTTCATAATGAAGATAACCATCCATATTTCTTATAGCTTTCTTTGATAAACCATCAGCTCTTCCATTCAACACCTGTAAATATGTAGAAAAGTTAATTCGAAGAAACAACAAATTAATAATAATACTAATAGAATGTTAGAAAGTTAAATTGAAGAAACAACAAATTAATAAATTATTAATATATGTTATTAAATATATATACAAGCATTTCATTCTTTTGACTAAAAACAAGAATAACTTAAACATGAGCAGTAATTATTATTAAGATCCTTTAACTCTTCTGTTATGATAAGATCGTTTGGCTTCTGAAGTATGACGTTAAAATTTATATTACAATATAGCATCTTAACAAAACTCACAAGGGATTTGTGGCCCTTGTTATAACATAAAATAACAGAGAACACTAATAGCATAGAATATGTTATTAAATATAAATACAAGTATTTCATTCTTTTGGCTAAAAACAAAAATAACTTAAACATGAGTAAAAGCAATAATAACTTGCATGTTTATTTCATATAAAGTAATTATTAAGATCCTTTAACTTTTCTGTTATGATAAGATCGTTTGGCTTCTGAACAAGAAATTTTATATTACAAAATAGCATTTAACAAAACTCACGAGGGGAATGGTGGCCCTTGTTATAGCATAAAAAAATTATTTTTTTTGCACATATTCATACTAATAACAGAGAACACTATGAAGAGTTAGGATTTTAGTATGATCATACCTTTGGGTTCCTTTACTTTTACATCTGCACATTATTGACATCGTCAAGAATGTCCTTCAGCGAACGCTTAACAGCTGTATCGTAGTCATCCACGACGTCGCTTTGAAGAAAAGCTTCAAAAACTCGGACATCTTCGTTTCTTATTCCACGGCCTTCTTCTTTATAAAGAATCGCTGCACTGTTTATACCTAATTTCAAATGAGACGACCAAAGCAAAAAACCAGAAACTGCAAGTTCTACCATTACGACGATTACTCCTCTAATATCCGAATTTTGCAGCTTCTGCTTGGAGTGAGAGAAAAACTCTTTTTCTACCTCTTGGGGCGTGGTCTTGAGTAAGGAATTAATTAACCAGAGTCCTACGTGAAGTGCTGTGTTAATCAGATTTTTATTCTTCTTCTGTTCATCATTTTTGCTGATCCATCTAGAAATAGTGTTTGCACGATCAGCTGCAGCGTGCATTTCGTGCAAACGGGAAATGCAAATAGTCACTACATTGACGATGATTGCAGCGTAATCGAACTCCCTCACACAAATCTTTCTCTTTCTTATCCAAGCAGATTCGAGGACAGCCATTCCGTGGTAAAGGTCTTCGTTACATATATCTCTAAAATTCTCGCGCCCTAACATATAGAGAGAAGTTTGAACTACACAACTGCATAAAGTCTTGTTGCAATCGATGTTGTAGAGGGAAAACAGCTGACCATAAATTCTCAAAACAGTACCCTGAATTTTCAGATAGTCGCATCGAGCAGCGAGGTAAGACAAGATATGTACTAACGCACATAAAAAGTCGTTACTCAACATCAGCAATTCACTCTCTGTGAAACCAATGGCATCCACAATCCTGGCCACTTCTTTGCACACTTCCTTGGTATCATCACACATAGAGTAGTACTCACTGCATAGTTTATAGAAGCGGTCATCAACTATTTGTAACAAGTAAGCATATCCTCTGATCGTGTAAAACAACTCCCTATTTTCTGCGTTGAACTGGCAATATAGACGGAGGAGGTTAAATCTCTGCCAAAAGACCTTCCAAAATCGCCCATTCTGCAGATTTCCGTTGTTGATACAATGCTCGTCAACAAGACATTGATAATCTAAAATCAATTGATTCAAGAGGTTTTTCATCTCTGTTTTGCTCAAGACTTTAGTATAGTCCGGAATCACCTCTACACATATGGTGTTGTTGTCGACTATGTATTGATGCATCTGTTGCCTGAGTTGATACTGGGGAATTGCATGGCTAATATCGAAGGGCTGGCGAGTAAATGGGTTAAGAGCATGGTGTTTGGCGTCCCAAATAGTTTCCAACGTTCGGCGGTTGTAGAGCACCTGAGGAGGGTCTTCTGTAAGGGGTAGATGAATTGGATCATAAGCAAACTCTTGCAACAGTATATCAAGATACTCTTCGGGGAAGCTAATTTCTTCGGAAGCCATTTTTGCAGTTTGAGGTGGGATATTTGTTTGTGGTTTTTTTTTTCTTAAAATCTTACATTATTTATACACATACACAACACTATATGGCTTTAGTGAAGTCGGCGTTCAGAGAGTGACTTTACCCGACTTTAATCGATATTACATAACAACACAATATATGGCGTTAGTGAAGTCTGCTTTGAGAGGGTGACTTTACTCGACTTTAATCGATATTAATGGAACGGTCAAACCATCAACAAAATTGGTGTTGGAAACAACAGCCAGCACAAAAGAAAACCCAAAACAGAGCATCTAAATAAGTAAACATGAGCCTTAAACAAGAACAAGCCCCTCAAATTGAAATGGAAAGATGCCAATGTTTTTTTTAAGCACTATTTAGGTGGCATTGTTAAAAGGACTTTATTTAGTTAAACTATATTATAGTGTTTTTATTTATGGCATATTAACGAATACTCGTAATTTTACTACATATCCATAATTATTGATAAAAAAATCTTTTGTTGAGTCTCACTAACAATACATATTTTCAATAACTGGTTAGATCTCTTTAGGATAGCATCATAGAGGACAAAGGATCAAAAAATAGGGTTCGAGGGTTTTTCTTTGGCTGAGCAAGGTGCATAGAGTCCTCGCAGCGTTGGGCTACAGGAAGGTTCCGGTTTCTGGCCTCCTGTAGGGTGCCATGGTAGCATTTGGGCAGGGGGCGCCCGCCCCGGATGGAGGGGCTCCTCTTGTGAGCCCAAAGGAGCAGGCAGAGGACGACAAAGGAGACGAGACTTCACCCGGTTCTAGGAGAGGCAAACAAACGAGTACTTGTGGCTGTCTCCCAAGGACGGATTCCATCCCCGCGATTGAAATCAGATCTGAGGTAGTTAGAGGTAAGATTGAGACTTGGAAGGAAAAGGCCCTAATAGGGAAATTTGTGGGGATCTGGCCGAAGGAAAAAGACCTAGTTAAGTGGTTAAATGGAGTGTGGAAGCTTAAAGGAAACTACGATCTCCAGCTGGGTTCCAAGGGTTTCTTCACCATTATCTTTTTTTAACAGGAAGACAAGGATAGAATCATGGCGGGAGGTCCATACTTTTTCTTCTCGGTTGGATTATTCTTGCGGCCATGGAAGGAGCATTTTAACCCAGAGACGGAGGAGATGACAGTCGCCCCGGTTTGGATTCGCCTATTTTTCCTCCCAGGCGAATACTGGGACTTGAAGACCTTGCGGGACATAGGAAACACCCTGGGAGAATTCATTAAAGTAGCAGAACAAACGAGGATTCAAAGGTATACTTCCTTTGCTCAGATTTGTGTTTATATGGACCTATCTAGAGAGCTTCCAGAAGCAATCAGTCTAAACTGGGAAGATGAGGAATGGATCCAGCCTATTGACTACCAACAACTCCCTTTCAGATGTCGTCACTATCATGAATACGGTCACTTGGGAAGGAATTGTCCCAAAGATAACCCCAGGACCGACCCGGCTACCCCCTCTCCATCCAAAGCTGCGGAAGAGGACGGATTCATCCAGGTCAAGAACAGAAAGGGCAGCAAGGGAGGAGGTAGATCCTCGGCGCAAATGGAACCGATGCCCAAGGAGAATAGACAAGGGAACTCATTTGAGGCTTTAGGGACCCTAAAAGAGGGAGAAGAGGTCCAAGCTGTGCCAATGGTTGAAGATCAGCAGGAAGGCCCATCCAAGTCTCTAGTGGACAAGGAGGCCCAACAGATGGAAGGAATGGAAGAGGACGAAGGGGAGGACATGGATCTGGGCGAGCTAGACTTGGATGCCATAGAGGAAGAATGCAGGAAGAAGGGACAAGGGTATGTCTCGAGACGCCAGCTTGAACTTCTCCAGGAAGCCATTATCCGAACGGGTGTTGTGAAGAGTTTGGGGATCGACCCGGATGCCCAGAAGGGCAGTAAGAGGAAATCACTAGAGGAGGAACTGCGGCGAGGAAGGAAGATGAATAAGCAACACATAGCAGTGGTTGGAGTGCGATTGATCAAATCTGGTCAGTATCCCACAATTCAGGCGGCCTTCTCTGAAGCTATAAAAAGGTTTGCCAATGAAGCTCATTTTGTGGAATATAAGGGGGTGTGGTAACCCCAAGAAGTGGAAAACTCTAAACTGTAAAATTAGGCAGGAATCCTCGAATATTCTTTTCCTCCAAGAAACCAAATGTAGCTACGGGGGCCTTGAAAAGATTAAGGACAAAATCAGGAAAGGAAGTCATGACATGGCTATTGATGCAGCAAGACAATCTAGAGGTATTGCAATCCTTTGGCAGCCCCGAACGGTGGAATTCTCCAACTAGAGGGCCAATAAGTTTGCTTCAATGGCGGATTTTTGCTTATTGGATTCTGGAGTCCATGGAACAGTTGGGAACATCTATGGACCCAGTTGTTTCCCTGAGAAGCAATCTTTTATGGATCTCCTCAACTGGCTCAAGTAGCAAGCAGAGCAGGGTTCATGGGTGTTAGGAGGAGATTTCAACCTGATCGCAAATCTTGGGGAAAAGAAAGGAGGAAGAAGAGCCTTGGACAAATACCAGGAATCTTTCAGTGAGTTCTTAGCTCAGAGCCCACTGGTTGATATGGAAACTGGGTGTGGCTGGTTCATGTAGAACAACAAATGTGGAGGGGAGCATTTGGTGGCTTCTAACCTGGACCGATTCTTGGTGTCGGAGAACATCATGCATAGTACGGGGGAGCTTTTGGCTGATGTTCTCCCTGTGACTGGCTCATATCACTGGCCCATCAACCTTTCTTGGGATTGGTCTTGATCCCCTAGGGGCAAACCCTTTCGTTTTGAAAACTTTTGGATGGAGCACAAAGACTTCAAGGACCTGGTCAGTCAATGGTGGTAGGAACTGGTCCCCCCCGCCAGGAACCATTATGTTTCATTTTTTGCAAAAACTTAAGGCCCTAAAAGCTAAGATTCACATGTGGAACAGAGAGGAATTTGGAAACGTCTTTGACGACAAAAAACAACTATTGCTAGAACTGGATCTCATCAAGTGAAAGGGTATGGAAGGCAGCTGAGATGAGGACATGAAAATCAAAGAAAAGGATCTAATGGGACAAATGGAAGCTAGGGAAAAATAGGAGGCGCTATTTTGGCAACAGAAGGTGAGGGTAAAATGGATGCAGGAGGGTGAAAGGAATACTAAATTCTTTCATAACTCGGTGATCCAGAACAGGAATAGCTCTAGAATCCAGAGACTTAAGACTAGGGCGGGGAACATAGTGGAGACGAGGCAGGAGATAGAAGCTAAACTTACTCAACACTTCTCGGATATTCTCAGGGAGGATGAGGGGGATAGAAGTCGGGACATTGAACAAATAACAAGTCTAGTTCCTAGGTTGGTCACTAGAGAAAACAATGAAATGCTGATCAAGCCCATTGGGATGTAGGAATTTGAGGAAGCGGTCAACCACATGGCTTTGGGGAAAGCCCCCGGCCCAGACGGCTTCATGTCCAACTTCTTCCATTTCTTCTGGGATCTTGTTGAGGAGGATGTGCTCGACATTGTGGAGGAGTCCAGGACCAAGAAATGGGTCCTTAAAGCTTTCAACGCCACCTTCCTCACCCTTATCCCTAAAGAGGTGGGGGCGGATACCCTTGACAAATTCAGACCGATAGCTTTATACAATGTCATTTACAAAATCATCTCCAAAGTCATTGTTAACAGACTCAAACCTCTCCTTTCGATGCTCATAAGCCCAGAATAGTCTGGTTTTGTGGAAGGTAGACAGATCTTGGATGGGGTTATTCTCGTGCATGAGGTGTTGCACTCACTTAAAATCTCAAGAAATCTTGGGATGATGATTAAGCTCGATATAGAAAAAGCATATGGTAAGCTCAATTGGGAATTCATGGAGGAGATGTTGGGAGCCTATGGTTTTTCCCCCGATTGGGTGGAGTGGGTCATGGGCTTATTTTCCTCACCATTCTTTAACATCCTCCTTAATGGTTCTCCATCTTCAACATTTCAACCGTCCCATGGCATCCGCCAAGGAGACCCTCTATCCTCAGTCCAAGAAGCTCCAAGCTTCAAGAAAATCCTAGAACTTTTTGCTCGGGCCTGAGGCCTGGCAGTCAATCCCAATAAATCTCAGGTCTTCTTTGTCAATACCCCCCCGGCTACTCAGAGGAATATTTTGAGAAGCTTGGGATTTTCTGTCTATGTACCTTGGCATTCCCCTTGGGATGGGCAGGCCTAAAAAAGATGCCTGGCAGGAACTATTGGATATGTTAAAACAGAGACTATCAAGCTGGGTGCTCCACCCCCTAAATTTCCCAAGTAGGTTGATCCTGGTTAAGTCCATTCTTCAAGCGATGCCGACATACCCTTTTTTGATCTTAGCAGCTCCTAAAGCTATCCTCAAGGAAATTTAATGTATTCAACGTAATTTTCTCTGGGGGGGAAGTGGGGAGAAGGCTAAATTCTCTCTGGTGAGCTAGGAGGACGTTTGCAAGCCTAAGGAGTAGGGAGGATTAGGCCTTACGGATACTAAAGTAATGTCAGAGATCCTTGGCGCCAAAGTTTGGTGGCGATAAGTTAACCATTCAATGGAACCTTGGGTGAAACTTTGGAGCATAAAATACGCTCAGGATAGACCCAGACATCTTCTGATCCGCTTCAATGAGGCCCCTAGTGGGTCACCCATATGGTTGAAAGCCATGGCTAGTAAAACGATTGTTCAAGAGCATAGCTTCTAGGAGATCAGGAATGGTAGCAGGCTGAAGTTCTGGGAATATTTGTGGAATCAGTTTCCCATCCTTGGTAGGGATCTGCAGTGGGATCTCATCAAACAACAGGAGTTTGAGTGGGGCAAGATTCTGGTGAACCAAACCTGGAGGTTGGGGAACCACATGGATCATCAACAGTGGAACTTCCTTGAGAAACCTGAACATACAAGTGAGGAGGATTGGGAAGCCTTCTAGGAAGAACTGAACAAACACTTTATCAAGGCTCAAGAAGGCCTTGATATTTTAAGATGGGGATACTCACCCAGAGGATCCTTTAGGATCAAGGAGGACTACAGTATTAGGATTTCGATGAATGCTGCAACCGATGATAACTGGAAAAAAATTTGGACAGTCAACTTAAGGAAGGCAGGCAGCTGGGATGAGGACATGAAAATCAAAGAAAAGGATCTAATGGGACAAATGGAAGCTAGGGAAAAATAGGAGGCGCTGTTTCGGCAACAGAAGGCGAGGGTAAAATGGATGCAGGAGGGTGAAAGGAATACTAAATTCTTTCATAACTCGGTGATCTAGAACAAGAATAGCTCTAGAATCCAGATACTTAAGAATAGGGTGGGGAACATAGTGGAGACGAGGTAGGAGATAGAAGCTAAACTTAATCAACACTTCTCGGAGATTCTCAGGGAGGATGGGGGGGGATAGAAGTCGGGACATTGAACAAATAACAAGTCTAGTTCCTAGGCTGGTCACTAGAGAAAACAATGAAATGCTGATCAAGCCCATTGGGATGTAGGAATTTGAGGAAGCGGTCAACCAAATGGCTTTGGGGAAAGCCCCCGGCCCAGACGGCTTCACATCCAACTTCTTCCATTTCTTCTGGGATCTTGTTAAGGAGGATGTGCTCAACATTGTGGAGGAGTCCAGGACCAAGAAATGGGTCCTTAAAGCTTTCAACTCCACCTTCCTCACCCTTATCCCTAAAGAGGTGGGGGCGGATACCCCTGACAAATTCAGACCGATAGCATTATGCAATGTCATTTACAAAATCATCTCCAAAGTCATTGCTAACAGACTCAAACCTCTCCTTCCGATGCTCATAAGCCCAGAACAATCTGGTTTTGTGGAAGGTAGGCAGTTCTTGGATGGGGTTATTCTCGTGCATGAGGTGCTACACTCGCTCAAAATATCGAGAAATATTGGGATGATGATTAAACTCGATATAGAAAAAGCGTATGATAAGCTCAATTGGGAATTCATGGAGAAGATGTTGGGAGCCTATGGTTTTTCCCCCGATTGGGTGGAGTGGGTCATGGGCTTATTTTCCTCACCATTCTTTAACATCATCCTTAATGGTTCTCCATATTCAACCTTTCAACCATCCCATGGCATCTGCCAAGGAGACCCTCTATCCCCCTTTCTCTTCATCCTCATAGCCGAGGGCTTAAGCCGTCTCATTGCGGCCTAGGTTGAAAGTGGTGCAATTCATGGAGTGAAAGCTCATGAGGGGGCATCCTCTCAGACTCATCAACAATTTGTGGATGATACTATGCTCATGGGGCACCCTTCAGTCCAAGAAGCTCCAAGCTTCAAGAAAATCCTGGACCTTTTTGCTCGGGCCTTAGGCCTGGCGGTCAATCCCAATAAATCTCAGGTCTTCTTTGTCAATACCCCCCCCGACTACTCAGAGGAATATTTTGAGAAGCATGGGATTTTCTAGAGGGGATTTTTCATCTAAGTACATTGGCATTCCCCTTGGGATGGACAGGCCTAAAAAAGATGCCTGGCAGGAACTATTGGATAGGTTAAAACAGAGACTATCAAGCTGGTTGCTCCGCCCCCTAGATATCCCAAGTAGGTTGATCCTGGTTAAGTCCATTCTTCAAGCGATGCTGACATACCTTTTTTTTATCTTAGCAGCTCCTAAAGCTATCCTCAAGGAAATTTGATGTATTCAACGTAATTTTCTTCTGGGGGGGAGTGGGGAGAAGGCTAAATTCTCTCTCGTGAGCTGAGAGGATGTTTGCAAGCCTAAGGAGCAGGGAGGATTAGGCCTTAGGGATCCTAAATTAATGTCGGAGATCCTTGGCACCAAATTTTGGTGGCAATGGGTTAACCATTCAATGGAACCTTGGGTGAAACTTTGGAGCATAAAATATGCTCAGGATAGACCCAGACATCTTCTGATCCGCTTCAACGAGGCCCCTAGTGGGTCACCCATATGGTTGAAAGCCATGGCTAGTAAAACGATTGTTAAAGAGCATAACTTCTAGGAGATCAAGAATGGTAGCAGGGCGAAGTTTTGGGAATATTTGTGGAATCAATTTCCCATCCTTGGTAGGGATCAATGGTGGGCTTTCATCAAACAACACGAGTTCGAGCAGGGCGGGATTTTGGTGAACCAAACCTGGAGGTTGGGGAACCACATGGATCATCAATAGTGGAACTTCCTTGAGAAACCTGAACATACAAGTGAGGAGGATTGGGAAGCCTTCTAGGAAGAACTAAACAAACTCTTTATCAAGGCTCAAAAAGGCCTTGATATTTTAAGATGGGGATACTCACCCAGAGGATCCTTTAGTGTCAAGGAGGACTACAGTATCAAGATTTCGAGGAATGCTGCAACTGATGATATCTAGAAAAAAAATTGGACAGTCAAATTATGGCCCATGTCACGTCCCCATGCCTCTGACTAGTGAAGAGGATGCGACTACAAGCTTGAAACACCCAGGCTAAGAGCCCCATGAACATGTACAGGCATAAAATTTGCAGAAACAGAATGCTGAAAGAAAATGCATTGTAGTATAACATGCATAAACGCAATTGTTTATCATACACAGCTATAATTATTTATTTTGCACAGCGGAATCAACATGCATTCACACAAGCATTCATTTTAACATCTTCATCATTTTCATATCATTGACAGAAAATATGGTTGCAGAAGTAAAATGCACAAGATCACTTATCTTAGGAAGAGGTCGTTCTGCAACCAGCTACGTCGCTGCAATGTTCCACCCAACCATAGGCCAGCGTGCTCCTTAATCTCTCAGCAACGCTACCACCCCCGAGCTGGGCATTATTCTTCAAGGAATAAGGGAACTAGCAAGCTTACACATAGCCAAGGATATACAAACACAGCCAAGCCAACACAGTTGGGTTTATCAGGCCATCAAGGAGTTGGGAAAGGCTCAATGCTAAGATGGTGAGCTCATTATAGAGCCAAGAACACCTACACCAGAACTACCCTGACCTCTAAGACACCTAAACACACCCAACACAAGGAATCAATCCCTTCTCTGCTACACAGTCCCTCAGGCCCTGTATTCCCTTCCAGTGCTATTCAGGGGTGATGGAGAAGAAGGCCAGCCCTCTAGCTCTGTCTGTGTGGTTTCTAGCCACCAGGTTTATCAAGCAAAACTAAGCCCCCATCCCTGCTCCCAATACAGTCCGAAGACCAACTATTGCACTCATGCAATCAATTTAGCTATCACAGCTTAAACCACGGAAAATGACTTCAAAACATCTACAGTAGTCCCCAAACGTAACAGCAAACATAGCTCATGGCCTGGGGAATTAATAGCCCCCGAAATGCATCAGTGGACGCGGCTCAAAACGTGGGGAAAACTCAACCCGTCCTTGGGCAATGAAGTTGTCGGGAAAACATACATAGACCATGCTGGGAAAGAGATTATAGTTCCCCAGCCTAGGCGTGAATGAAAACGACAACGCAGGACCCACGAATTAGTCCGTGAGGGAAGAATACAGCCAAACCATCTGTAGATCTACAGAGGAAAAATACGTGGATAAAAACCAGGAAAATCCTGTGCGTGGAAAACAATCCGACCCTGTGAGGAATGAACAGACAATGGAGGTCCTGCGTGAGGAAAAATAGATCTGTTTTTGTCTGTGGATGAACAAACAACAGGAAGGACGCGAAAATTGGAAGTGCGTGAGCCTTCAGCATAGTCGTGGAGAGAAGAAGATCTGTGTGAGACGATGAACAGGAAAATCGTGGGTAGAGTGTGCGTGTGGGTGAGGACTGATAGTCCTAGCACCCCACTTCCAAGACCATAACTGCCTCAACCACCAGCAGCCTTTCTTAATGAAAGTGGTTGGGATAAAAACAAGGTAAAAAGATACATGGATTTTCATCCCATTGGCCAAGGTTTGACAAATTCCCCACCCTTATCCTTGTGAAAATCATGCCCCTTTCTCATTTTAGTTGCCGCGATCGTAGCTGGTCGGGTTCATTTTTAATTATAGATGCATATTTACATGATGACCAACACAATATATGCCGCATGCCCTGATGTACCATCGGTGACAAATTTAAATCCAAAACATAGCATATCCAACCAATGGTGGGGCCTTGGCCTTTAGCTCCGCACCATGATTATTACAATATATACATCGTGTACGTTTAATGCAACGGGGTCAAAACCGGGGTGTTACAACCCAATGTTGCCCTTTTTTTTTGGCTAGTAGCCAGAGGAAGGATCCTCACTAGTGACAATTTGCACAAGCGGGGGATTCTTGGGCCATCCCAATGTTGTCTGTGTTATCAAGTGGAGGAATCGATGAGTCATCTTCTGGATAGCTGCCCTTTCGTAGCAGTAGTATGGGACAAGGGAGTGATGAGGTTTCGATGGAGTGACAAAAGACAGGGTCAACCCTCCTAGACATTGAGAGAATGGTGCCCAAGAGCCTATAAAATTCCCATAATCAGAACTATTTGGGATGCTTTCCCAAGTATGGCCATGTGGTGTATATGGAAGGATAGGAATGCTAGGATCTTCCGAGACCAATGCAAAGATATGGAGATGGTCTGGAACACGGTGCAAGACAACCTGCTATCATCCACTCGATGCATGCAGTGGCATGAGCAAGATAAGATCTTCCCGCGGGAGGAAGTCCAGATCGCTGAGAACTGGGGGATGAATAGACCTATGCTGGTTGCTATGCGCTATCGGGACAAACTGTGTCTTCCCTCCACCCCATCGATATGGTTGGTTGCTCCCCCTGGAGTTTTCAAACTAAACTTCGATGGTGCATCGAGAGGCAATCCGGGTCCGGCTAGATTTGGTGGCCTTTGTCGTGATCTCGAGGGAAGGATCAAGATGGTGTTCATGGGAGCTATAAGGCAGGATACCAACAACTCAACTGAGCTGGAAGGCCTCATCCGAGGCTCGGAAGTGTTGATCAGGGGTGGATTTTTTCTAGCAATAATCGAAGGTGATTCCAACACCCTCATCCAAATGGCCAAGAAATTGCTGAATGGGCAAACGTTGAAAAGGATATCACCCAGTTGGTGCCTAGCATACAGGATGGAAAGGCTATGTGACCTTATCCTTATGCACCCCACAATATCTTTTCACCAAGTCAGAAGGGAGGCCAACGAGGCTGCTGACCTGTTGGCGAATGCTGGCGTGGAGTGCAGAGTTGGCTTCCGACGAGACAAGATAGAAATATTTGGCGAGGAGGAATGGGCCCAACAGTGTCGTCACCTCGATGCTAGGGATATTACTAGGGAAATACAGATGGTCGATCAGACAGATGAGAGGACAAATAGAGTTAGGAGGCGTGAGCATGCCTACACGTGGCAAAACTAATGCGGAGTGGGTCCGATGGTTTAAATGCTCACTGGCTCTAGTGGTTGTACTGCTCCATTATTTCATTTCATGCCGTTGGTTTTTCCACACTTTGCACTAGGCGAAGGGTCCATCGACCGGACAAGGTCCATTATCACCACAGGAAGAAGGCTCCCATTCTCATGATGGGAATGACGTAGGATAAGGTCAGGGATGGGAGAACTCCCACGAGCACTCATCTATTTTATTCCGAAGATTTTTATATCTACCATGAGGAGTTCTATTTTAGAGAGGGCAAGATTGAGTATATGTCTTTCATCTTACGCTGTGCCTTGGAGTTTGGTTTTGCTAGAGTGCCTCAGCTTCACCTCCTATTTCTGCAGTCTCTCTTGATGGCCCCCAAATGGAAATTCAGGTGGGAGGTTGGCTCCAGGGAGGCATCTAGTTTATCCTCTGTTAAGGGGAAATTTCTCAAGCGTCAGACGCGGCAAATGTTGGGGCTCGGACCTTGAAGGTCCTAAATTTTGGCAACTCCGTGGTTTTGGTGCGAAGCTTGTAAGCGGAGTTGCAGTCCAAAATAGTCTTAGGGGCTTCAGGGTTGGGTCGAAGCCCCTCTTTTTGTAAATGTCCCGTGGTTTTTGGGTACCCATGGTTTAAGTCCATGGTATTGTAATAGTGCACTTGTATAAATAGGCACTTATGTAAAGGAGTAGAGGGAAATTCTTAGAAGTTTTGTGTTATGATGATGATGTGATGCGAAGAAGATAAGGTCTATTTTTGGGTTAATTTTAAGTCCCAACTGAGTGCGTGGATGACCTCTGCAGCTGAGTGCACAGAGGGTTTTGGAAGAAAGGTTCTGCAGCTAAGTGCGTAGTTTTGGGTTGTTGAGAAGATCTGCAGCTAAGTGCGCAGTTTTGGGTTGTTGAGAAGATCTGCAGCTGAGTGCGTAGATCAGAACTGTGTATTTTGTAAATTGTTGAATATAAACTTAGTTCTGTGGATGTAGCCCCTACACTGGGGGTGAGCCACGTATATATTGTGTTGTGGTGGTTCTTTTTATTTTGTTCCTTTTATATTTTTATGCATTTGATAAGTAGATGAATGATAAAGTAAGATAAATTACTAGGTATTAACTTCGTTGTGAATTCCCAGTTAAGGGTTAAGCAAGAAACTATCTTTTTATCTAAACTGTGAAGCTATTTATAAGTGAATGTTGAAGCACTGTATTGCATGATTATTCTTTGTTAAGGCTAAAGGTACAGTAATATCCCTCTTTCACCTGCAGAAACCTGATTTTGCGGCACCCCATAACTGTTTCGGGTGAGACTGCAACATGTTCACAGGTTGTTGCTAAAAGGGCCAACACTGTGGGTCTGTTTGTTGGTGCGAAGATAAAAGCATAAGAACCTGGGTCTGCACCACCTGCCCAAAAAATTGGTTCCGTTTCCGGTTGAACCAGTATCTTCTTTAAGAGGGATCTACATCGTACCTAGAGGGATATGTTTTGGAGGCCCTCAGTAAAAGAAATCAATGACTGGATTGAAGATACTTATCTGAAATTTGCTGAACAAGAGAATAAGGACCCTCATCGTAGCTTAGATGACTTCTTGCAAAGGTACGTTTTTACTGATATTTATGAAATTTTATTTGGTAGTATCCACATAGAATTGCACCAGTGGTTATCTAGGTTGACAGAAAGAAAGACAAACTTCAAAGAAGATCAGTCTCCTGACTGGACCCCGGAAAGAATTAAGTTGTTGAAAAGTGTGAACAACGTGGTATCAAGAGCTATTGACTTCTGGACAACATGAACCCTTCAAGCATTTGTGACGAAGTTCACCACCGACACACATACTTATTTCAGTGAAGCAGAACGACAGTTTTTCAAAGGACCAAGGGGTGAGTACCTAAATTCATTAAGTCTGAAAATTAAAATGCTCTTGGCTAAGAAAGTCATATTGCTTATCCAATCAGATTGCTAGATTTATTGCTACTAACCTATGTTTGGAAGCGAAAGTGACTTCGACGAGCAAAGTGGTTTACTTCGCAACGATAAAAGATATAAGAGAAATCTTGGATCCTATATCCTAGGCCAAAATACCGATTATACCTCATTAAGTCCAGAAGAATATGAATCTAAAGAAACCCCTTTTGTTGGAAACCCTCCTATCACCCTGCAATGAAGATCTGTTATCCCTGAGAACCCTTCGTAGTCTGAAAGTAACCCTAGCTCGAGTAGTCCTGTCGCAGGTCAGTCTACCTCAGTAAGTTCCCTTCCTCCTGTTACCAGTATCCCCCCTGTTACTATTTCTCCTCCTCCCCCTCCTCCCCCCCCTCGATTCAATATGGCCCATGTGAATGACAATATCAAGCTCCCAGTATTTAAAGGAACTGGATCAGACGATCGAGAGTAGTTTTGGTTCTTATGCGAAGCTATTTGGACTGCTAAGAATATTATGGATCAAAATACAAGAAGAGCGTAGCTGATCACCTCTTTCAGAGACCGAGCTTTGACCTGGTTTATGAAGTTTTCCAGTACTCAGAACTATGCCTTGGCTGATATTAAAAAAACAATGATCAAAGAATTCAAGAAGCCTAAATCGGAGTCACAGTGTATAACTGAACTGAAAGAAATTCAGCAGAAGTGAGGTGAATCAGTTTGGGACTTTGATCAGAGGTTCAAGGTTCTATTGGATCAAGTTAGCTTCACTATTGGACCAGAATAGCATAAAGAATGGTTCATTGCAGCACTGTTGCCTCATATCAGGACTCCACTTATGCAATAGAAGGTTGCTGATCAGCAAGAGGCTTTGGAAATTGCTATGAAACTTGAAACAAATCCTGTTGGAGATAATTCTGGAATAGCCCAGATACAGGCACAGTTAGCAGAAATGGCTTTGGATCTTCACAACATGAAAAAAGGGAAATCTATTCGAGAAGAGTTTTGGTGTACATGATGTAAGCCAGAAGGTCATGCTAAAGAATAGTGTCCTACATTAAGAAATTATTTGAATACTGGTGCACCGAACCCATTTAACCCTAATGTCCTATATTGTGAGATTTGTAGAACAACTGGCCAGCATTGACATGAAGATTGCTATCTACTGTAGAGATATGTTCAAGTACCTAAGAATCCCTACTGCAAGTTCTGTAAGTCAGTTGGACACAACGAAGATGAATGTCGCAGTTTTGACCTCATGAGAGAGTGAACCTATGATGCTTATAGAGTACAAACCGATGCACAAGGCAATGATGGATATGGTTACCATGGTGGTACACCAGGTTGAGGTAATTTCAGAGATCATGGTCATGGTGGTATGCTTGGAAGAGGACGGGGCCAGATTATTTGCTATAACTGTAATCAGGCAGGACATGTAGCTAGAGACTGTCAGAACCCAACTACGACATGTCGATATTGCAGAGCAGTAGATCATGTGATTGAGCAATGCCCATAGTTGATAGTGAAGATACAAGAAAGAAATGGCCCTCCTACTTAGAATGTTCAAATGATTACTGTAGAGAAAAGACCTATCCCAGCCCTTAACGTTGTTACAAGGAGTGGAACTACGACGCAGGTGAAAAATAAGGGGAAACAGCCTGACGAGGCTTGGGTCCATAAGACCCCAGAGAAAATTCCAACCTTCGATGTTGAAAGATAAAAAGGAAGATTTATGGAAGATAAAAAAGACTTTGCAGATCCAAGAACATCAATAGCAACTACGCAACAGCATCAACAACAGTTACAGTTTCAAGAAGCTTCGCCGGATCAAGTAAGTACACTGACATCATTTTTACAGAGTTGTATGAAGCTATTAAGAAATCAGAATGCTTTGAATGAGTTACAGAAATTTATTGCATCTTGCGAACCTCAGCGAAGCTCTAATAAAGGAAAAACTGTTAATAGAGTTAGAAGGACTGGAAGAGAAATGAGATTCCATGCTCAGATAGGAGATTATGACATGACTGATATCATTTTAGACCTGGGATCAAAAATGAATGTCCTAACTAAGAAGACATGGGAAGAAATGGGAAAACCTATGCTTGAATGGTCCCCTATACAGTTGAGATTAGCCAATCAGCAGAATATTGCGCCCTTGGGAAGATTCCCTAGTGTACCAGTGGATATTGATGGAGTCAGTACCTTAGCAAATTTTGAAGTCATTGAAATAATTGATGATAGCAACCCCTATCCAACATTGCTAGGAATTGAATGGGCACTAGACAATTATGCAGTACTCAACCTTAAGAATAGACAGATGACTTTTGAAGGAAAAGGCTTGAGAGTCATAGTACCGTTGGACCCTTCTCAAGGAGAAAGGTATACAGAGCCAGTCAAAGATGAAGATCAGGATGTTTTGGATCATATTTACAACATCATAGCTAAAGAAGAAGACTATGCTAACCCTACTACTGAAGGTATAATGGATTGGCAGTGTGATAGTTCTTGCATGACTAATTCAGACGAAGGCCTAGAGAATTGGCAGAATCGACTTTATGAGCTACATGGACATTGATGTGTAAGAATTACTAAGTCTATTAGATGGGTTGGCTCATAGACAAGAATCTTACCTACTTTTGATGGCTTGACAGACCCAGAAGATTTTATTGTACAATTCTCAGAACAAGTACCAGATTCACAGAAAATGGAGACTCTAGATTCAGTATTTAGAGCCACAGTTGCTAGATGGTGGAATGGTCATAAAAAGTATATTCATAATTGGAGAGCTTGTCAAAAGTTTCTTCGCATGAGATTCATGGATCAACCTCAGGAGGTACGAAGCAGATTTAATGGTAAGACTAGCCCTCAGGAAAATTTGGAGCAGTGATATGAAGCATGGAAGCATGTACCTTGTGAAGAATGGGTACATAGGTTTGTACACACTCTGGAACCTGTAGCAAAGAACTAGTATGCAGAGGTGGAGCTTCGCCATGGTATTGTAAGTTGGGTTATCCTTGCTGATAGTTTTGTGCTCACATTTTCTATTACTGAGGTTTGCCCTGCTTTGGACACAGCTATTAGGTTGATCCATACTAAGGTGTTTGATGATAAAGAAATAGCCGAGTACCAACCTGATTGGAAGAAACAAGAAGTTAATGCAGTAGAATGCTATAACCTCGCCATTGATGAAGACGATGACCCTCGCAACATTAATATTCCTGAGTTAGAAGGACATTACGAAGTACATGGACCAGCATTCGAATCACCTGAAGTAACTCAGCCCTTGAAGACAAGGAAAGTAAACATTGGATCAAAAGAAATGCCTAAGTACGCTACCATTGGAGATTACTGGGACGAGGAAATGGTGAGCAAAGTGACTGAACTCCTCCATGAGTATCAGGACTTATTTCCGATGAAGTTCTCAGAAATGAAAGGTATCCTTGGTGATATAGGAGTGATAAAAATACCTTTGAAAGCTGATGCGAAGCCTGTGAAGCAGCGCCCTTATAGGCTGAACCCTAAGTATAAAGAAAAAGTCAGGATGGAGCTAGATAAGATGCTCGCTGCAGGAATCATTGAGCCTGTCGAAGAGTCCGAATGGGTCAGCCCTATGGTGGTACAAGAAAAGAAGACCAAGGGAGAAATCAGAATCTGTGTTGATCTGAGGAAGCTGAATGATGCCTATTTACATGATCCTTTTCCTACTCCCTTTACAGATGAAGTTTTAGACAATGTCAGAGGTCAAGAAGTGTATTCTTTCACTGATGGATTTTTAGGTTACCATCAGATCAGAATTTCTCCAGAGGATCGACATAAAACAACCTTCGCTACAGAAATGGGATCTTTTCAATATACTGTTATGCCCTTTGGATTGAAGAATGCACCTGCTATGTTTTCCAGAGTAGTCATATCTGCATTTAAGAAATTTATTCATAAGTTCTTGGAAGTTTACTTTAATGATTGGACTATCTTTGGTTTATTGAAAGATCATATAGCCAGTTTAAGACTTATGCTGGACAAGTGTAGACAACATCAGATTTCATTGAACCTGAAGAAGTGTATCTTTTGTGCACCTTTTGGAATTCTGCTAGGTCACGTTGTATGCAAGCAAGGATTGATGGTGGATCCTGCGAAGATAGCCATTATTGTGAAATTGCCACCTCCAAAGTCTGTTAAGCAACTTTGCACTACGCTTGGTCATACTGGATATTACAGGAAATTCATTAAAGGATATGCTCAGATTACAGCCCCTATGGAAAAGAAATTGAAGAAAGATATTAAGTTTGAGTGGACACCTGAATGTCAGAAAATCTTGGATGTTTTGAAAGAAAAGATGGTAACTGCCCCTATCTTAGTATTCCCTAACTGGAGTAAGGAGTTTCATGTTCATGTCAATGCATATTCCATTGCTTTAGGTTTAGTATTGGCTCAGTCAGGTGAAGGTAATATTGATCACCCTATTACTTTTGGAAGTAGAAAATTGTCCACAGCAGAAAAAATTATACTACGACAGAACGAGAAGGTCTAGCTATGGTTTATGCCTTGCAGAAATTTCAACATTACTCGTTAGGATATCATTTTAAGATGTTCACTGACCATTCTGATTTGAAGTATTTGGTTAACAAGCCTGTGTTAGGTGGAAGGATATGCAGATGGCTGATTTTGTTTCAGGAGTATGACTTTGAGATCATAGTTAAGCCAGGAAGACTTAACCTGGGGCCTGACCACTTGTCGAGGCTCGAGTCAGGAGAAGAGCCCACTAGTTTGGACGAAGGTCTTCTTGATGCCCAGTTATTTGCCATCCAGATGGTTGATGACTATTTTCAGGATATTGTTCAATACTTGTCTAAAGGTTTTGCACTCTCTGAGATGATAACACAGCAGAAGAAGCAGCTGGTGGTTAGAGCAGCTGACTTTACCTTGATAGCAGGAAAACTATATAAGATGGGACCAGATGAAATATTGCGCAGATGTGTCCTGAAGCATGAAAAGCCATTGATTTTGGTTTAGGCACATTCTGGATTAGCAAGAGGTCATTATGAAGGAAAAGCTACAACACAGAAGATTCTGACAGCTGGATTGTTGTGGCCTACGATTCATATGGATGCAAGCGAGTATTGCCACAGCTGTGACATCTGTCAGAGGACAGGCAAACCATCCAGGAGGGATGAGATGCCTCTGGTTCCACAGGTAACTTTACAAGCATTTGACAAATGGGCTATTGATTTTGTTGGACCAATCAATCCCCCTACAAAGAAATCAGGAGCAAGATACATTATTACAGCAACCGATTACCTTACTCGTTGGGCCGAAGCTCAACCAGTCGAGGACTGTAGCGCTGCTACAACTGCGAAGTTCATATTTGATAATATCTTGAGGAGCTTTGGGTGTCCTAGAATTCTTATGAGTGATCAAGGATCACATTTTCTGAATAAGACTATTGAAGCATTGACCGAAGAATTTCAAGTATATCATCAGAAGAGTACTTCCTACCATCCTCAAGCAAATGGAATTGTCGAAGCCTTTAACAAGATTCTTGAGCACACTCTGATGAAGGTTTGCAATGTTAACAGAAATGATTGGGATCTTAGAATTCCAGTAGTATTATGGGCTTATAGAACCACTTGCAAGAAGTTGACAAGCCACACGCCTTTTAGGCTGGTATATGGACAAGAATCAGTTATGCCCATGGAGTACATTGTTCCTAGCCTCAGAATATCTGCCTTCATAGAGATGGATGATCCAACCGTGTTGAATGAAAGGCTGGCGAAGATACTGGAACTAAAAGAAGACAAATCCATTGCAGGTCTCCAACAGCAAGTACAGAAAGCTAGAGAAAAAGCATGGCATGATAGACACATTAAGAAGAAGCATTTTCGAAATGATGATCTTGTGCTCTTGTACGACAGTAAATTCATGAAGTTCCCAGGTAAGTTCAAGACACATTGGAAAGGACCATACATAGTTTAGAAAGTTACCGATGGTGGTGCAGTTCCGTTAGCTAAATTGAATGGAGAAATTTTTCCCTCCATGGTGAATGGAAGTAGATTAAAGAAGTATAAGGATAGGCCTGTACCCCCTAATAAGAAGTAATAGCAAGAAGAAGAGTCTACGTACCAAGAATAGTTGAAATTGGGTACTAGACTATAATGAAGTTGTTCTCAGAGAGCTTGGGAAGATTGTTGGAAAATTTATGAAGTGTCGAAGGAATTTTGTTCTGGGTCGAAGTTCAAAAGTTCTGTCGAAGCTTATGTCAGGCTGTGTCGAAGGTATATACTGTGCCAAAGGTCCTTATTGTGGCGAAGCTGAAGTTAGTGGTTGTGCCGAAGAAGAAAGGTGTGTCGAAGCTTAAAATGCGACCATTGGAAAAAATAAGATTTGGTGGCGCTGGTACATTAACTGCATTAACTGCCTGTGATGATGAGATTTTGGTCGAATCCATAGCCGTATTTGGGAAATCTAGCGCTGTTTGGACAAGATATACTGCCGCTCGGTCGGATTTGGTGTCTTTAATGCACAGTTATGGCAGAGTTGGTCGTTGGATTCTATAAGAAGCCGCCGAGGCCTGCAAATTTTGCATTACGCATTTTCTTGAGTTTCACAGTTGAGTCCATGTCAGCTGATCGCGAAGTCTAGCAATTGTTGAGAGAGTTCAGAAAGAGGGGTCTGCAGAACTTTATAAGGAACCCACTTGCATCTACACCTAACAAAGAGCCTTCCCCAGCGCTGAATCAACCGATGCAGACACGATCTACTAGAAAGAAGTTTAAGGTAGAAGTTCGCTCTAAGCGGAACGAAGAAAGGCACAAACCATGAGGAAAGACACTGGAGGATCTCGTGATTCAGATGAATCCTCATGGTTCAGTAGAGCTCCCACCTGAAGGTTTTGAAGACTTCGGCGAGGATGAGAACGTTGCATTGCAGAATGCACCATATCTCCCACCTGTTCAACCAGGAGTTCAGCCACCTCGGTGGACAACCAAGTTCACGTTACGCACCCCTTCGCTGTTACAGGGTGTGAAGTTGGTCGAAACAATGACAGGAATATTAGATCGGCTTAAGTACGTAGACCACGATACGAATGATCGTGAGAAGTTTCCACACTTTGCACCTGGGAAATTCTTGCACTCTGTCCATTATCCGGAGGTTGGAATGACGTTACTTTAAGTAAAATAGTGAGCTGCTGGCTTGGAACAAGCTGCTTTGTTGAAGATGTTGAATGTCCCACACTTTGGTCACAGCCCGTAGGTTACCGTGGTGGTTAAGCAGTTATTATAGTTGGTGCATGATGGGCACCTATGGATAGGAAACCAGAGAATAGCTATTGATGGAGAGCTGATTCATAGGATTACAGGCTTGCTGAAGGAAGGGCCTGATCCTAGGATTGAATTTGTTGGAAAGCACGAAGATACGAAGCTGGCGCAACACATGAAGGACTGCTTCGGTTTGACAAAAGGAAATCGAGGGTATCAAATCTCGACAATTCAGCACAAAACATTCTCTTTGCCATAGAGATCCTAGCATGCAAACTAATGCGAAAGTGTAGACCTAATGAAGTACCTGCCCCAATTGTTAGTATTGCTGCGAACTGTGCTAAAGGATACAGTTACAAGTGGACAGAGTACATTGCTAGAGAATTCCTTGCAGATGTCCGCGATGCACAGGAGAAAGGTAGAGCCTTTCACTATTCATGGTTTTTAGTGCTTATTGCACTGGTAGGATGGAGAGAACCTACCGAGGCACAGTTTATTGATGTGCCGCCGGAGATGCCTGGCGCAGCAAGGTATGCATCTCTTTGGGTTTCACAGGATAAGGCCTTGCAGCAGATGACGAACTACATGTTCGCCTTCTATTCGATGAACATTACATATGAGATCCTAAAAACAATGCGGCTCAGTAATGAGCTATTTTCTCAGTATACTAGAATGGCCAACTTCAAGGCTGATATGCACAATGTCTTCATCCAGGCCCGCGCAGATAACAAAAAAACATGGTGGAAGTTACCATACATGGTGAACCAGGAAGACATCCTCGTAGTAGTTTAGCAGTGGCTGGCTGAATGGATGAAGGACGCAGGAACAAGGCCCAACATACCAGTCCCTCCAGTAACAGATGTGGGTGCAGGTCCTAGTCAGCTGCAGCAGGATGACCCACTAGAAGAGAGCGAAGAACAAGATGAGTCACAGCAGAGTGAAGGTAACCAAGGTGGAGATGATGGAGCTGATGAAGAAGAAGAAGAATCGGTCAAAGCCATTTCAGACCCTAATCGCCTAGACAAGCGCAAGTCCCCCGAAGCAGAGGAAGTTACTAAGCCTCAGCCCAGAAAGAAAACTAAGGCATCGAAGGGAAAGAATATCGTTGAAGAGCCCGCTTTGATGATTGATGAGCTTGATCAGGCTCTGACGAAGTCCATAGAGGCATTATCCAGTAAATGGGCAGATTTCAAAGCTAAACATCTTGATGTGCTCATTGGTGTAGCACAGCGAATTGCAGAAATTAAGGCATTAGCGGAAAGAACAACAACTGGCGTGGCAACAAGCAGTGCCCCAGTAGGCACACAGCCAAATACGAGACAATGGCCAGCCAGAAACAACGGAGGACAAGTACCAAGTGTAGCCCTTATAATAACTGATGCAACATCTCAATCGCAGATGAGCATGATAGTTGAGATAGATTACACTAATTTGTCTATGCCGGAGCTGCATCTTTGTCAATTGGCACTCATGAAGGAGATCTGAGAACGAGACAGATACACACACATGCAGTTAGAGAATACCACAAAGCAGAGTGAGAGCCTCAAAGCACAATTGAAAGAAGATGAACATAAGAAGAGGGAAATAGAAAACAAGCAGGTTACACTAGCGCGAGTGCTGGATGAGGTGTGTCGAAGTCTCCCTGATTTCGACATGCAGGCTGAAGAAGAAACAGAGAAAAGAATAGTCAAGCTGAAAGACTATGCACAATAGTATCGAAGCCAGATAGACAATATGAAAGCAGAACATGAGACCCAGATTGTGGAGCTTCAACTTCGCCTCATTCCTGAGAGTCCACCAGAGGTCAGGGAACAACGTCTCAGAGATATTCAGGCCTCAGCAATGAAGATCTCAGATCTTGTAAGTAGTGCATCAAAACTACTAGAATAAAGTGTCGAGGCTTGGGAAAACTTGCAGGACAACCCATAAGTAGAAAATTTGCAAGAAATCATCAAGCAGCGACAGACAGAGATGGATGCAGTAAAAGCAGAAATTAATACATTGCATCCTATGCAGAAGATGCTTAAGGTGAAGCATAGTAATGAGCTCTAGCGATAAATTGAGTCTTGCAGAAGAAAAGAAACACTGTTAATGAGCTCTGTGCAGCCCCTCATTAACGAGGCCTTGGAGTTGAGCACTGCTGCAGACAACCAGCTCAAAGTCTTGAAGGAGTATGATGCGTTTGCACAGGAAAAGGCCAATGAAGCATCTGCAGAAACATTGCAAGAGATAGTGGAGAAAGAGCAAGTAGCCAAAGATATCATGCGTTGCCTCAACAAGCAGTTTACTATCTTCACCAACAATATTCTTGCACCCAAGAAGTAGTAGAGTGTCCCGGGACGGGACACTAGTGAGTCTTAGGGGCCTGTTGGGGCTCAGACCTTGAAGGTTCTAAATTTTGGAAACTCGGCGATTTTTGTGCGAAGCTTGTAAGCAAAGTTGCAGTCCAAAATAGTCTTAGGGGCTTCAGGGTTGGGTTGAAGCCCCTCTTTTTGTAAATGTCCCATGCTTTTCGGGTACCCATGGTTTAAGCCCATGTTATTGTAATAGTGCACTTATGTAAAGGAGTAGAGGACAATTCTTAAAAGTTTTGTGTTATGATGATGATGTGATGCGAAGAAGCTAAGGTCTATTTTTGGGTTAAGGTTAAGTCCCAGCTGAGTGTGTGGGTGACCTCTACAGCTGAGTGCACAGAGGGTTTTGGAAGAAAGGTTCTGCAGCTAAGTGTGCAGTTTTGGGTTGTTGAGAAGATCTGTAGCTAAGTGCACAAATCAAAACTGTGTTTTTTGTAAATTATTGAATATAAACGTAGTTCTGTGGACGTAGCCCCTACACTAGGGGTGAACCACGTATATCTTGTGTTGCGATGGTTCTTTTTATTTCGTTCCTGTTATATTTTTATGCATTTGATAAGTAAATGAATGATAAATTAAGATAAATTACTAGGTATTAACTTCACTGTGAATTCCCAGTTAAGGGTTAAGCAAGAAACTGTCTTTTTATCTAAACTGTGAAGCTATTTAAGTGAATGTTGAAGCACTGTATTGGATGATTATTCTTTGTTAAGGATAAAGGTACAGTAATATCCCTCTTTCACTTGCAGAAACCTGATTCTGTGGCACCCCATAGCTATTTCGGGTGAGACTACAACCTGTTCGCAGGTTGTTGCCGAAAGGCCAACACTGTGGGTCTGTTTTTTGGTGCGAAGATAAAAGCATAAGAACCCAGGTCTGCCCCACGTGCCCAACAGCAAACCACCTATGCTTAGCTCCAAGCTCAGGAGGAGGCTGATCTCTACAAGGAGCATGTTCTTCTTAGTATCAGGCTCGAGGTTGAAAGGGTGTTCGAGGGGCTGTGGGCTGAGGCGAAATCCATTCCATAGGAGAATCTTCGCACGAAGGTAGCAGATTAGGTCCTGGACCCTGGAAACACTGCTCGTCGTGCTTCAGCATACGATCGTACGCTAATGACTTATTGGGTTACAGTCCGACTGGTGGGGCACTCCGCAGCGATGCAGGAAGCCAAGAGAGATGGCGATTTGGAACCCATGTCCTTCTGGAAGGAGCACAATTATGAATGTCACACAATGCACCAGAAGCTTGACTTCCTCGTGGCCCAATTAGGTTTCCCATTTCACCTTATTAATCGTCGGTCCATGGAGACAGCTAGACCTCGGGAGAGGATCATCAGAAGTGGTATGGCGGAAGAAGGTGGACCTATGGACTACTGGAACATGGCTGGCCCCATGCAAACAATGTTGGTACTCACGACTAGCTCCCAGCAATCAGTTGCAATGATTCCCTCGACTGCAGTTCCTCTCCTCCTGGTCAGATATAATTTCTCTCCTCAATCTCTGCTTTTTCTAGGTTTCCTTTTCTGTCTCTGTGTTTCTGGAGTCATATAGCTTAGATAGTCGTAGTCCTTATGTTAATAGGAACCAAGCTGTCAATAGGGATCCTCGTCGAGACAAGACCTTTAATATGTCCATTTTGATGTGGGTGGGGAAGCAATGTAACTGCACCAGGAATTATAGTAGGAATAGTTGCAAAAGGGGGAGCAAGAGGCTTTGGAAAAACTCTATATTTTTTTGGAAAAATAGATTAAGTCAAGTCCCAGACTGGGCTCTGCTCGACTAGACTAAGGCATCCATGTTTTTAGGACGGCTTTAGATTTATTTCGCTCTGTAATTTGGCTTCTGTATAGTAATGCAAGTTTTATTTACAAAAAAAAAAAACATATTTTCAATTAAAAAACCCTTATTTTACAATAAATGGGGTATTTTTACTCAAAACCCCTTTTTATATCCCCAATACCTATAAACCCCCCAACCTATTCTTCGCCCCCCAATACCTACAATATATTGACCTTATTTTTCACAATTAAAAACTTTATTTATCAATGAACTTGGGCATTGAGCTTGACTTGGTTAGTGATTGCACCAAGAGAATCTAGGTTCTCTCCATCCCAGTATGGGAGAGATGGGAGAGATGTTGTCATGTTTGTACGTGATGCTCTAATAAAATAACAATAAATTTTATACCCAACATGTCGGCTTAAATTTTTTTAATTATCCCCCAAAAACAATGCTCACCACACAAACAACCTAATATGGGGATATGTTGTAATGTTCATATCTAACAAAATAATAATAAATTAATTAATTAATTATCGGCAAAAAAATGTTGAAACCATGTGGAAGGCCTTCTAAAAAACCCTTGGTTTTATTGTACATGGTTTAGTAGGGCCTTGCAAATGGTTTTAAAACCATGTGCAAGGCATCCAAAAGAACCCATGGTTTTATTATACATGGTTTAGGAGGGCCTAGATCCATAAATTAGATCCTTTTTGGTGCTTGATAAATCCGTGTTTAAAATGGATATATGCTAATTTACTAGATTTGTTAAAAAATGATCATTTGTATTTTTAATGTTCTTTTTGTTCATTTGTCTTTTTATTCTCTTTAATATATATTAATCGTGGAAATGCTAAACTCTTTTCTAAAAAATATTCAACCTTCTTGGAAGATTCTAGCCTTTTTATTTTATTTTATTTTATTTTAATTACTTTTAAAATAATTTTAAAATAATTTAAATTAACTAACTTTCTTTATAATTCACTATAATAATAATAAACCATTTTTTTATAATAAAATTTAGATATATTTTGGTGTAGCTTTAGAGTAGAATTTTGATATATTTGATTATGGCTTATTGATTAGAATACATGAGTGCCATCCAAATAACATTGATGAAATCAATGTGTGTTTAACCTAACACTACACCAACAAGTCTACTAGAACAAAACAGAATATAGAGAAAAACATGTCGTCTAATTTATCAAATTATAAAAACCTAATAATAAAACTATATGAAAAGTAATTAAAATATCCATGTTAAACGCGGATTTACCAAACACTAAAGGGATCAAAATGTTTGACGTGTAATTTTTTATGAAACATTTAAAAAATTAAGATAAAAATAATTTACACCTAAAGAAATTGGATCCCTCTCGGTGCTTTCTAGATCCAGGTTTAACATGGATCTATGCTAATGCACCATGGTTTAGGAGGGCCTCAGTACATGGTTTGTAAATTGCTAGAAGAAAAAGAAAAAACTATTTAGGCACTCAAGAAAAAGTTGAAAGTTCTAGGAGCACAACATGTTTAGTTGCCAGAATTAACATTGTTGCTATAGGAAAAAGATAAAATGTATCAATATTTGATGGATTTTAAAGGAAAGGTATTGAGCTTACAGGAATAAAAGAAATATTGGGAAGTTGAACGGTCAGGTTTTATCTCTCAAATTTAAGTTTTAAATGCAAATAAGAGGGAAGAAGAGGGAGTATTGGAAGAGTTAATGTGTCTGTCTTTGATTCAAAATCAAGATCAAGTCAATGAGTCTCTTGCTGAAGAGTTATTTGTTTCTATGTCCCATATAAACTTAAGAGAAGAAAAAATAAAGGAATTGAAAGAAAAAAATGTCAAACTTAAACAAGAGCTGACTCATGTGACTGAAGACATGAATAAGGTTTCAAGTGAGAAGAAGCAATTGCAAAATAGGGTAAATGAATTGAATGAAAAAGTAATAGGAAGGACACCATTGCAAGGAGCCAAGCGCCTTATTTGTGATACACTCGCTATAGAAATTACAAAATTTAGACCTTATTCCAATTATGTAAATGATAAGAACTTAATAGAAGATATGGAATTATAAAGGTGCAAAGTGGTGAATGAAAATTTGGATAAAAAGAAACTGGATACAAAACAGAATGCTATTAATTTCTTGAATAGTTTGACATACAAGGATATGCAATAAATGGGAATCATAGACAAATTAACCATCATTTTATGGGATAATTTTTTTATCAATAAGCATAATATTGTCAAAGTGGTATAGGAAAAGGCCAATCAAATGCATCATCAGATCAAGGATTTTAGAAAGATGTTTCAAGAGCTTTTTGATGAAGTTCTTCCTCCTTTTTGGGATAATTATGGAAGTTTATTTTCCCAAGAACAGTATCATAACTTCGTAGTACGTAGTCGTATGGGCCATTCAAAATTTGAATATTTAACAAAAGGAAGGATTGGGGAATTCATTATAGAAAATTTAACCGATGTTTTTTTAGATTTTTTATCGAGTCATGATGACCCAAAGAAATTTACAACCTACTTCTTATAACCAGTATGTAGAATTGGAGGTATGAATCAAACAAATGACGGACTATGACATCCTGAATCATTAGCAATGGAAAGCTGTAGAAAATTTTGGAAAGACCAAGTACAGGATACATCAATGCTGAAAATGTGTTGATGTTCAAGGAAGAAATCCGATTACCTCTTCTGACATGCCACATGGATTTTTATGAAAAAATTTAATTAAGGAAAAGATTTCAGCTACTAGATTCCTACGAATTGGGGATTTAGTTACAAGAAACTTATTCAGCATTTGATCGAGGATACACTTTGTATATATTTTTAATTTTATGATGTATTCGGGGTTTTATCCCAAAGAAAGAAGAAACAGTTTGTGGACAATATTTTTTATATTTGAATACAACTTTTTCACGGAAAAAAGAACAATAACTTTTCTCTTAAACAAAAATTATTGTGGCAATGATTCTAAGTTTGTGTTCTCCTAATGTGTATGTGTTAACATTTTATTCCAGTCTTTCATTATATTCCTTTCTTCTTATCATTTGATTCATACGAAATGATTTCGAATTCATATGTGATGCTTCGAACACATGCAATTGAATGATCACATTTTCTTTTTGACATTACATTAAAATTATTCCTTGGATTGAGGATTTGATGTAATGGGTTGTTTCTCCTTATATATACTACCATCCTCTATTGAAATTTATGATTGAATATTATTTCTTTCCTAGCTTCTAAAGTTGGAGACTGTTTTTTTGTTGTTATTTGCAAAACTACGTATTTTTATTGATTTGGTGCCATTAGCTCAATGGTTTCTTTCTTCTAATATTGTAAATTATAATATGAAAATTATCGTGATTCATGTTTGGAAATTATATCCATTGTACTTAAAAATAAAAATTACTACTTCGGTGACCTTGGGTGGTTATTTTGTTAAGGGAGTCCCCTTTGACTAAAATGGATAGTTTTTAGTCTAAATATTGGTTTGAGGTTACCTATTGAACTTTCCTTCTACATCCAAAGGAAATTATTGAGTGATAGAATCCACTATCATTTTTAGTATATCCAATAAGATTATAATTTTCTAAAGTTTAATACAAAATGCCAATGTCCTTTGTACCACTTACAAACCTCAGAATTCATTTACCTACTTTCCAATGAGAGTATTTTGGAGACTCCATAAATATTGATATCAGACTAACTCCATCCATGATGTCTATCCTTGTCACTGTAATATACATAATACTTCCAACAAGCCCTTTAAACAACGTAGGACCTATGTTTGATCCATAATCATCCTTTCTCAATTTTAATCATGTTATCAATGTTTGTGTGGATTCGTTACAAATAGTCATATTAAATATTTTCAAGGCTTCAATTCAATAATTCATCCATATAAATATACTAATTTCATATTGGTGGACCGCAATGCCTAGAAAATACTTCATAAGCCCCAAATAAGTCATTTTGAATTCACTCTCCATGACTGATCTAAAATATTCTTTGCAGAAATCATCACTAAATATTAAATAATCTACATACAAACAAACAATTAGCCTATTACCTTGCTTGTTGAGATTAATGTACAATGTTGATTCACATTCACTTTTGTGAAATCCATTTCAGATGAGTTAAGAGTCAATGGGGATATACCAATATCTAGGAGCTTACTTCAAACCATATATTTATTTCTTCAATCTGTAGACTTTGTTTTCTTGTACTGGAACCTCCTAGCCTTGTGGTTGTTCTACATACACTTCCTCCTCCCAATAAACATTTAAAAAAATAAAATTTAACATCCATTTGATGAATAGGCCATTTGTTGTGCGCTACTATGGACAAAACTATTATCACTATGTCCATTTCTGCAGTAGGTGCAAAAGTTTCATTGAATTCTATGCCTGGGTGTTGGATAAACCATCTTGCAACCAATATTGTTTGATGATTATAAATAAAGTGATGTTGAAGGTTATGAAAAAGGAATTCCTCCTTTTCTCTTGAAATTTTGAGCAACATATTCAAGATTCCATCAAACCTGAAAAAATGATAATTATTGAGAAAAAAGAAGGATATATAAAAAATGAAATAAGTGCTTATTCTATCATGAATCACATGCAAATTTACAGCTGAAATCATGTTCCCTGAATAAAACATAAAGCATGCAACAAACTACGATTTATAAATATCAAATTGAAGGGTGTGTTACCAAAGAAGTTTAGGATATTAGTTACAGTAGATGAATGAAGAAATAATTCAACATAAACAAAATATTATTGTGCTTGATGTTCTTGAATTTAAAATTGATTAAAGAAATTTTCTACCTTATGATTCTAATGATTATTATGTTGTTCTAAAAATTTTTAAAGAAAATTATGCACAAGAAACAAAGGAACATTTTCAAGAATGTTTCTCTGCTCATGGAATATATGAACCAAGCGGTTGTCATAAAAAACTGGAAGAAGGACAAATGGAATACAATTTTTCACACAAAATAAGTTTCATACAATAGTTTCCAGATCATTTAGAATTTTTTTATTGTTTTCACGATCTTGTGGACACCTATATCGCTAAATTTATCTGTTGACAATTTCAACAATTATTGCACTATGAAATTGAAGATCAAGTTTATGATTTTCTATTTCATTTTAAATTTTTGTTTTGTTGAAATACATTCAAAATGTTCATATCGTCAGACAAATACTTGATTGGTTAAATTTTAAATTTATCTATACATGAATAAAGCAGTGACAACAAGTTAGACTTGGAGAATAATCTTGTTTTGTCAGTAGTAGGTCTTCAATTTGCAGTTTGGTTTTCAATATGATTAGTGTATCTTGTATATTATTAGAAATAAATACTCCATATCCCAATCAAGGCGCCAGTACATTGTATTTTAGTTTAACATTCAACAATGATTGATTTTTAGTAGCAGGATAGATACGAGAGCTTAATGAAGATTGCAGGGTACAAAGTTGCTAAAACAAACACAGCATTGATTTGCAGGTTCTTAGCACCTCATAGAGAAGTGCTATCCCTAGTAGAATCCAATGTTAGTATACACCTACGGCTGTCTATATTTTAAACTTGAGACCTAGAAATTTAAATCTATTCTAGATTCATTTCATAATTTTCACTTGAGACAAGTCTTTAACCCTTTTTGTTTATCCTAATTTGTATGTTTGACTTCTGATTTCTATTTAAATTGGATTGTTAGTCAATGAAACATGCTAAAATGGAACAATTTGTGCATGGAGCTTGTTATTAGTTTCACATGTGCTTTTTCCCTGGTTAAATATATGTACACTTTGGAAAAGTGAAAGCTAGTTCGAGACCAAATTTTCCTTGAGAAAGCATATCTACATAATGGTTTTTCATGTATCCTTCAAAACTATTAGAGAATTATGCTACAAAACTACATGTATGTGACTATTTTAGTCATCAACTTCTATCACGTATTTTGACCAAAAAAAATATGAGTTTTTTTTCAGAGACAGATGAATCTACAAAATCATCTGTTAGTTTTTGCATAGGTGTCATGATTTGGGATTTATGGCTGGCGCTTTGATGCCTACTTTTTAGGATTTCGCTAGATTCAGTTTCCTAAAAATATGCCCGGTAAAGAAATTGAAAATACACCTCATTAATTGAACTTGTAAATCATATTTATCATCTCCTTTTATCATTGCAACAAGCACATGAAATATGAATGAGATGTTTTAGGATTAATTCATTAGAGTATTGTGTGTTCCTTATAAATCAATGATTTTTTTGGATCTTATATTTGTAAAATTTTATATATAAACTACGAAGTAAAAATCATAAGGGGTTCTTCCTTTGGGATGTTGAAAGGGTTCGATTTTGGATTCCAAGGAAGGTTGTTGGAACATATGTAATATTTCTTTTAAATATACAGTAAAAATATATGCATGTTTGAAGATCATTTTTCGTTATGGATCACGATTGTGCATCTTTCTTGTTTTATTACTATTAGTCTTTTGAAAACATAATTTTTCATACATTGCAGAGCAAGTAAAAGCAAGATATAATGACACTTAATATGTCAATGTACATTTCCTGTGTTGGTTCCTTTTTTTCATTAGTTTCATATTATAACAATGTTATGGTATGGAATACATATATGTGAATGAGGAGCTTTCCTTTCATGTGCTTGCATACTAGAATTTGTGTTAGATTTTGTGCTCATTTTTTATTATGAAGTATAAATCCTTTAAAGTTATGGTGTATTACTATTCTTTCTCTTGTAATATTGGTCATTCCACCTAAACCTGAGTGGCTCACCACTTACCTTCAAAATCAAAACCACAATTTATCACAAATCAATATTTAAATTCCCTAGATTTTCCCTATAGCAATCTAGTGCAGACATTAGAGATACTGTATTATTCTTGTTTATTCATTCAAGAGAACACTCTACTTATCCGTCGACACATATCACAGTGTTTACCATAAAATCCTTATTGCAGATTTAATCTATTAGGTGTGTGACACATATAAATATGAGTTATTCAAAATATAAATTGTGCAACATATTCAAATATATTTCATCCACACTTACATGTACTTGACATAAACATAAATATCAAAGACACATGGATAGAAGATTTAAGGTGGAAACCCATCCAGGAAAAACCACAAAGGTGCTCTTCATATGGAAAGAGAAATAGGTTAGCACCTTCAATCTATGCACTCAGCTTGCATAATTGTATTTAGATATTCTTTACAATTCACATATCTTTATCTTGTCTCATTCTCTCTAGTTTTTGTCTAAGTATTTCTTATGTTCTTCTCTCAACTATCAATCTACACACAACCTTGATCGATCCTCTTTCTCTATTCAAATACTCAATAACCATTTTACTGGCTATTGTCTCTTGTCTATTGTCTGACCCATGCACAACTTGGGTTCATGATTTTATAATCCTTACAACTTTTACAAATATTTATCCAACTCTCAACTAACTCACATCTACCAGTTGATAGCCTGTCTTTCTATTTCAATACATTCAGTTACTTCTAAAAATAGACACTTTCGTCCCAAAATACAATGAAGATTTATTACTAAATGAAATATTTTAGTCTAACTTAACTCTTTCCAAAATTTGTTGAATTCTTCTTTCTGACCGTTTTATTCTTCTTATGTAGCAGTCCCTTATGTCGCATATTCTCTTGTCATAGATTCCTTTGTTGCGAACCTTAATATTCATCTTCCCGAGTAGAATTATGGTCGAATTATGCCTATGTTTTCCTAGGGCCAACATCCCCCAACACTCCCTTGTGGCTCATCTTGAGCCACATCAGTTTGAAACATCTATTATTGCAATCTTGATTTGAAAATATTGAAATATACCTGTTCAATCTCCTGTCGCACCTTTGCTTTTATTTTCTTTAAAATTTCCACAAGCTCAAAACTGATGTTTTCCAAATTTGTAAGTCTTGTTGAACCTAAGGATTTCCACACTTTTTAATGTACAGGTTGAATGATACATGTATCTTTATATGCATTTGTTTGCAACCTTGCGACCCTTTTGGTTCTGTTTTGCTACTTTGTTTTCATTTTTGTTACCTACTATTATAGATTCTTCATGTTAGAATCCTTATCCATTTTGTCTGCTATGGGAATCTTCTTTACTTCATCCTTCATCTAGTTATCATCTTCCTCGATAGTGTGCTGATGATATATTACTTGTTCTAGTTCTTCGTCGTTGATCAAAGCTACCCATGATTGTGAAACTTGCTCCACCTTTTTGGCACAAATTTCCTATACCTCTCTAATTCTTGTCACAACTTTAATTGTTTCTTTTATTCTTTCTTCTAGTACTTATGGAGGTGTAATGGGTTTAAACTATAGTTCCAACTCTGTGACCCTCTTGTATAGGTTCTTTGCAACTTCTCCAAGTTGAAATACCTTTTCTTCTGTAAAGATATAAGGTGTGATTCCCTCTTTAGTAAATTTATTGCACTTAAGTGTAACAGTCATTTTGAGTCAAATCATGTCCTCCTCCCAATTTTTATCTTTTTTCTCTGTTTATTGGAATGTATTCTTCAATTTATTAGCAATCTTGTGTGATTATTTAAACTGAATAACCAACGCACTCTCTCTGATATTCAGTTCTTCTATTATTCCTTTATTAATAGCATGCACTTCATACATCGTCAGTGGAGAAAAATTCATGGTGACATGTCCCAATTATTTGACCATGGTATTCAGCTATAGCGTTCCTAAGTTAATTGCTTGACCCAGTACTACAATCCTTATTGGTGGAGTTGGTGTAGATGATGCCTCGATCGGTCCCTCTTCACATGAACCAACTATATATTGTGACTCAATCAAGGATGGCATGTGCTCGACTACCACTCAAAGTTATTTTTCTTCTTTGCAAAGTGTCTGAAGTAAATCAATGATGTTAACTAACAATTCTACTATTTCATCAGTCATAAGTGTATAATAATTGTTGTAAGGCTGACAAGTACAGATGATTTGTTGGCCTTCCTATTCTTGTGACCATGCACAAAATTCTCTGACTTAATTCTCTTATCCCCTACTCTTGGGTTTGTAAGGGTCATTCTAGAAACATTATAAGTATTAATGGGAGAATTATGTTGATTTTATTTTGGTGGTGGATCTTCTCCCTATCTTCCATTCTTCTTTCTTTCTTGATCATCTTTTCACGACTCTTCTTCTGTAGATAGCTAATCATTTGTGATAAGAAATCTCCATTATGTTGTCCAATCTTGTACAATGGAATCAATTTCAATAGAAGATAGCTGAAACCATGTTTCCAAACATTGATTTTGTGGGTCATGTCGAGGCTCCAAAAAGATATGATGGCCTTCGACCAAAAATTGGTGTTCCTAAACCTCCTAATAGTCGTCATGGTGAGCTTGACATGCTTCCTAACAAAATTATGAAGGGCCTCACCATGTAAAATAATTCTATATTATTGTCTTTCTGTCACTCAAGTTGATCATTGTTCAACCATATATTTTGGTATTGAGCTCCTCGACATGGGACAAGAACATTTACCACTTCGTAGTTTGGTGGTTCTACCCATGCAATAAAATAAATCAAAATTAGTAGCCATGAATAATGAAATGGGGTACCATTTTCTTGTACCTTCTATGCATCTGGAAACAATTTGTTTAGCAGTTAATGCAACTAATTGAGTTGAACACCTACTCCTCACTACTCTTCTGCAACAATTGTCCTTACGATGCATTGGTTCGGTAGCATATTTCGTGACACCTTTCTATATAAAAATTTAGTTGCAAACAAAAAATCAGTTTCATTGATAGAGGTGATAACAAAGCCTCTTATATCTCTTGTCAAATCATACTTTTCTTTCAATTTATTTGTCAATGCAGTTTCCTGGTATTTTCCAGTGTAAAATGGTGTTGCCACGATACATGTAAAGGGAAGTATGGTAATTGATACTATTAGCTTGACATCCACTAAAATATTTTGGTCTAGACATACACATCCACCATGGAATGATAGGATTAGCTATTTAACACATGCATTTACCTTTGTTGTGAAGCCAAAAAGTTGCATGTGCATCAATGAAAATAATTCATCTTTCTCTAGTCCTCTTTTCCATTCCATTGGAGCTAGGTGGATAGGGCCATCGTTTTGTCTCTTGAAAACTGGTCATATATCTATCCATTTCCAATTCCAAAATCTTGCGTAGTTCGTGGTCGAAAAAGACCATTTTATGCAAGTTCGGAATGATGTTTTCCATTACCTGAACTACTTTTGGTATGGCTGGTGTTACCAGTGGGTATTTGGCACTTTTGGTGATTCTAATATTAGGCACATATTCTATCCTCAATGGTATGTAATATGGAATTAAGGTCATATATCCTACTTCTTCATCATCTGGTTGTGGTGATGCCTTCTTTTGACCATCGGATCATTTCATTCTTGATGTACTGGGTGGGTCTGGTTTTAACCTTAATTAAGGAATATCTAGTGATTTTTTGGATTCTTCGGTAACCATGGATGAAAGTGGAACAAATGTTGCATTGTATTCCATAATGGATGTAGGTGAATCTGTCTTGACACCTGACTCTTGAACGATGCTTGTATTGGAGATCGAAATGACCATACTCTGCAAAACATTTCCTCATATCTTAAGATTGCAGAGAAATAGATAGTCATACCCACTCATATGTAATAGAATGAATGAAAATTTGGTGCAAATATGATATATGTTTTACCCGTTCAATCAGTCAGTCCTTCACGTAATCGAGAAATAAATTAAAAGTGCATCGATTTATGTCACATGGAGCAATCTTTCTAATCATTACAAGGAAACCACCAATCAAAATGTCACTTATACCGTCAGTTCAATAGTATTTATTGTTAATTAATGAAATAAGTGACCAAAAATAAAACCGTCAAAATCTCTTGTGTCCCCATCTTAACTGCTAACCAATTATCACTTGCGACCAATATTAAATGTGCAACAACAATTCTCGTCCTTCGATAAGCATATGACCTGCAACAAAAATATTTCCTTCTGATAAACAAGGTGTCTGTGAAAACTTTTCTTTTTCCGCGACACACAAA
>LPNX010399652.1:125483-139599 GCA_001517045.1 Pseudotsuga menziesii | reverse complement strand
GTTCCATCTAATTTCTGCAATTGCACTTCTCCTCCTCCAGTGATTTGAGTGATGGTATAAAGTCCCAAACAATGCATTCTAAGCTTACTAGTATGCTTTCAAAAGGTTATAGTTGTACAAAAGAATGAGATATCCAATCTGAAACTACTTGTTCTTGATGTCCTAGTCATGCTAATATTTATGTCATTCCTTCTAAAAATTCTAATGATAACCTACGACAAAATGTTCTTCTTCCATCTGCATAAGTTGTAACAATATTTTTTTGACAACACCAACATCTGTCATCTTCCTTATTGCAGCTCTCATGAGGCTAGGTACAATGTGTTACATCAGCATGACAACTTCCTACCCATAAACCAGTTGAAATGGAGTTTTTCCTATCAACTTCTTACAGGTCATATGATATTCCCATAGTATCAAAGATATATTATGGTCCCAATCATCACTTTGAGCATTGTAGATATTTTTCAATGTGTTTTGGAATATCTTGTTGAATTCTTCGACATCACCATTCAGTAATTGTGGGTGATATGATATCATCTTTTTGTGCTGCATCTAGAATTATTTAGTTAACTTGTCAATCAACTGATTGAAAAAATGTGTAACATGGTCACTTATCAAAATGTTTGGGCATCCAAATCTAGTTACAACACTATAGAATAAAAAAATTGCAGTAGCCGTAGTAGTACAATCATTTACTGGTGCTGCTTCATTGCATCTAGTCAAGTAATTTGTTGCAGTAGTATTGTATCATATGAATTTTCCTTTTCTTGGTGGGTTAATAGGACCCACAAAATAAACAACCCATTTTTCAAATGTCAGTAAATTTATTTGAGGCACTAATGACATTTCATCTCTTTATGATTACATTTTGGTTTTCTGTCAGATATCACAGTTATGATGATATTCTCTAGCATTCGTACACAAAGTAGGTGACCAAAATACTCCTTGTAATATTTTGTGACTGTATACTTTCTAGTATCTCCTGCAACACAAACATGTGTTTCATTCAATATCATTGGTATCTCATGTTCCAATACATAGCGATAGATAATTTTGTCAGGTCCCATCTTATACAATTGTCCAGTGCTCAACTAGAAATATGAGGCTCTGACTACTAGTTGTTTCTTATTCGTAGTATAGAATCCTTATGGTGCATTTGACATACCCAATAAATGAATAATATACCTATAATGATCATAGAAATTTTTTACTAGAAATAACTACGCATCAGGAAGACTACCGTTGATATTAACTAGTTATTCTCCACATTCAAGTCTCGAAAGATGGAAGAGGAGCCATTGACAGCTTCCCCCACCAGAACTAGATTATTAACCAATTATTTCAATGCAAAATGATTTGTGTACATTTTTAAATGTCCACCCATCAATTAGTGTCGAAATTTATAAAGAGCATATACCATATCTAGTCCTTCTCTCTTTGTCGTGGAAAATTTATTCTATGTTGTATTTACATAATCATCCATTTTAGAAGTAATGTTAAATAAATGGTCCTAGAGTTCTTATATCCACCTTTCCCTTCACTATTCTCCTGCTCGATATATGTATAGCCTTCTAGTGTATCAAGCAGTGTGACCACCATTATATCGTCATCTTCAAATGTCAATATCATTTTCTTAAAATTGATATTAGTTTTGTTCTCAATGGCCCAATCAGTCCCTAGAAGTGTAGGATACAAGTTCATATCCTCAACAATGTCGATCACTTCAAAGTCTGCGTAAGTGTGAATCCATTCTACCTCAATCGAAACTTGCATTATTCGACTGATAGGTAAAAAATTCGACAATACTAGCTTTGTATTTCCCATACTCTCCCATGTTTCTCTATTCAGAATGTTGACATCAGATCCCAATTACAAAATAATATACTTCATGTCATAATCTCCTCTTTGGGAAGTCATTCACAGTTCTTGACTAGTCTTCAATCTTTTCCCAATATGATTAACCCTTCTTTCTAGTTTAACCTCTTCTTGAGGTTCCTCTATAAAAGTTTTCAATTCTACTATAGCACGTTTATCTTTTATTATTGATAAGAGACTTTTAAATAACCATTTTACTTTACCAACCATTCCCCTTGGTTTATTTCAGAACAACTAGTCAAATATCTAACACATCTCCAGTATTGGTCCTTCAGCAAGTATAGTTGTAAAGGTCGATGCTTTCCTTACATCGAAGAATTCTTGTTGTGCATCTAGGAATACTTCCTTTTATTTTTGGACTTCGAATGGTACTTTATTTTGTGCCAATGGTTGCACTTGCGGCCTTCCACACACTACTTCTTGATTTTCCCCAATTGCAACACCTTTTCTTTTCACGACAGCAATATGTGGCTCCCTTTGTTTAGTAGATATTTTATTCATATTCGAACTGGGTTTCTAAGGTGGGTTCAGGTTTCCCACATTCCTAGCCTTCCACTTTGCAACCAATTGAGGGAATTTCTCGACAGTATGATCAAAATATTTTCAATACAAACACGTTGTAGTAATATTTTTGCATTCCATGGAAAAATGTCCATTTTGTCCACAATTATAGCATATAACTTGGCCTCTTCCTCAACCAATCCTTGTCCTCATCATCGGACTATAAAAATTCCACTCCCTTGAATTGAGGGTATTGCAGTTTTAGATATTGATCCTGAGGATACCGAGCCTATGGATATTGAACTTGATCTCGCTCAACCTGCATTTGTTCTTCATTCTTCATTAAATGAGTTTCAACTAATTTCTCCTGTAGTAGCTGATATGCTCAGTAGTATTTCTCGTTGTGGCCAACTAATCGACAAAATTTACAGTATAGATTGGCTAGTGCGCTTACGATTTTTTGTAAGTATAATAATTCTATTGACTAATTCCCTCTTGTCTGGAATATTCTACACTAGGGAATCCCTTGTATATTTACTGGATTATGTACTCTTGATGTGACATAATTCATAAATGTTGGGGAATTGTATTTATGATGCCCTTCGATCATATATCTAGTACACCATATTTCTTCTTGTACTTGCTTCCCTTTCTTAATATCCTCAAGTTGTAATGTTAGGTTGGGAAGTTGCGAATGGATTTGCATAATTCCTACACCAGTCTCTCTAACCGATGAGGCTTCAAACTTCATGGCGAGATCAAGAGCCTCACTCCGTGATACACATTTTGTTCCATCAAAAGAATCCAAATGTGCGGCAACATCGCTGCAATAAACCATTATTTGTGTTGGACATCCGATATTTGAAAAGTTACTTTGTCCATTAAAGTTATGAATCTTTGGTCGAAGTCCCAAACATACTCCTTAGGAAATTGCTTAATTTATTTTATCTTTGTAACACACTGTGACTCATATTTTGGCTTACTGAACTCATCTATTAATCGTAATCCTACTAGAATTTGTTCTAATGGTTTCTGTGGGATTCAAACAACAAAGAATTTCAAGTACCGGTCCAACAAATGACCTCTAAGGGTTGTGATCATCTAATCTTTCCTGATAGATTCATCTTGGACCTGTTGCATGGTCCACGTGAATTCACATAGAAACAAATGTTTTTCAAGGTCTTTTAACCCATTTCCATTAAATATTGGAAACTTTTTATCATTCCTGGCCAATCTATTTGTTCTTGGTATTGTTGGGTTAAAGGTTTCGATAGTGGGAGTCCCTTCTCTACTATTCCCACTATTATTGTTAGACATTAGAGGAAATTTCAACTCAAAATGGGCCTTTTAACTTTGATTCAAATTCCATGTCATAATGTGTTAGCTAATGAAATTTCTTTAAATTTGAAATACCGTATAGGTCTTAAACACTTTTTTAATATAAATTTGGGGATAGGTATCATAAAAAAAAACTATTTTTTTGTTTGTATTTTCAACATATCGCCCCGTGTTTTTACTCAAATTTCAATCGGGAGAGCTCATTGGATGCGGGATTGAATTCCGCATCCAACGAGTACCCACTCGGCATACTTTTGATGGACCCCTCTACCCCAAAAACAAGAAATACCTGAAAAAATGTGATGATGATGTCATCATCACATTTTTTCAGGTATTTCTTGTTTTTGGGGTAGAGGGGTCCATCAAAAGTATGCCGAGTGGGTACTCGTTGGATGAGGAATTCAATCCCGCATCCAACGAGATCTCCCGATCAAAATTTGATTAAAAAAATTTTGGATGGAGCACAAAGACTTCAAGGACCTGGTCAGTCAATGGTGGCAGGAACTGGTCCCCCCCCGCCAGAAACCATTATGTTTCATTTTTAGCAAAAACTTAAGGCCCTGAAAGCTAAGATCCACACGTGGAACAGAGAGGAATTTGGAAACTTCTTTGAGGAAAAAAAACAACTGTTGCTAGAACTAGATCTCATCAAGAGAAAGGGTATGGAAGGCAACTGAGATGAGGACATGCAAATTAAAGAAAAGGATCTAATGGGACAAATGGAAGCTAGGGAAAAATAGGAGGCGCTATTTTGGAAACAGAAGGCAAGGGTTAAATGGATGCAAGAGGGTGAAAGGAATACTAAATTATTTCATAACTCGATGATCCAGAACAGGAATAGCTCTAGAATCCAGAGATTTAATACTAGGGCGGGGAACAGAGTGGAGACGAGGCAGGAGATAGAAGCTAAAATTACTCAACACTTCTCGGAGATTCTCAGGGAGGATGGGGGGGATAGAAGTCGGGACATTGAATAAATACAAGTCTAGTTCCTAGGCTGGTCATTAGAGAAAACAATGAAATGCTGATCAATCCCATTGGGATGTAGGAATTTGAGGAAGCCCCTAGCCCAGACGGCTTCATGTCCAATTTCTTCCATTTCTTCTGGGATCTTGTTAAGGATGATGTGCTCAACATTGTGGAGGAGTCCAGGACCAAGAAATGGGTCCTTAAAGCTTTCAACGCCACCTTCTTCACCCTTATCCCTAAAGAGGTGGGGGCGGATACCCTTGACAAATTCAGACCGATAGAGTTATGCAATGTCATTTACAAAATCATCTCCAAAGTCATTGCTAACAAACTCAAACCTCTCCTTTCGATGCTCATAAGCCCAGAACAGTCTGGTTTTGTGGAAGGTAGGCAGATCTTGGATGGGGTTATTCTCGTGCATGAGGTGCTGCACTCACTCAAAATCTCGAGAAATATTGGGATGATGATTAATCTCGATATAGCAAAAGCGTATGATAAGCTCAATTGGGAATTCATGGAGAAGATGTTGGGAGCCTATGGTTTTTCCCCTGATTGGGTGGAGTGGGTCATGGGCTTATTTTCCTCACCATTCTTTAACATCCTCCTTAATGGTTCTCCATCTTCAACCTTTCAACCATCCCATGGCATCCGCCAAGGAGACCCTCTATCCCCCTTTCTCTTCATCCTCATGGCTGAGGGCTTAAGCCGTCTCATTGCGGCCCAGGTTGAAAGTGGTGCAATTCATGGAGTGAAAGCTCATGAGGGGGCGTCCTCTCAGACTCATCAACAATTTGTGGATGATACTATGCTCATGGGGCACCCTTCAATCCAATAAGCTCCAAGCTTCAAGAAAATCCTGGACCTTTTTGCTCGGGCCTCAGGCCTGGCGGTCAATCCCAATAAATCTCAGGTCTTCTTTGTCGATACCCCCCCGGCTACTCAGAGGAATATTTGAGAAGCTTGGGATTTTCCAAAGGGGATTTTCCGTCTAAGTACCTTGGCATTCCCCTTGGGATGGACAGGCCTAAAAAATATGCTTGGCAAGAACTATTGGATAGGTTAAAATAGAGAAAATCAAGCTGGGTGCTTCACCCCCTAAATTTCCCAAGTAGGTTGATCCTGGTTAAGTCCATTGTTCAAGCAATACTGACATACCCTTTTTTGATCTTAGCAGCTCCTAATGCTATCCTCAAGAAAATTTGATGTATTCAACGTAATTTTCTCTGGGGGGGAAGTGGGGAGAAGGCTAAATTCTCTCTGGTGAGTTGGGAGGACGTTTGCAAGCCTAAGGAGCAGGGAGGATTAGGCCTTAGGGATCCTAAAGTAATGTCGAAGATCCTTGGCGCCAAAGTTTGGTGGTGATGGGTTAACCATTCAATGGAACCTTGGGTGAAACTTTGGAGCATAAAATACGCTCAGGATAGACCCATACATCTTCTGATCCGCTTCAACGAGGCCCCTAGTGGGTCACCCATATGGTTGAAATCCATGGCTAGTAAAACGATTGTTCAAGAGCATAGATTCTAGGAGATCAGGAATGGTAGCAGGGTGAAGTTTTGGGAAGATTTGTGGAATCATTTTCCCATCCTTGGTAGGGATCTGCAGTGGGCTCTCATCAAACAACAAGAGTTTGAGTGGGGCAAGATTCTGGTGAACCAAACCTGGAGGTTGGGGAACCACATGGATCATCAACAGTGGAAATTCCTTGAGAAACCTGAACATACAAGTGAAGAGGATTGGGAAGCCTTCTAGGAAGAACTAAACAAACACTTTATCAAGGCTCAAGAACACCTTGATATTTTAAGATGGGGATACTCACCCAGAGGATCCTTTAGCGTCAAGGAGGACTACAGTATCAGGATTTCGATGAATGCTGCAACCGATGATAATTGAAAAAAAATTTGGACAGTCAACTTATGGAAGGCAGGCAGCTGGGATGAGGACGTGAAAATCAAAGAAAATGATCTAATGGGACAAATGGAAGCTAGGGAAAAACAGGAGGCGCTGTTTTGGCAACAGAAGGCGAGGGTAAAATGGATGCAGAAGGGTGAAAGGAATACTAAATTCTTTCATAACTCGGTGATCTAGAATAGGAATAGCTCTAGAATCCAGAGACTTAAGACTAGGGCGGGGAACAGAGTGGAGACGAGGCAGGAGATAGAAGCTAAACTTACTCAACACTTCTCGGAGATTCTTAGGGAGGATAGAAGTCGGGACATTGAACAAATAACAAGTCTAGTTCCTAGGATGGTCACTAGAGAAAACAATGAAATGCTAATCAAGCCCATTGGGATGTAGGAATTTGAGGAAGCGGTCAACCAAATGGCTTTACGGAAAGCCCCCGGCCCAGACGGCTTCACATCCAACTTCTTCCATTTCTTCTGGGATCTTGTTAAGGAGGATGTGCTCAACATTGTGGAGGAGTCCAGGACCAAGAAATGGGTCCTTAAAGCTTTCAATGCCACCTTCCTCACCCTTATCCCTAAAGAGGTGGGGGCGGATACCCCTGACAAATTCAGACCGATAGCGTTATGCAATGTCATTTACAAAATCATCTCCAAAGTCATTGCTAACAGACTCAAACCTCTCCTTCTGATGCTCATAAGCCCAGAACAGTCTGGTTTTGTGGAAGGTAGGCAAATCTTGGATGGGGTTATTCTCGTGCATGAGGTGCTGCACTCGCTCAAAATCTCGAGAAATATTGGGATGATGATTAAGCTCGATATAGAAAAGGCGTATGATAAGTTCAATTGGGAATTCATGGAGAAGATGTTGGGAGCCTATGGTTTTTCCCCCGATTGGGTGGAGTGGGTCATGGGCTTATTTTCCTCACCATTCTTTAACATCCTCCTTAATGGTTCTCCATATTCAACCTTTCAACCATCCCATGGCATCCACCAAGGAGACCCTCTATCCCCCTTTCTCTTCATCCTCATGGCTGAGGGCTTAAGCCGTCTCATTGCGGCCCAGGTTGAAAGTGGTACAATTCATGGAGTGAAAGCTCATGAGGGGGCGTCCTCTCAGACTCATCAACAATTTGTGGATGATACTATGCTCATGGGGCACCCTTCAGTCCAAGAAGCTCCAAGCTTCAAGAAAATCCTAGACCTTTTTGCTCGGGCCTCAGGCCTGGTGGTCAATCCCAATAAATCTCAGGTCTTCTTTGTCAATACCCCCCAGGCTACTCAGAGGAATATTTTGAGAAGCTTGGGATTTTATAGAGGGGATTTTCCATCTAAGTACATTGGCATTACCCTTCGGATGGACAGGCCTAAAAAAGATGCCTGGCAAGAACTATTGAATAGGTTAAAACAGAGACTATCAAGCTGGGTGCTCCGCCCCCTAAATTTACCAAGTAGGTTAATCCTAGTTAAGTCCATTCTTCAAGCAATGTCGACATATCTTTTTTTGATCTTAGAAGCTCCTAAAGCTATCCTCAAGGAAATTTGATGTATTCAACGTAATTTTCTCTGGGGGGGAAGTGGGGAGAAGGCTAAATTCTCTCTGGTGAGATGGGAGGATGTTTGCAAGCCTAAGGAGCAGGGAGGATTAGGCCTTAGGGATCCTAAAGTAATGTCGAAGATCCTTGGCGCCAAAGTTTGGTGGCAATGGGTTAACCATTCAATGGAACCTTGGGTGAAACTTTGGAGCATAAAATACGCTCAGGATAGACCCAGACATCTTTTGATCTGCTTCAACGAGCACCCTAGTGGGTCACCCATATGGTTGAAAGCCATGGCTAGTAAAACGATTGTTCAAGAGCATAGCTTCTAGGAGATCAGGAATGGTAGCATGGTGAAGTTCTGGGAAGATTCATGGAATCAATTTCCCATCCTTGGTAGGAATCCGTGGTGGGCTCTCATCAAAAAACAGGAGTTCGAGCAGGGTAGGATTCTGGTGAACCAAACCTGGAGGTTGGGGAACCACATGGATCATCAACAGTGGAACTTCCTTGAGAAACCTGAACATACAAGTGAGGAGGATTGGGAATCCTTCTAGGAAGAACTGAACAAACGCTTTATCAAGGCTCAAGAAGGCCTTGGTATTTTAAGATGGGGATACTCACCCAGAGGATCCTTTAGCGTCAAGAAGGACTATAGTATCAGCATTTCGAGGAATGCTGCAACTGATGATATCTGGAAAAAAAATTGGACAGTCAAATTATGGCCCATGTCACGTCCCCATGCCTCCGACCAGCGAAGAGGATGCGACTACAAGCTTGAAACACCTAGGCTAAGAGCCCCATGAACATGTACAGGCATAAAATTTGTAGAAACAGAATGCTGAAAGAAAATGCATTGCAGTATAACATGCATAAACTCAATTGTTTATCATACACAACTTTAATTATTTATCTTGCACATCAGAATCAACATGCATTCACACAAGCATTCATTTTAACATGTTCATCATTTTCATATCATTGACAGAAAATATGGTTGCAGAAGTAAAATGCACAAGATCACTTATCTTAGGAAGAGGTCATTCCGCAACCAGCTACGTCGCTGCAACATTCCACCCAACCATAGGCCAGCGTGCTCCTTAATCCCTCAGCAACGCTGCCACCCCCGAGCTGGGCATGATTCTCCAAGGAATAAGGGAACTAGAAAGCTTACACATAGCCAAGGATATACAAACATAGCCAAGCCAACACAGTTGGGTTTATCAGGCCATCAAGGAGTTGGGAAAGGCTCAATGCTAAGATGGTGAGCTCATTATAGAGCCAAGAACACCTACACCAGAACTACCCTGACCTCTAAGACACCCAAACACACCCAACACAAGGAATCAGTCCCTTCTCTGCTACACAGTCCCTCAGGCCCTGCATTCCCTTCTAGTGCTATTCAGGGGTGATGGAGAAGAAGGCCAGCCCTCTAGCTCTGTCTGTGTGGTTTCCAGCCACCAGGTTTATCAAGCAAAACTAAGCCCCCATCCCTGCTCCCAATACAGTCCAAAGACCAACCATTGCACTCAGGAAATCAATTTAGCTATCACAGCTTAAACCAGGGAAAACAACTTCAAACCATCTACAGCAGTCCCCAAACGTAACAGCAAACACAGCTCATTGCCTGGGGAATTAACAGCCCCCAAAATGCATCAGTGGACATGGCTCACAACATGGGGAAAACTCAACCCGTCCTTGGGCAATGAAGTCACTGGGAAAACATACATAGACCATGCTGGGAAAGAGATTATAGTTCCCCATCCTGGGCGTGAATGAAAACGACAACGCAGGACCCATGAATCAGTCCGTGAGGGAAGAATACAGCCAAACCATCTGTAGATCCACAGAGGAAAAATACGTGGATAAAAACCAGGAAAATCCTATGCGTGGAAAACAATCCGAACCTGTGAGGAATGAACAGACAATGGAGGTCCTGCGTGAGGAAAAATAGCTCTGTTTTTGTCCGTGGATGAACAAACAACAGGAAGGATGCAAAAATTGGAAGTGCGTGAGCCTTCAGCACAGTCGTGGACAGAAGAAGATCTGCGTGAGAGGATGAACAGCAAAATCGTGGGTAGAGTGTGCGTGTGGGTGAGGACTGACAGTCCTGCCACCCCACTTCCAAGACCATAACTACCTCAACCACTAGCAGCCGTTCTTAATGAAAGTGGTTGGGATAAAAACAAGGTAAAAAGATACATGGATTTTCATCCCATTGGCCAAGGTTTGACAAATTCCCCACCCTTATCCTTGTGAAATCATGCCCCTTTCTCATTTTAGTTGCCGCGATCGTAGCTGGTCGGGTTCATTTTTAATTATAGATGCATATTTACATGATGACCAACACAATATATGCCGCATGCCCCGATGTACCATTGGTGACAAATTTAAATCCAAAACATAGCATAACCAACCAATGGTGGGGCCTTGGCCTTTAGCTCCGCACCATGATTATTACAATATATACATCATGTACGTTTAATGCAATGGGGTCAAAATCGGGGTGTTACAGCCCAAGGTTGCCCTTTTTGTTTGGCTAGTAGCCAGAGGAAGGATCCTCACTAGTGACAATTTGCGCAAGTGGGGGATTCTTGGGCCATCCCAATGCTGTCTGTGTTATCAAGTGCAGGAATCGATGAGTCATCTTCTGGACAGCTTCCCTTTCGCAGTAGCAGTATGGGAAAAGGGAGCGATGAGGTTCCGATAGAGTGACAAAAGACGGGGTCAATCCTCCCAAACCTTGAGAGAATGGTGCCCAAGAGCCTATAAAATTCCCATAATCAGAACTATCTGGGATGCTTTCCCAAGTATGGCCATGTGGTGTATATGGAAGGATAGGAATGCTAGGATCTTCCGAGACCAACGCAAAGATATGGAGATGGTCTGGAACACGGTGTAAGACAACCTACTACCATCCACTTGATGCATGCAGTGGCACAAGCAAGATAAGATCTTCCCGTGGGAGGAAGTCCAGATCGTTGAGAACTGGGGGATGAATAGACCTATGCTGGTTGCTATGCGCTATCGGGACAAACTGTGTCTTCCCTCTAGCCCATAGATATGGTCGGTTGCTCCCCTCGGCATTTTCAAACTAAACTTCGATGGTGCATCTAGAGGCAATCCAGGTCCGGCTAGATTTGGTGGCCTTTGCCGTGATCACGAGGGAAGGATCAAGATGGTGTTCATGGGAGCTATAGGGCAGGATACCAACAACTCAAATGAGCTGGAAGGCCTCATCCGAGGCTCGGAAGTGTTGATCAGGGGTGGATTTTTTTCGGCAATAATCGAAGGTGATTCCAACACCCTCATCCAGATGGCCAAGTGATTGCTGAATGGGAAAATGTCGAAAAGGATATCACCCAGTTGGTGCCTAGAATATAGGATGGAAAGGCTATGTGACCTTATCCTTACGCACCCCATAATTTCTTTTCACCACGTCAGAAGGGAGGCCAACAAGGCTGCTGACCGGTTGGCGAATGCTGGCGTGGAGTGCAGAGTTGGCTTCCGATGAGACAAGATAGAAATATTTGGCGAGTAGGAATGGGCCCAACAGTGTCGTCACCTAGATGCTAGGGATATTACCAGGGAAATATAGATGGCCGATAAGACATACGAGAGGACAAATAGAGTTAGGAGGCGCGAGCATGCCTACATGTGGCCAAGCTAATGCGGAGTGGGTCCGATGGTTTAAATGCCTGCTGGCTCTAGTGGTTGTACTGCTCCATTATTTCGTTTCATGCTGTTGGTTTTTCCACACTTTGCACTAGGCAAAGGGTCCATCGACCGGACAAGGTCCATTATCACCACAGGAAGAAGGCTCTCATTCTCATGATGGGAATGACGTAGGATAAGGTTAGGGATGGGAGCACTCCCACGAGCACCCATCTATTTTATTCCGAAGATTTTTATATCTACCATGAGGAGTTCTATTTTAGAGAGGGCAAGATTGAGTATATGTCTTTCATCTTACGCTGTGCCTTGGAGTTTGGTTTTGCTAGAGTGCCTCAGCTTCACCTCCTATTTCTGCAGTCTCTCCCGATGGCCCCCAAATGGCAATTTAGGTGGGATGTTGGCTCCAGGGAGGCATCTGGTTTATCCTCTGTTAAGGGGAAATTTCTCAAGCGTCAGATGCGGCAAATGTTGGGGCTCGGACCTTGAAGGTCCTAAATTTTGGCAACTCTGCAGTTTTGGTGCAAAGCTTGTAAGTGGAGTTGCGGTCCAAAATAGTCTTAGGGGCTTCGGGGTTGGGTCGAAGCCCCTCTTTTTGTAAATGTCCCATGGTTTTCGGGTACCCATGGTTTAAGCCCATGGTATTGTAATAGTGCACTTGTATAAATAGGCACTTATGTAAAGGAGCAGAGGGAAATTCTTAGAAGTTTAGTGTTATGATGATGACGTGATGCGAAGAAGCTAAGGTCTATTTTTGGGTTGAGGTTAAGTCCTAGCTGAGTGCATGGACGACCTCTGTAGCTGAGTGCGCAGAGGGTTTTGGAAGAAAGGTTCTGCAGCTAAGTGCGCAGTTTTGGGTTGTTGAGAAGTTCTGCAGCTAAGTGCGCAGTTTTGGGTTGTTGAGAAGATCTGCAGCTGAGTGTGTAGATCATAACTGTGTGTTTTGTAAATTGTTGAATATAAACACAGTTCTGTGGACGTAGCCCCTACACTGGGGGTGAACCAAGTATATCTTTTGTTGTGGTGGTTCTTTTTATTTTGTTCCTGTTATATTTTTATGCATTTGATAAGTAGATGAATGATAAAGTAAGATAAATTACTAGGTATTAACTTCGTTGTGAATTCCCAGTTAAGGGTTAAGCAAGAAACTGTCTTTTTATCTAATTATTTATCTAGAAATTCAGTCTTGAGGTAATTATTTTAAGGTTATGAATTAACTGTAAGTAAATTTTCCTTTTGCTACAATCCCTCTTAAGAGAGGCCCATGTAAAAGTTAAATTGTTTAATTAAGAGATTCAAAGTTTTGGTCGATAACTTTTTATTTTTATTAAAATAACCTTTAATGTTCAGAGCTTAAATCCTATCATTCTTTAACAAAATAGTTAATTATCTATGAATCCAAGTTTAATGCTTGTGTAGCCACAAGTGCAACTATGGAGAATAAGTTTATTGATTTTATAATCAAACTAACCCTTGTGGACTAAGTAATGGTTAAAAGTAAACTTAATAATTAACCGTTCAAGATGTTACATATCGGTCCTACTACACTACCTTCTCCAAGTGGATTATGTTGAACTCGAGGGTGGCTCTATGAGTGAAAACATAGGCCGTGTAGAGTAAGACTATTGGGAGGAAAGTCCAAGTCAAGTTTTTAGTCACCCAAGTAAGCATGATCTAGATAAGTTGCTTTCAGCTGTAAATGTCTACTTATATAGAAAATAAATTATCATTTTTTTAAATGATATTAAAAACTAATGAGATGTGAGGTGAATTTAATTGAATCGTAGAAACTTATGATTATTCTTTGAGGTTGTTATATTTTGCATTGTTATTAATGGTTAGGTTTTATCCACTATTATCCTCTATTTTGATATGTTTATATATGAATTTTAATATGCAAATAAGTTTATAAGTTGTCTCAAGTTAGACTTGAATGAAATGGACATTCAAGGGATACAGCTTGACAATAACCTCGTAAGTGAAAGTTATTTTGTTAAACTATATTCATCATTCCCTTTGTACTTCGATTATTTCCTAAGTATAGAGTAAGACGGAAATGTAAGTTTTAAGTAATAATTCTTTCAAGATTAATTATAGTTAGCTTTGACCATAATTAAATTAAGTGAAGCTTTATGATAGGAAGAAGGTTTCACTTGTTAAACTAGTCTTTAATTTCAATTGTATATTTGGGAAAAGGAGATCTACTGGTAGTGGACACATTTCATATAGTTTCATACTATCTTGATAGATATATTTATAGAATCGGTAATGTACTTACGGATCCCGTAAACTTAGTATGTATAGGAATGAATGATC
>LPNX010399652.1:0-125041 GCA_001517045.1 Pseudotsuga menziesii | reverse complement strand
TCATGTCACGTAACCATTGAGACTAACTATATTGTTTGATAGATATAGTAAAATCCAAAAATTTTACCCCATTTTCCCAAAATTACATCGAGAAAGTCGGGTTTATTACAAGTGGTATCAGATTTGTGGTTGCAACATTGTGATACGTATGGACTCACTTACACGTTGGTAAGTGGTTTTCTCTTTTGTCAAATATTAGTTGATGAATGCAAATTTCTTTTCTTAATTGTTCACCTTGTTGATATGCATGTTGTAGAAAGTAATATTTGAAACATGGTAATATATTATCTTATTAGTCAGCGAAGATGATAGTAAAAGTATGTAAATCCATTTACATAAGACTTCATATGCTAAATTGAATGTGTCATCCTATAGTTGATTATCACAGATGATTATAGATACATGCCTAATGAATCATCAAATATTTAAGAACTAAAGAAAATATGATGATGATGAGAGCTATGACTTATAACTTGAACTAGTCTACAGTGAATTTTATGGTGAATGTTATCCATTATGTTTAAACTTCTCAAATGTTAGGAAGAAAACATGTTAATTGGAAATTACTTAAATTCAACATGCCTAGAAGAATGCATGGTGGTATAAATGGTATGAAGTGTATGGATTAGTTTTCATAATAACAGTTTATGTAGTAGTGATAAGTGATTTATATGGTCCATGACTTTATTTAGTTAAAAGATAATTCTTACATATATTTGAAGATTTTATATTTTCTCAAAGCATCATGGAACAAATCTTATTTTCTTGTTGTTTTCAGGTTACAAAGAAAATGATCACGAAGAATGACGGAAGGAAAATACATAGTAAGATATTTTTGTGTTTCATATATTCAGTTAAGGAATGTGGAATACTAATATGTTGTCTATGAAAAAGGTGTTGAACCAACAAGTTAAGATAACAACAAGAAAGGTACATAGTATTGATTTTATACATTCTATTATTTAAATATGCATGCATGTGTCATAACTCTTAAGCAATAAGAAAGTCATGCATTTCGGGATTAGATGCATTTACAAGACTATAATAATGTAATTGTAAAGTGCATATATGAATGAGCAATAGATCTTAAGTATTAGAAAAATATGCGAATAAATAGAAATGTATCATCGATAGTAACATGTGATTGTGATGTGCATTGGCATGTGTAAACTAGTATATGCTTATGATATTTTAGATGCATAAATGATAAGCATAATGTGAGTTTGGATGATGCAAACATATGGAAGATGAATAAAGTTTATATATAACTATGTTGGACATGATTTGAAATTGATAAATCTAAAGGAGAAAAATAGCTTGCCTAAACTATTTTTGTATGTTAAAACTAATAGCATCAGCCATAAGAATGTAAGTATTAGTTTAGTCATGACTTATCATGGTTATGTTAAATAAAGTAAACAAATATTATGCTCAATTATTGTATTGTGTTATTGAGTAAATAATGTGAATAATTTACTATTCAATTCTTGAAACATGCAAGTATGTGTTTACTAATTTAAGAGGAAGGTCAATAGATAAGTAACGTCTTAATTGATTAAAAGTATATGAAAGAATAACTTATTGATACGTATGCCTTTTTTTTACTAGATAATGCATAATATTATGATTGGTGGCATCACAACAAAGTATTTCAAATATTTTGAATTATGCATAGATAATATAAGTAATGCATGAAAATCATGTGACGATCTTAGCAATTAAAGTTGGGTGCATTACTGTAGAATATTTTTTTCTTTCCAATTTAAGTTTTCTCCGAAGTAGTTGTGATATTAAGTAATTATTTGCAAGAAGATGCAAGTGTACTATGTAGGTACAATGACTATTGGAAGCTTCAACAAGCTAAAGAATGTACTGTAAAACATCGAATCAGGTAACCTTGATTTAACTAATGATGATAGTAATAATTTTAGTAATGAATTGGGATTGAATTATATAAGTTACTTCTTTATGCTTTAGGAGGACAAAAAAAATTTCACTAGGAAAAGTAAAAGACAAAATAAATTGGAATTTCATATTGAAATGGTTACATCATGCTTCTTTTTAAAACAAGTAGTTAAGAACGTTATTCAAAATGTGAATTGGTTATGATCTATTATGTGATTAAAAAAGTATGATAGATATCTAAATCAAAAGTTTTGCTTGATTCAAATTGTATATATTTTTAAATTTCAAAAGTCAAGATAACTAAATTGCATAAGTATGTACAATATGTTACAAGATCAAAAGGATTGAATATCAAAATCATTGATATGTATAGTTCAAAAATTATTGTACTAAAATGCATGTATGACATATCATGGGTTTTGGGACTGGGTAGTCCTTGTATAATGCACATATTAATGCAAAGTTAGACAAGTGAAGCTATGAGAACTTGTAATGGTAGGATGGTCGATTTGGAAATTATGTTCGATGATAAAGACGTCGTCAAGCATGTTAGTAGGAGAAGGCTTACCTGAAAAATAAATAAAAATATCCAGAAAGAAAAAGTTAAATAAAGAAGATGTAATTATTTGCATGTTGAAAACATTAAATATTGTGCGATGTATTTCTAACCATGATCATTCGAGATGGATAAAGCTATGAAGTCTTCTCTAGATATTGTCCACCTCTAGAGTGAATTACTTTGGCACATGACCACTTGGTTTGACAGTAATATAACAAGATCAGAGAATCCCACAAATGCAAAAATTGGAACAATTAAAGAAGAAAAGATATGAAATAATTTCAATCTCTCTCTCTCTCCCTCGTCTATGTGTGTCTATGTGTGTCCCAAATAATTGAAAGAAACCTTATAGAAAATGGAGCCAAATGGTAATTCAAATGTACAATAGATAAGGGAGATTATAGAGGAAAGTATTCCCATTCCACAATGTAGGTTGGTCCTGGATTTCCTTCTGAGTGCTCATATACCGCCTAGAGTTTATGGGCAGTGGATCTTCAATATCTTAGCCTAGAGTTTATTGGCTAAGGAAAAAATACCGACATTAAAGGAATCTAGAATGCTTGATAAAAGGACCATATTCGAAAGTCAACTTAATAAATATTTTAAACTTTTCTCTAAGTCAGTATCATCTAACTACTTGACTCAACTCGTTGAATTGTATGTGTAAAGTGATGTTGAGTTGGAATAAGTTTGGAGACATCACCGATAAATTGATATCAAGTTGGGATTGCTTTGGAGCATTAGATACAATTGATTGTGAGTTAGAAGGACTCTAGAGCATCAAAAGTAATTAATGTTGAGTGAAAACTTTGTAATATCAATTTTAAAGCTAAATTTATATGCGAAGGGAAACCTATTGTTTTAAATGTGAACAAAGAGATACTAATATGTGCATTTGTATTGTGTTGAAATATATGTATCTCACATTCTGTTTAGAATCATGTTATAACAAGTTGATATGATTGTGTATTTTGAAGAGCAAGGATAATTTTATCTTAGATTATGATTTGATTATACTACGAATAATTCCCATATGTACATGTAAATGCTTTTGATAATTACTATTAAATGAATGATAAATAGCTTCCATGGATCATAAGAGGTAGATGAATTGGATCATAAGGAAACTCTTGCAACAGTATATCAAGATACTCTTCGGGGAAGCTAATTTCTTCGGAAGCCATTTTTGCAGTTTGAGGTGGGATATAATTGTTTGTGGTTTTTTTTTTTAAATCTTATTTTATTTATACACATACACGATAATATATGCCGTTATTGAAGTCGGCGTTCAGCGAGTAACTTTACTCGATATTACATACAAGACAATATATGGCGTTAGTGAAGTCTGCTTTGAGAGGGTGACTTTACTCGACTTTAATCGATATTAATGGAACGGTCAAACCATCACCACAAAAGAAAACCCAAAACATAGCATCTAAATAAGTAAAGAAGAGCCTTAAACAAGAACAAGCCCCTCAAATTGAAATGGAAAGATGCCAATGTTTTTTTAAGCACTATTTAGGTGGCATTGTTAAAAGGACTTTATTTAGTTAAACTATATTACAGTGTTTTTATTTATGGGATATTAGAGAATATTCATAATTTTACTAGATATCCATAATTATTGATAAAAAAATATTTTGTTGAGTTTCTCTAACAATATATATTTTCAATTAAAAAACTCTTATTTTACAATAAATGCCCTATTTTTACTCAAAACTTTTTTCTTATATCCCCAATACCTATAAACCCCCCAACATATTCTTCACCCCTCAATACCTACAATATATTGACCTTATTTTTCACAATTAAAAGCTCCATCTATCAATGAACTTGGGCATTGAGCTTGATTAGGTTAGTGATTGCACCAAGAGAAGCTAAGTGCTCTCCAGCCAGTATGGGAGAGATGGGGAGAGATGGGAGAGATGTTGTCATGTTTGTACGTGATGCTCTAATAAAATAAATGGGAGAGATAGGAGAGATGTTGTCATGTTTCTACGTGATGCTCTAATAAAACCAGCGTAGATCCAAATCCTAGGCTCTATCAAGCACCTAGAGGGATCAAATCTCTTCTTAGGTATCCATTGATTTGATTCAAACCAAAAGACACATTTTTTATTTAAGGTCCACATATAATATTTTTATTATTAATATTTAATATTATTTATGGCCGACATATAATATTTCTTATTATTTTTTATTTTATTAAGAACGAACATTACAACATATCCCCATATATTGTCTTAAAACCACATGCAAGGCCTTCCTACAACCATGGGTTGTTTAGGAGGCCTTGCACATGGTCTTAAAACCATTTGCAAGGCCCTCCTAAACCATGTACAATAAAACCATGGGTTGTTTAGGAGGTCTTGCACATGGTCTTAAAACCATGTGCAAGGCCCTCCTAAACCATGTACAATAAAATCATGGGTTATTTGGAAGGCCTTGCACATGGTTTTAAAACCATGTGCAAGGGCAACATTTTTTTCAGGATACTTCAATTTTTTTATTTTTTATTATTTTGTTAGGTACGAACATTACAACATCTCCCCCATATTGTGTTTTTTTCGTGACCCACAATTTTTTTACGGATAATTAAATTTTTACTTTTTTATTGTTTTGTTAGGTAGGAAGATTACAACATCTCCCCCATATTAGGTGTTTTTTTGCCGACATTTATTTTGGCCTATAATTAAAAAAACAAATTATTAATAAAAATGGTGTTACATAACGTTACGTATCGTTACAAGATCTCCCGTAACGTTACAAGATCTCCCCCATACTGGGCTGTAGAGCACCTCTCGACGCAATAACAATAAATTTTATACCCAACACGTCGGCTTAAAAAAAATTAATTATCCCCCAAAAACAATGTCCGCCACACAAACAACCTAATATGGGGATATGTTGTAATGTTCATATCTAACAAAATAATAATAAATTAATTAATTAATTATCGGCAAAAAAATGTTGAAACCATGTGCAAGGCCTTCTAAACAACCCTTGGTTTTATTGTACATGGTTTAGTAGGGCCTTGCAAATGGTTTTAAAACCATGTGCAAGCCATCCAAAAGAACCCATGGTTTTATTGTACATGGTTTAGGAAGGCCTAGATCCATAAATTAGATCCTTCTGAGTGCTTGATAAATCCGGGTTTAAAATAGATATATTCTAATTTACTAGATTTGTTAAAAAAATGATCATTTGTATTTTTTAATGTTCTTTTTGTTCATTTGTCTTTTTATTCTCTTTAATATATATTAATCGTGGAATGCTAAACTCTTTTTTAAAAGATATTCAACCTTCTTGGAAGATTCTAGCCTTTTTATTTTACTTTATTTTATTTTAATTACTTTATAATTTTAAATAATTTAAATTAACTAACTTTCTTTATAATTCACTATAATAATAATTTTATAATAAAATTTAGATATATTTTGGTCTAGCTTTAGAGTAGAATTTTGATATATTTTATTATGGCTTATTGATTAGAATACAGGAGTGCCATCCAAATAACATTGATGAGATCAATGTGTGTTTAACCTAACACTACACCAACAAGTCTACTAGAATAAAATATAATATAGAGAAAAACATGTCGTCTAATTTATCAAATTATAAAAACCTAATAATTAAACTAAATGAAAAGTAATTAAAATATCCATGTTAAACACGGATTTACCAAACACTAAAGGGATCAAAATGTTGTAATTTTTTATGAAACATTTAAAAAATTAAGATAAAAATAATTTACACCTAAAGAAATTGGATCCCTCTTGGTGCTTTCTAGATCCAAGTTTAAGATGGATCTATGCTAGTGCACCATGGTTTAGGAGGGCCTCGGCACATGGTTTAGAATTTGCTAGAAGAAAAAGAAAAAACTATTTAGACACTCAAGAAAAAGTTGAAAGTTCTAGGAGCACAACATGTTTAGTTTCCACAATTAACACTCTTGCTATAGGAAAAAGATAAAATGTATCAAGATTTAATGGATTTTAAAGGAAAGGTATTGAGCTGACAAGAATAAAAGAAATATTGGGAAGTTGAACGATCAGGGTTTATCTCTCAAATTTAAGTTTTAAATGCAAATAAGAGGGAGGAAGAGGAAGTATTGGAAGAGTTAATGTGTGTCTTTGATTCAAAATCAAGATCAAGTCAATGAGTCTCTTGCTAAAGAGTTATTTGTTTCTATGTCGCATATAAACTTAAGAGAAGAAAAAGTAAAGGAATTGAAAGAAAAAAATGTCAAACTTAAACAAGAGCTGACTCATGTGACTGAAGACATGAATAAGGTTTCAAGTGAGAAGAAGCAATTGCAAAATAAGGTAAATGAATTGAATGAAAAAGTAATAGGAAGGACACCATTGCAAGGAGCCAAGTGCCTTATTTGTGATACACTCGCTATAGGAATTACAAAATTTAGACTTTATTCCAATTATGTAAATGATAAGAACTTAATAAAAGATATGGAATTATAAAGGTGCAAAGTGGTGAATGAAAATTTGGATAAAAAGACACTAGATACAAAACAGAATGCTATTAATTTCTTGAATAGTTTTACATACAAGGATATGCAATAAATGGGAATCATAGACAAATTAACCATCATTTTATGGGATGAATTTTTTATCAATAAGCATAATATTGTCAAAGTGGTACAGAAAAAGGCCAATCAAATGCTTCTTCAGATCAAGGATTTTAGAAAGATGTTTCAAGAGATTTTTTATGAAGTTCTTCCTCCTGTTTGGGATAATGATGGAATTTTATTTTCGCAAGAACAATATCATAACTTCCTAGTACTTAGTCGTATGGGCCATTCAAAATTTGAATATTTAACAAAAGGGACGATTGGGAAAGTCATTATAGAAAATTTAACCGATGTTTTTTTAGATTTTTGATCGATTCAGATTACCCAAAGAAATTTACAACCTACTTCTTATACCCAGTATGTAGAATTGGAGGTATGAATCAAACAAATGACAGACTATGACATCCTGAATCATTAGCAATGGAAAGCTGTCGAAAATTTTGGAAATACCAAGTACAGGATACATCAATGCTGAAAAGGTGTCGATGTTCAAGGAAGAAATCTGATTACCTCTTCCGACATGCCACATGGATTTTTATGAAAAATGTTATTTAAGGAAAAGATTTCAGTTACTAGATTCCTATGAATTGGGGATTTAGTTACAAGAAACTTGTTCAGCATTCGATCGAGGAGACACTTTGTATATATTTTTAATTTTATGATGTATTGGGGGTTGGATCCCAAAGAAAGAAGAAACAGTTTGTGGACAAATTTTTTTATATTTGAATACAATTTTTCACGAAACAAAGAACAATAACTTTTCTCTTAAGCAAAAATTATTGTGGCAATGATTCTAAGTTTGTGTTCTCCTAATGTGTATGTGTTAACATTTTATTCGAGTCTTTCATTATATTCCTTTCTTATTATCATTTGATTCATACGAAATGATTTCGAATTCATATGTGATGCTCCAAACACATGCAATTGAATGATCACATTTTCGTTATGACATTACATTAAAATTATTCCTTCGATTGAGGATTTGATGTAATGGGTTGTTTCTCCTTATATATACTACCATCCTCTATTGAAATTTATGACTGAATATTATTGCTTTCCTAGCTTCTGATGTTGGATACTGTTTTTTTATTGTTATTTGCAAAACTACGTATCTTTATTGATTTGACGCCATTAGCTCAATGGTTTCTTTCTTCTAATATTGTAAATTATAATATGAAAATTATCATGATTCATGTTTGGAAATTATAGCCATTGTACTTAAAAAGAAAAATTACTACTTTGGTGACCTTGGGTGGTAATTTTGTTAAGGGAGGCCCCTTTGCCTAAAATGGATAGTTTTTAGTCTAAATATTGGTTTGAGGTTACCTCTTGAACTTTCCTTCTACATCCAAACGAAAGTATTGAGTGATAGAATCCACTATCATTTTCAGTATATCCAATAAGATTATAATTTTCTAAAGTTTAATACAAAATGCCAATTTCCTTTGTGCCACTTACAAACCTCAGAATTCATATAACTGCTTTCCAATGAGAGTATTTTGGAGACTCCATAAATATTGATATCAGACTAACTCCATCCATGATGTCTATCCTTGTCACTGTAATATACATAATACTTCCAACAAGCCATTTAAACAACGTAGGACCTATGTTTGATTCATAATCATCCTTTCTCAATTTTAATCATGTTATCAATGTTTTTATGGATTCGTTACAAATAGTCATATTAAATATTTTCAAGGCTTTAGTTCAATACATCATCCACATAAATATACTAATTTAATTGAATTGTAGAAACTTATGATTATTCTTTGAGGTTGTTATATTTTGCATTGTTATTAATGGTTAGGTTTTATCCACTATTATCCTCTATTTTGATATGTTTATATATGAATTTTAATATGCAAATAAGTTTATAAGTTGTCTCAAGTTAGACTTCAATGAAATGGACATTCAAGGGATACAGCTTGACAATAACCTCATAAGTGAAAGTTATTTTGTTAAACTATATTCATCATTCCCTTTGTACTTCGATTATTTCCTAAGTATAGAGTAAGACGGAAATGAAAGTTTTAAGTAATAATTCTTTCAATATTAATTATAGTTAGCTTTGACCATAATTAAATTAAGTGAAGCTTTATGATAGGAAGAAGGTTTCACTTGTTAAACTAGTCTTTAATTTCAATTGTATATTTGGGAAAAGGAGATCTACTGGTAGTGGACACATTTCATATAGTTTCATACTATCTTGATAGATATATTTATAGAATCGGTAATGTACTTACGGATCCCGTAAACTTAGTATGTATAGGAATGAATGACCATATTCATCCAACTCTTAACACTTATGTTGAAAGCAGATATTTGCATTTGAAAAGTAAGATTGTAACTATATTGAACATAGTAGGATTATGTAGAGACTTTGGTTGAAAATATTCTGGATAGGTTATTCCATTGTTTATAAATCATTGTATGAAGGTAAATAACTTCTTTGAGATATTATACTTCTATTATATGAATGGGTAAGTCATGATGTTAGATAAGTCTTGTTATTATGTACTATGATAAAGGAAAGATAAAAGATAAGGTTAAGAAATAGAATTGACACTATTATTCCTAAATAGCTATCCTTAAAGGGCTTTGTCTTGAAGGAGTATATTTTGTCAAGAATCTTAGGGTTTACCTTAGCTAGAATCATAAATGAATTCTTGAGACATTAATTGATATAGTAAAATTAAATAGACTTTCATTTATAGTATGTAAGATTAATATCAATAATTATGTTCTTGAATTAATGTTTAAGTAATCAATGGAGTTACAGAGTTACACGTNTAAAATTAAATAGACTTTCATTTATAGTATGTAAGATTAATATCAATAATTATGTTCTTGAATTAATGTTTAAGTAATCAATGGAGTTACAGAGTTACACATAAATAATTTATAGGAAATGATCTTATGATATTTAGTGAGATTGAAAAAAGAAATGTTTTATAAAAGGTTAAGTATTGGATACATGTTAATTCAAATTCCTCTTTTGTTATAATACAACATTATTAATGTAAGTCTTAGATTCATTCCATAATTAAGTTATTAGAAATTATTCTATGTGACTCTTAACGTTTAGGAATGCAGAGATCGCCTCCATTGATAATTGATCATGTCACGTAACCATTGAGACTAACTATATTGTTTGATAGATATAGTAAAATCCAAAAATTTTACCCCATTTTCCCAAAATTACATCGAGAAAGTCGGGTATATTACAAGTGGTATCAGATTTGTGGTTGCAACATTGTGATACGTATGGACTCACTTACACGTTGGTAAGTGGTTTTCTCTTTTGTCAAATATTAGTTGATGAATGCAAATTTCTTTTCTTAATTGTTCACCTTGTTGATATGCATGTTGTAGAAAGTAATATTTGAAGCATGGTAATATATTATCTTATTAGTCAGCGAAGATGATAGTAGAAGTATGTAAATCCATTTACATAAGACTTCATATGCTAAATTGAATGTGTCATCCTATAGTTGATTATCACAGATGATTATAGATACATGCCTAATGAATCATCAAATATTTAAGAACTAAAGAAAATATGATGATGATGAGAGCTATGACTTATAACTTGAACTAGTCTACAATGAATTTTATGGTGAATGTTATCCATTATGTTTAAACTTCTCAAATGTTAGGAAGAAAACATGTTAATTGGAAATTACTTAAATTCAACATCCCTAGAAGAATGCATGGTGGTATAAATGGTATGAAGTGTATGGATTAGTTGTCATAATAACAGTTTATGTAGTAGTGATAAGTGATTTATATGGTCCATGACTTTATTTAGTTAAAAGATAATTCTTACATATATTTAAAGATTTTATATTTTCTCAAAGCATCATGGAACAAATCTTATTTTCTTGTTGTTTTCAGGTTACAAAGAAAATGATCACGAAGAATGACGGAAGGAAAATACATAGTAAGATATTGTTGTGTTTCATATATTCAGTTAAGGAATGTGGAATACTAATATGTTGTCTATGAAAAAGGTGTTGAACTAACAAGTTAAGATAACAACAAGAAAGGTACATAGTATTGATTTTATACATTCTATTATTTAAATATGCATGCATGTGTCATAACTCTTAAGCAATAAGAAAGTCATGTGCATTTCGGGATTAGATGCATTTGCAAGACTATAATAATGTAATTGTAAAGTGCATATATGATTGAGCAATAGATCTTAAGTATTAGAAAAATATGCGAATAAATAGAAATGTATCATCGATAGTAACATGTGATTGTGATGTGCATTGGCATGTGTAAACTAGTATATGCTTATGATATTTTAGATGCATAAATGATAAGCATAATGTGAGTTTGGATGATGCAAACATATGGAAGATGAATAAAGTTTATATATAACTATGTTGGACATGATTTGAAATTGATAAATCTAAAGGAGAAAAATAGCTTGCCTAAATTATTTTTGTATGTTAAAATTAATAGCATCAGCCATAAGAATGTAAGTATTAGTTTAGTCATGACTTATCATGGTTATGTTAAATAAAGTAAACATATATTATGCTCAATTATTGTATTGTGTTATTGAGTAAATAATGTGAATAATTTACTATTCAATTCTTGAAACATGCAAGTATGTGTTTACTAATTTAAGAGGAAGGTCAATAGATAAGTAACGTCTTAATTGATTAAAAGTATATGAAAGAATAACTTATTGATACATATGCCTTGTTTTTACTAGATAAATGCATAATATTATGATTGGTGGCATCACAACAAAGTATTTCAAATATTTTGAATTATGCATAGATAATATAAGCAATGCATGAAAATCATGCGACGAGCTTAGCAATTAAAGTTCGGTGCATTACTGTAGAATATTTTTTTCTTTCCAATTTAAGTTTTCTCTGAAGTAGTTGTGATATTAAGTAATTATTTGCAAGAAGATGCAAGTGTACTATGTAGGTACGATGACTATTGGAAGCTTCAACAAGCGAAGGTGAATGTACTGTTAAACATCGAATCAGGTAACCCTGATTTAACTAATGATGATGGTAATAATTTTAGTAATGAATTGGGATTGAATTATATAAGTTACTTGTTTATGCTTTAGGAGGACAAAAAAAAATTTCACTAGGAAAAGTAAAAGACAAAATAAATTGGAATTTCATATTGAAATGGTTACATCATGCTTCTTTTTAAAACAAGTAGTTAAGAACGTTATTCAAAATGTGAATTGGTTATGATCTATTATGTGATTAAAAAAGTATGATAGATATCTAAATCAAAAGTTTTGCTTGATTCAAATTGTATATATTTTTAAATTTCAAAAGTCAAGATAACTAAATTGCATAAGTATGTACGATATGTTACAAGAGCAAAAGGATTGAATATCAAAATCATTGATATGTATAGTTCAAAAATTATTGTACTAAAATGCATGTAAGACATATGATGGGTTTTGGGACTGGGTAGTCCTTGTATAATGCACATATTAATGCAAAGTTAGACAAGTGAAGCTATGAGAACTTGTAATGGTAGGATGGTCGATTTGGAAATTATGTTCGATGATAAAGACATCGTCAAGCATGTTAGTAGGAGAAGGCTTACCTGAAAAATAAATAAAAATATCGAGAAAGAAAAATTTAAATAAAGAAGATGTAATTATTTGCATGTTGAAAACATTAAATATTGTGCGATGTATTTCTAACCATGATCATTCGAGATGGATAAATCTATGAAGTCTTCTCTAGAGATTGTCCACCTCTAGAGTGAATTACTTTGGCACATGACCACTTGGTTTGACAGTAATATAACAAGATCAGAGAATCCAACAAATGCAAAAATTGGAACAATTAAAGAAGAAAAGATATGAAATAATTTCAATCTCTCTCTCTCTCTCCCTCGTCTATGTGTGTGTGTGTGTGTGTGTCCCAAATAATTGAAAGAAACCTTATAGAAAATGGAGCCAAATGGTAATTCAAATGTACAATAGATAAGGGAGATTATAGAGGAAAGTATTCCCATTCCACAATGTAGGCTGGTCCTGGATTTCCTTCTGAGTGCTCATATACCGCCTAGAGTTTATGGGCAGTGGATCTTCAATATCTTAGCCTAGAGTTTATTGGCTAAGGAAAAAATACCGACATTAAAGGAATCTAGAATGCTTGATAAAAGGACCATATTCGAAAGTCAACTTAATAAATATTTAAAACTTTTCTCTAAGTCGGTATCATCTAACTACTTGACTCAACTCGTTGAATTGTATGTGTAAAGTGATGTTGAGTTCGAATAACTCTGGAGACATCACCGATAAATTGATATCAAGTTGGGATTGCTTTGGAGCATTAGATACAATTGATTGTGAGTTAGAAGGACTCTAGAGCATCAAAAGTAATTAATGTTGAGTGAAAACTTTGTGATATCAATTTTAAAGCTAAATTTATATGCGAAGGGAAACCTATTGTTTTAAATGTGAACAAAGAGATACTAATATGTGCATTTGTATTGTGTTGAAATATATGTATTTCACATTATGTTTAGAATCATGTTATAACAAGTTGATATGATTGTGTATTTTGAAGAGCAAGGATAATTTTATCTTAGATTATGATTTGATTATACTACGAATAATTCCCATATGTACATGTAAATGCTTTTGATAATTACTATTAAATGAATGATAAATAGCTTCCATGGAAGCAAATATTTTATGTTGCAAAATAAAGTATTGTTTATATTTTTCTTGATTTTGAAGAAGTTATGTTGAAGCATAAAGTTTAGGTTAAAAGTTTTGCAAATCTCTGGAATTGTTTACATAAAGTATAGGAAAATAAAATCTTGAAAAGCATGAACACCTAGGATGGTGTTACTTTTAAGGGGGGAATGTTACATCCACTCCACAAAGCACTATAAGTTATGTTTTATGAATTTTCTAGTTGTAGTTTTACAATGTAGAACTAGGAGACTAAAAACTGGACTCAATTAAATGAAAAGTGCACAAATCCACTAGGGGGTGGTTGAATGGTTGGAAATCAATGGTTTTAGATGAAGGGTGGAATCTTAAGTTTAAGCTAGGGAGGGTTTTCCACAATTTTTTAGCATATATATATTCTTTTAATTCACATCGAAGATGGATCTAAGATATACTTTTCAAATATGGAGAGAATAGAGCACTCCTCGTTTCAAATCTGGAGAAAAATCTAATGAATTTATAAAAGTTGATAGTTAACTCCATAATAACAATATCTAATAATGGTTTCAAATATAGTTATGGTTTGGTTTGGAGTTAAAAAAATTATTACCACCAAAACTGGGAAGCTCGATATCTAGGAGAGTGTGACAGGGTTTTTGATGGCAGTCGAATGAATAAGGTAAATTATTTTCACGATTTAGGAGGAGTTTTTACTTGGTAAGGGGATTCGGTTGCTTAGGAGAATATAGTTGATATATGAAGATTGAAACTCAATGGAAGACACTATCTTAGCATTGATAGTTGAAAATCAACATTACCAAAAAAAATGGATCGGCGTAGACAAAACCTTGGGATAAGTCGTTTAATGAAAAGATTCAATAAATTCGAAGTATATGTGTTTTTCCCTATGGTGGACTGAAAATTACACTTCCAAGATTCGTTCTAGCCTAGAAGTCAAATCCGTTAATTTATGTATTTATAATATTATTTTTTGAAAGGAGTGGAGAGATCTTCCCTATGAGATCCAAATATGCTGACTTCTTCTTGTTTAATGTTTTAGTAAAAGAATGGAAGCTCTCTCTATGAAAGAAGAGACAACTTCAATATGGGTTTTTTTTTTCCTAACACATTTGATTAGTGGTCACTTCGTAGAGAACATTTTTCTATAACTCGTTATTACGATGGAATGACCTTTTAAAAATCGGGATAGTTTCTATCTTCTAGAGTGAATGCAAATGTCATTAAAGCCTTTTGATAAACTAGTTATGATTTTTGTTTTTATCTTAAGAGAAGGGATACCTCCGTAAACGCCAACTCCACTAGATGAAGGATTGTAACGGATGGTGAGGGAAATAACTAACAAGCCTTATTGTCTTAGCTTGAATTCAACCTACCATGTAATCGCTTCTAGAAGGATTGAATTCGTTGTTAGATAGATAGGGTTAGTTTTAACTTATAATAAGTGGCAGTGTGCCCTTGTTCTCCTTGATCCCTATGTGGAATTCAGCAAGGATCGATCTTTGCATATAGGGTTTTTTTTTATTAGGTTTTCAGATCCAACTTAGTCGGATTTGAAAGGTTTATTACTTGTTATAAAACATTGAATGAATGTGTTAGAAAAGCATGAGTGAGGAAAACAGAAAAGAGTAAAGCAGGAGTGATCAAATAACATTTCTCTGTGTAATTGAATTTCTGCAAATTTCAATAAAGAGCAGAGGATCAGAATCTATGTGTGTTTTAATGAACTCTATATCTTGATTCATCTCGTATTCACTCCTTGTAACTCTGTGGATGAACCTTGCCATTTTGTGTTACCTAATTTCTGAATCACAGAAGAAATTGATCCTTTCAGTCATTAATTTGGAGAAATCACAAAGACAAATCGTGAAGCATATTGAACGGAGGGGAACGATCTTGACAAAGATCGATGGCCATAATTCATTTCTGTAGAAAATCCACAAAGTTTGATCGCAATCTGCACTTGGAATCATATCAACGATCGAGAACGAATTTGAAGTAGATCAACAACAAGGAAGAGTTGTTTTACAGAAGCCAAAATCAAGGAAAGTAGAAAAACACGTTTAAAAAGATTGAAAATACGAGTTCCGCTTCTTGAACGGGGAAAGGAGGAAGCTTAAAAGTGCGGGAACCTTAGTTCCAAAAGATTGGAAGGTTGAAGTTTCGCTCTCCAGACCGAAATAGGAGGTGCAAAATCAGACCTGCAGAAGTGAAGAAATTTTTGTTTCGGGAGTTGAAATTCTGATTTCGACATCGTGCTAAAATGCGGAAAGACATAGCATGAAGGTGAAGTGTGGAAAGAAGGAAATCCCAGTGCAGAAAGGAACAAGTGGAAACTTAGAATTTTGCTACGAAAGAATGTTAGATAGTGCGGAACAATGTTTAACACATAAATATAGGCCTGTTAGTTTCGGATTTCGAATTTTTTGAAGTCTGTAACAAATTAGAGACATCACTTTTGGTATCAGAGCAAATAAAGGGTTCTACATGAGGAGTATCAGAGCTTAGTTTAGTTGTATAAATATTCCTCTAAGACGAGGACGAGCACATGGGGTTCCTGTAGAATGTGGTCAAGGAAGACAACCTACATAGAGAGATGTAGAGAGAGACATGAGAATACTGGAAGAAAGGCTAGAATCCATGGAAAGAAAGAACCATTCAGACAATTCAGATGACAATGATGAAGAATAAGAATCTCCTAAAGAAGAAGAAGAAGAAGAAGAAGAAGATCCTGAGGAAGTTAGAACCTTGAAGATGATGATGAAGGAAAGTAGTAGACCAAGAGTGGAAGTACCTATGCATGAAGGTAATTTAAATGTTGAAGAACTGATGGATTGGATTAATGATCTGAATAAATATTTTCATTTTGAAGAGATTAAAGACAAGAATAAAGTAAGATATGCAGCTATTAGAATGAAAGGACATGCAATTATTTGGCAGGTTGAGCTCCAGATCCATCAAGAAAGAAAAGTTAAGTAAAAAATAAACTTTTGCGATAAGATGCTAGGTAATATTAAGAGCCGGTTTATGCCTAAGGACTATCAGTTGAATCTTATTATACATTCATAGAACCTTAAATAGAAGATCATGACAATAAAAGAATACATAGAAGAATTTTTTAGATTGAGTACTAGAGATGGACAAACACAGGGAAGTCTAGAAAGAGTAACTAGGTATATCAATGGATTAATATATGATATATAGGATGAACTCGGTCAATTAAATTTGAAAACTATAGAAGATTCATATCAAGTAGCTTCAAAGGTAGAAGAGAAATCGTTAAGAAAACAACACCAGAGAAACAGGGGAAATAACATAGTAAGAGGGAGAGGATCTCCTAATAGTGGGCGTAGGACTTCCAAAGATGGATTTGAGGGTTCTAGTAGTCAGTCATCCCAGAGAACAGGATTCATAGGAGGTAGAGGAAGAGGTAGAAACAGAGAGGTAAATTGTTATGCTTGTTGAGAGATTGGACATATGTCTTGGAATTGTCCAAGAAATCAGTCTTCAGGTCATAGAAATGTGACTGTTGTAGAGGGTCAGGAAGAGTCAAAAGAAGAAATATAGAATAATAACCCTCAAGAGGAAGGATAATCTCTTATGTTTAAGAGAGTTTTTATAAAATCAGAGAAGAAAGTAAATGAACCATCCCAAACGAAAAGTTTGTTCAAAATAAGGTGTAAGTCAGAAGGTAAGTGTTGTAAAATGGTTATTGATAGTTGCGGTACATATAATTTGGTTCCCACTGAGATGGTAGAGAAGCCAAGATTGAAGAGGATGAAGCATCCCACTCCCTACAAAGTTTCCTGGTTGCAAAAAGGACATCAGCTCTTGGTGAATGAGTAGTGTAATGTGGAATTCCAAATTGGTACTTACGAAGATGAATTATAATGTGACATGATTCCTATAGATGTATTCCATAAAATCTTAGTTCAGGAAGGTTCAAGTTCAAGTGTTTTGCTGATGTATGGGCAAGAACTGTTGCAAGAATTTCATAAATAGGAGGATCTACATTTTTCCCTTGTTGGTAACCCAAAGGTAATTTTAACTTCTATGAATTTAGAATATTTTCCTGATGAAGTTAAAACTTTACTTGATGAGGGTACTAACATTATTGTAGATGAGTTTCCAAATGATTTACCCCCTATAAGAAGTATTAGTCATCACAATGAATTAATACATGGTGCAATTTTAGCAAATAAAGCAGCATATAGATTAAATCCTCAAGAAACTGAAGAAATCAAACAACAAGTGTAGGAGTTGTTGGAGAAAGGATTGGTGAAAGAAAATTTGATTACTTGTGCAGTATTCATTGTACTTAGTCCAAAGAAAGATGATGGTTGGAGGATGTGCACTGGTTCCAGGGAAATCAACAAGATCACTATCAGGTATAGATTCCCTTTACCCAGAATTGATAATCTGGTGGATTGTTTAAGTGGTTCAAGATATTTTTCCAAAATAGAGTTGAAAAGTGGATATCATCGGATCACGATGAGGGAAGGGGATGAATGGAAAACACGATTTAAAACTAATGATGGTTTGTATGAATGGTTAGTGATTCCATTTGGGATTACTAATGCACCTAGTACCTTCATCAGGTTGATGAATGATGTTTTAAAATAATTTACTAGAAATTTTGTGATAGTGTATCTAGATGACATTCAGATTTTTTGTCAAAATAGAGAGGATAATTTAAGGAGTTTATTATGTTGGTATTTATAACTTTGCCAAAAGAGAAGTTGTTTATAAATTCAAAGAAGTGTAGTTTCCCTGAAGAAAGAGTTAGTTTACTTGGGATTTTTGGTTTCATAAGAAGGAATGACAATGGATTCTGACAAGGTATAAGAAATTATAAATTGGAAATGTTCCAAAGAATGCTTATGAGGTAATAAATTTCCATGGACTTGCTATTTTCTATAGAAAGTTCATTAATAATTTTAGCTAGATTTGTGCCCCTTTGATAGATACTTTTAAGGGGAAGTAGACATCCTTTCAAATGGATAGAAGCAGCTGTTAGGAATTCTAAGTTGTTGAAGAAAAAGATAATTGAGAAGCCTATTTTGGCTTTGCCCAATTTTGACAAAGTGTTTTAAGTGGAAACAAATGCGAGTGGAATAGTAGTGGGAGTAGTTTTGAGTCAAGAGCATATCCCAGTGGCATATTTAAGTGAGAAATTGAATGAAGCAAAACATTAATATTCTTCATATGATAAATAATTATATGCTTTTGTGTAGGCTCTTAAAAAGAGGAGATATTATTTGATGCCTAAAGAGTTTGTGTTGTATTATCACAATCATGCTTTGCAGTTCATAAACAGTCATCCAAACTTGAACCAAAGACATGTTAAATGGGTAGACTTTTTGCAGAACTTTACTTTTTTCATCCAACATACAAGTGGTAAGTCTAATAAAGTTGTGGATTCTTTGAGAAGAGTAAATATGGTATTACAAGAAGTTAAGGTCGGTACTTTGGGATTTGAAAACTTGATTGATATGTATAAGGAAGATTTATATTTCAAGGATATATACTCTACCTGTAAAAATCCAGATACCCATAACAGAAGCCAGTGGTTAGATTGTATGTTGCAGGAAGATTTGATATTCAAGGATAGTAAATTGTGTATTACAAAATGTTCAACGATAGAGAATTTCATTCAAGAAAAGCATAATTGAGGTCTATCAGGACATTTTGGACAAGATAAGACTTTTTCTCAAATGAGTAATTTTTACTTTTGGAAAAAGATGTAGCATGATGTGAATAAATTTGTTGAAAGATGAAAAATATGTCAACATGCAAAAGGGAGAAGTCAGAACATAGGACCCTATCAACCCTTTCCTATTCTAGCTAGGCTTTGGGATTCCATAAGCATGGATTTTGTTTTGGGTTTACCTAGAACTCAGATAGGTCATGATTCAATTTATGTTTTGGTAAATAGATTTTCCAAAATGGATCATTTTATTGCATCTAAGAAGACTAATGATGCAACCAATATTGATAACCTATTATTTTCTGAAATTATAAAGTTGCATGGGTTTACTTTGAGTATTGTGTCTAACAGAGATACAAAATTTGTTGGTAATTTTTGCATAACTCTATGGAAGAAATTGGGGACTAATCTCAATTTCAGTTCTGCTTATCATCCTTAGACTGATGGTTAGACTGAAGTGGTAAATAGGATATTGGGAAACATACTGATAAGTCTTGTGTATGAACATCCAAAATAGTGGGACTTGGATTTAGCTCAGGCTGAGTTCGCATACAATGATTCACCCAACAGAAGTATATGTATGAGTCCTTTTCAAATTGTTTATGGAATGCATCCAAGGGGTGTATATGAACTTAGATATTTGGGAAAATAGGTAAAAAGAAGTGTAGAGGGTGGAGACTTTGCAATTAGTATGCATGAGCTGTAGGAGAATATTAAGAAGAGATTATAGGAAAGCGCAAAAAAGTATAAACAAAGAGTAGACTTGAAGAGAATAGAAGTAAATTTTTAGGTTGGATATTTAGTGATGGCCTATGCTAAAAAGGAAAGGTTCCCTAAAGGAACTTATAATAAACCAGCGTAGATCCAAATCCTAGGCTCTATCAAGCGCCGAGATGAATCAAATCTCTTGAGGTGCAAACCTCTTATTAGGTATAAATTTATTTGATTCAAACCAAAAGACACATCTTTTTATCTTTTTATTTAAGGTCCACATATAATTTTATTATTATTAATATTTAATATTATTTATGGCGGACATATAATATTTTTTATTTTGTTAGGAAGGAACATTGCATCGTTTCCCCCACTCCTACAATGGGTTGTTTAGGAGGCCTTGCACATGGTCTTAAAACCATTTGCAAGGCTCTCATAAACCATGTACAATAAAACCATGGGTTGTTTAGGAGGCCTTACACATGGTTTTAAAACCATGTGCAAGGCCAACATTTTTTTGTGGATAATTCAATTTTGTGTTTTTTTCTTGACCCACATATTTTTTTACGGATAAATAAATTTTTACTTTTTTATTGTTTTGTTAGGTAGGAAGATTACAACATCTCCCCCCATATTAGTTTGTTTTAATGATCAATGGGCATGATCTCCTTTGAAGCTTGTTGATGGATATCCAAAGCATCCTGAATTTCGAACACTACACGAAAATTTTCTGTGGGTGCTTGGTTTCAGTGTGTTAAATAGTAGTAAGATTTTTTATGGTAGTGTATTGCACTTCAAAATTTAACTATCTCTGGCCAAATGTGATACCAAAACCTATGATTCATATACCCCAAAGTAGTCCTGTTTCTATTGGTCCAAACTTCTTCCTAAGAATGGTATTCGTCATCTTAGGTAGAATTTCTGAGATTCATGATTGGGGCAGTCTTTATGCAAATGCATTGATCCCATTCTTCTAAATCTATTTTCTAGTATAGGCATGCTGTGGACTCTTATCATGAGTGCAAGTATCTTGGTACACGTGTTCATGTGATAGAATAGTTGGCGAGTAAGTTGTATGCTTTCTTTGGGTATTTGAAACTTTCATTTGCAGTAGTAGTAAGAACATGATCATCAGTCATAATATAATTCTAAATGTAGTATGAATTTATTTATTGTTTACATGTACACCATACAAGTGGATGACGTATGGAGAGGTAGGCATTGCACGAACTGCATTAGGTTCTAGGCATATGAATCATGGCATTCCAAAAGTAAAGACACGCTCTTTCACTGCATGCAATAATTACTGCTATACTCATTTAATAGAGTAGAAGAAATTTAAAGTTTGGTTCAATATTCCATAGAATATGCAAATGCAGGATGGGAATGCTGTGCAAGTATATGCTTGATTTTAAAATGTGATTTTTCCAGTGTATGTGTTTCAGTGTGATCTATTTGACATTTTGAAATTTAATGAGAACAAGACCATAGATACAGTTTTCTCCACTGTAAACTTATATTTGATATTTGTGGCAGTTCACGAACACTGAGTTATTTTTCTAAGATTAGGGGGCTTGCGTTGGACTGTACTTCATCAATAGACCCGAATGGATTATTACTGAACATGCATGCTCCTCATATTCTTACATCTCGGTCCCTCTATATGACACTCTCAGTAACTCTCACAGTCTGTTTTCAACGTGTTGGTTTGATCTTATTCTTTATGTTCAGCTTTGTTGTAGTTAAATGACATTAGTCTTGATCATGCGTGCAACTAACTTATACAGGTTCAAATGCTGTAAAGTACATTATAAATCATGCTTTTATATCTTTCGTATTTTGTGTCCAAGAAACTTTGAAAATTGTAAGTAAATTTTTTTTACTGAGAAGAATTTAAGCTGACATTTATTTTGTCCTATTAGAAATATAACTTTACTAAAGTGATATTATTTTTTATTTTCTGTTACAAAATCTCTTCCATAATATTCACTATCACTATTATTTTTTGCCGACATGTTATAAACGTTACATCATGTTACAAGATGTCTCCCATAATATTCACTATCACTATTATTTTTGGCCGACATGTTAGTAGCGTTACATCACGTTACAAGATCTCCCCCATACTTGGCTGTAGAGCGCCTCTCGGTGCAATTAAAGCTTAAAAATATTGGACCTTGTAAAGTACTAAGGAATTTTTCTGCAAATGCTTATGAGATTGACATTCCTTCTAACTTCAAATTTTACCAATTTTTAATGTTTCAGATTTATATCTTTTTAGAGATGCACATATTCAGACAGATGGTGTAACTTCATATGGAGATTATTCAACTATAAATTGACAAGTACAAATTCCACAGAAAGAACAACCTCAGATTAAAACCATTCTTGACAAAAGAATCCTAAGGAAGACGAGGAATTGTAAGGAAGACGAGGAATAAAACCTTCTTTCAGTACTTGGTCAAATGGATAAACCATCCCTATTGAAGATGCAGCCTGAATGATAGAACAAGAAATTTCCAAGGACACTATGTGGCTAAAGAATTAATGAAGAATTATTCTCTTCCCCATGAGTATGACGCCGGAGAATCCAGCTCAGCCCGATGAATCCACATCCAGCTCAAACTTCGAGTCAACCTGCCATATAATCGCCTCTTGAAGGGTTGAATTCATTGTTAGATAGATATGGTTAGTTTTAATTTATAATAAGTGGCGGTATGCCCTTTTTCTCCTTGATCCCTACAGGGAATTTATCAAGGATTTGGTTTTATTAGGTTCTCATATCCAACTTAGTCAGATTTGGAAGGTTTATTTATTGTTATAAAACATTGAATGAATGTGTTAGAAAAGCATGGGTTAGGCATGCACAGAACAGTGAAGCAGGAGTGTTCAAACAAGAGTTGTCTTTGTGTAATTTAATTTCCACAAATTTGAATAAAGAACAGAGGATCAGACTTTGTATGTGTTTTAATGAACTTTATATCTTGATTCATCTCGTATTCACTCCTTGTAACTATGTGGATGAACTCTGTGGTTTCATGTTACCTAATTTCCAAATCATAGAAGAATTTCATCATTTCAGTGATCAATATTGATAAATCACTAAGACAGATCTTGAAGAATATCGAACGGAGGGGAACGATCTTAATGAACATAGATGGTCACAATTCATTTCCACAGCAAATCCACAAAATTTGATCACAATATGCACTTGGAATCAGATCAACGATTGAGAACGAATCTGAAGTAGATCAACAACGGGGAAGAGCTCTTGTGTGGAAGCTAGAATCCGAGAAAGTAGAAAATGCCATTTAAAAACATGGAAAATCAGAATTCTGCTTCCCAAATCGAAAAGGCGGAAGCTTAAAAGTGTGGGAACCTTAGTTCTGAAACATTGGAAGGTTGAAGTTCCTCTACCCAGACTCGAATTGGATGTGTGGAATCATAAGTGCTGAAGTGAAAATCCGGAAAGATGTAGGCGAAAGGTGAAGTGCAGAAAGGAGGAAATCCTAATGCGAAGAGGGACGCGCAGAAACCTAGAATGCCACTATGGAAGAAATTTAGACAGTGTGGAAAACTGTTTAACACAAAAAAATTGGCCTGTTAGTTTTAGATTTCGATGTTCTTGAAGTCCGTAACAAATTAGCACCATCATCTGTGAATGTTCGTGATCTTATCAATAGCTAAGTAATAATGCGGGCTTAAAGAGGTCGACAGTACTTGATTTAATTGCAACAAACTGAAATTTCTTTCACCTTAACTTAAAACGAGTTAGGTTTTTTTGTATGTCCTCTGCTTATTTAACCAGATACTTCCTTATGGAAACATACATTTTATCAAGTTGTATGTTAAATGATTGCGCGATAGATGGAGATAATCCAATTACATTTGTTCCTCTTCCAGTTAATTGATAATATTTATGTGCAAATGTTTGCTAGCAGCTCAATCTAATTGATGTATAACTGTTATAAATTTGTTTTGTTATTGGGGCTAAGGCAACCGTCTTAAGAACGGAAGAGCCTCTTATTTCCAATTGGATGAGAAAACTAACTTTATCTTTTGTAGGAAGTTCACCCTTGAGGTAATTATTTTAAGTTTATGAACTAACTATAAGTAAATTTCTCACTTACTACAATCTCGCTTAAGGGAGGCCCGTGAAATAGTTAAATTGTTTCGATTCATAGTTTTGGTCGAGAAATTTTTATTTTTCTTAAAAGAACCTTTAATATTCGGAGCTGAAACCCTATCATTATTTAATAACATAGTTGGTTGTATATGAATCCAATTTTAGTGCTTGTTAAGCCACAAGTGTAACTATGGATTATGGATTACAAGTTTATTGATTTTATAATCAAACTAACCCATGTGGACTAAGTAATGGCTAAAAGTAAACCTAATTATTAATTGGTTAAAGATGTTACGTACTGGTCCTACTACACTACCTTATCCTACTGGATTCTTCCCAGCTCGAGGTTGTCTCTACGCAAGAAAGCATATGGTGGGTAGAGCGAGACGGTTAGGAGGAAATTCAAACTTAAGGTTTCAGTATCCCACATACGCAAGATCTAGATAAGTTGCTTCCAGCCGTAAATGTCTACTTATATAGAAAGGTAATTATCAATTGATATGTTTTAAAAATGATGTTAAAATTTAATGAGATGTGTTTTATGGTGAAGTTAATTGAATCATTGAAACGTATGATTATTCTTTGAGGTTGTTCTATGTTGAATTTTTATGAATGGCTAGTTGTAATCCACTATTTTGATATGTTTATATATGAATTTTAATATGCAAATAAGTTTATAAGTTGTCTTAGGTTAGATTTCAATGAAATCGACATTTGAGGGATAGGGATTGGAAATAACCTGGTGAGTGAAGTTATTTTGTGATACTATATTTTTCATTTCCTCCGTACTTGGTTCCTTATTTATTGTAGGGTAAGATGAAAATGTAAGTTTAAAGTAATAATTCCTTCAAGATTAATAATAGTTACTTTGATCATAATTAAATGAAGTGAAGGTTTATTATAGGAAGAAGATTTCATTTGTTAAGCCAATCTTTAATTTCAATTGTATATTTCTGAAAAGGAGATATACTGGAAGTGGACACATTTCATATAGTTGCAAAATATCTTGATATATATGTTTATAGAATCTATAATATACTTACGAATCAACTAAAGTTAGTATGTACAGGAATGAATGATCATATTTGACTAACCTTTAACACTTATGTGGAAAATAGATATTTTCATTTCAAATTAAGACTGTAACTAGACTAAACATTCTAGGCTTATGTAGATTCTTTGGTTGAAAATAATTTTATACCACCTAGTACCAATCTGCCCTTCATAAAGTAAATCCAGTTAGACATTAGTAGAAATGTCACACTTCATTTTTACTCTCTTATTAGTTTTGTGACAGTTAAATATTGAATAATATAATGTAAATACTAGTTTAACACACACATATAAATACATTTCTCTATTTCACTTTATTTTAGACTATTATTAATTTATTTTTCATCATTCTAATACCAAGTCAAATTTTATACAACATATCTAAACATTATATTTGTTTAAGTTAGTTGTTAGCTTTTTAAAGATTGAATTCTATGTAATCCTTTATAATAATTAAAGTTTTATAATAATTAAAGTTTTGTTTTTTTTTTATTCTATGTCCTCATTTTATTTGTAACCAAAGTTTTATAATTTATACATACCATAATTTATTCTTGTACATACCATAATTTATTCTTTTAGGTGTTAGGTGTTTTCCTGTATTTTTAACTAAAATTTTATACTTTATACATATCATAATTTATTCTCTTAGATGTTAGGTGTTTTCCCATAATCCCATTAAGTGGTTAAATATGGTAGGCTTCATTCCATACTTGAAGCTTCTTAAAAACTAGTTTTTATAAAGCTCATGGAATGAACCCTCTACTAGTTTCTCATTATTTTAAATCAATTTAAAATTAGAAATGTAAAACCTTGTCTCGCTCCTAATCCAAAAAAAATAAACACTTGGAATCTATCTAAACATTACAACTCTCTAAAATGTACTCAAAAATTATTAAATAAAAAATTACTTTGTAAACAAACTATTACTTTATGGTTATATTACCAATGCACTCTAGGGTAAACTCCAAATTCTATACTTTAGTTCCCTTCTCAAGCTCCATGGAGGTTCTCCTCGTCACAACAATTTCAAGCATAGGAAGTGTCACTATTATTGGAGTAGAGGGGTACTTCTGAAACTGACCGTCATAGTTTAAAAAAAATTATGTTAGTGTTAATAAAATCATATTTTGAAGAGAGGGTTGGGAAATAGATAGGGGTGTCGGTTAGTTGTATTTGGATGTGTTGGGGAGAGAAAGAGAGTGGAGGAGGGGGTGCTAGTGGCACGAGGAGACAAAGGGATGTGTGTGTGAGAGAAAGGTGGTTGGGTAATAGATAGGGGATGGGGTCTACCTGTGGTTGGATGAGTTGGGGAGTGAGAGAGAGTGAAGGAGGGCGAGTGTTGGTGGAAGGGGGAGACAAAGGGATGTGTGTGTGGGTGTGTGTGTGGTGGTAAGAGGGGGTTATAGGTAACAGGATGGGGGTTATAGGTTGGGGGAGACCAATGGATGTGTTTGTGGGTGTTAGGGGTTGGGGATGGGGTTATTAGGTGTGAGGGGTTGGACAGTAAGAGAGGGTGGAAAAGGGTTTAGTAATGGATATGAGGGGGTGAGAGAGGTAGGAGGAGGGGAGTTAGAGGTAGGGAGAGGAGGAGGGGGGATTAGTAAGAATTGGGGGGAAGAGGTGTTGGGGGGGAAGGGGGGGGGTTAGTGGTAGGGAGTGACCTATGGATGTGTAATGAGGGTGTATATGAGAGAGAGAGAGAGAGGGTTGGGGAATAGATCGGGGGGTGGGGGCTAAATGTAGTTGGATGATTTGGGAGCAAGAAAGAGTGGAGAGAGCAGTTTTAGGTTTTAGGAGTGACAAAGAGGTGCTAGGTGGATGTGTGTGTCTGTGAGAGAGGAAGGGAGGCTCAGTTGTTTCGATGGGGGGCCGCTAATTGATTAAATATAGAAAAATAGGGGTTTTTTAAGAGTTATAGGTAGAGAGAAAGGGTTATGGGTTTAGTGGTGGGGGAAGGGGGGGGCATACAGGTGCTAGTGGTAAGGGGGGACATAGGTGTGTGAGAGAGAGTAATAATGAATGGAGCGGTGGGGTGCTAGGGAGAGAGGGGGATAAAGCTAGCTATAGGAGGAGGTAGGCTTAGAGGTAGGGAGAGAAGAAGGGGGGGTTAGTAAGAGTTAGGGGGAAGAGGGGAGGGGGGAGGTGGGCGGGAGAGGGCATTTAGTATTAGTATAACTTACAAAACAAAACTCATTGTAGTAGTTGAAAACAATTGTGCATTGTGATTCATTAAAACACGCTCCTGTTTTGAACAACGTGCATGCTTTATTGTTCATTATAATGAGCACACATTTTGTTTAAATTCAAAAACGTATTCCCTCTAAATGATAAGGAGGAGCCTCCACCCATGCTTGCATGGCATTCTTATGCCTATGTGTCTACTTCAGAATTTGCTTCGAATTCAACATGCCTATGCCTTGGAGTATGATAAACCATGGCTAATTCAACATTATATCTAAATTTTCAATATGCTCATATTTAACCATTAGTTACAGTATGCTGCACACTTCCATTTTTATAATATTTTAGAGACAAATATCATTTTTTTTTGCAGATGCCAAATATGTAAATTCCAACAAGAATACATATTTTTTTTCTATTTTTTTCTTATTTATCTTCTCTCATCTCTCATCAACTCAAAAAACATATTGTTAGTGTTTCTTCCATATCTCTTTCATTTCTCAACCCTTTAAAAAAATTTGTATGGTGCACTAAAGAACACCAACCTCTACATACTATAAAAAATGCATTTCCAAATAATTGCATTACGACATTCAAATGCTACACCCACAATTGACATACTATTTTCAAGATTTGATCTCTTAGATAATTAAAAAATCTATTTTTATTATTGAAAAAATAGCCGTGCACTAGTACTATATGTTCTATATATGTCTACCATTTTTCGTAAGTTTATTCCATTATTTAGTCACTCAAAGGTTGCACCCACAAAAATATAAACCTTATAATTTGTCCCAAAAATAAAAAATAAAAATTGTCCATTAAAAAAGACCTAACTTTAGATAGTTAACAACATTTTCAATAGAAAATATTTATATATTTGGAAACGTCATTCAATTTCCTACATTTCTTGTTTTTTACTCATTGCAAGATTCATTGTGTAAGTGTCTCAAAATATCTATGCAAGTTGATGGATGCCTAATTTTCCAGTTTTCTATTGGATCTAATGCCTCAAAAGAGACCCTCATCACCATGCAGACACCCATAATCATAAACCAAGATAATGAAACATGTGCATTGACTTATGCCCAATATATAAACATAAACATCAAAGTAACTCATATGCAATGGGGCTGATGCCCATTATAGTTAAGATCAAAATTTGGAATATTACATCAACCCAGCCATACCAAAATTTGGGATATTCCATCAACCCAGCCATACCATATAAACTCATCTTGTTAAGTAAAAGTACTTACTATACATTACAAACATTTCATCATAAAAAAATCTAAAAATACCTAAAAAACTAAAACTAGTCTATCCTAGAAGATAAAATAAGAACTTGAATACACAATTTCATACTCAACCACTTCTTCATAATGAAGATAACCATCCATATTTCTTATAGCTTTCTTTGATAAACCATCGACTCTTCCATTCAACCCCTGTAAATATGTACAAAAGTAAAAGTTAATTTGAAGAAACAACAAATTAATAATAATACTAGAAGGTTAAATTGAAGAAACAAGAATAACTTAAACAAGAGCAATAATAACTTGGATGTTTATTTCATATAAAGTAATTATTATTAGGATCCTTTAACTCTTCTGTTATGATAAGATCGTTTGGCATCTGAATTATGACAATAAAATATATGTTACAATATAGCATCTCAACAGAACTCACAAGGGAAATTTTATTATAACATCGTTTGGCTTCTGAATTATAACATAATTTTTATTGTTATTTCACATATTCATACTAATAACAGAGAACACCAATAGCATGCAATATGTTATTAAATATAAATACAAGTATTTCATTCTTTTGGCTAAAAACAAAAATAACTTAAACATGAGTAAAAGCAATAATAACTTGCATGTTTATTTCATATAAAGTAATTATTAAGATCCTTTAACTTTTCTGTTATGATAAGATCGTTTGGCTTCTGAACAAGAAATTTTATATTACAAAATAGCATTTAACAAAACTCACGAGGGGAATGGTGGCCCTTGTTATAGCATAAAAAAATTATTTTTCTTTCCACAAATTCATACTAATAACAGAGAACACTATGAAGAGCTAGGCTTTTAGTGTGATCATACCTTCGGGCTTTACTTTTACATCTGCACATTATTCACATCGTAAAGAATGTCCTCCAGCGAACGCTTAACATCTGTATCATAGTCATCCACGACGTCCCTTTGAAGAAAAGCTTCAAAAACTCGGACATCTTCGTTTCTTATTCCACGGCCTTCTTCTTTATAAAGAATCGCTGCACTGTTTATACCTAATTTCAAATGAGACGACCAAAGCAAAAAACCAGAAAGTGCAAGTTCTACCATTACCACGATTACTCCTCTAATGTCCGAATTTTGCAGCTTCTGCTTGGAGTGTGAGAAAAACTCTTTTTCTACCTCTTGGGGCGTGGTTTCGAGTAAGGAATTAATTAACCAGAGCCCTCGGTGAAGTGCTGTGTTAATCATATTTTTATTCTTCTTCTGTTCATCATTGTTGCTGATCCATCTAGAAATGGTGTTTACACGATCAGCTGCAGCGCGCATTTCGCGCAAACGGGAAATGCAAATAGTCACTACATTGACGATAGTGTTAGCGTAATCGAACTCTCTCACACAAATCTTTCTCTTTCTTATCCAAGCAGATTTGAGGACAGCCATTCCGTGGTATAGGTCTTCGTTACATATATCTCTAAAATTCTCGCGCCCTAACATATAGAGACAAGTTTGAACTACACAACTGCATAAAGTCTTGTTACATTCGATGTTGAAAAGGTCAAACAGCTGACCATAAATTCTCAAAACAGTACCCTGAATTTTCAGATAGTCGCATCGAGCAGCGAGGTAAGACAAGATGTGTACTAACGCACATAAAAATTCGTTACTCAACATCAGCAATTCACTCTCTGTGAAACCAATGGCATCCACAATCCTGGCCACTTCTTTGCACAATTCCTTGGTATCATCACACAGAGAGTAGTACTCACTGCATAGTTTATAGAAGCGGTCATCAACTATTTGTAACAAGTAAGCATATCCTCTGATCGTGTAAAACAACTCCCTATTTTCTGCGTTGTACTGGCAATATAGACGGAGGAGGTTAAATCTCTGCCAAAAGACCTTCCAAAATCGCCCATTCTGCAGATTTCCGTTGTTGATACGATGCTCGTCAACAAGACATTGATAATCTAAAATCAATTGATTCAAGATGTTTTTCATCTCTGGTTTGGTCAAGACTTTAGTATAGTCCGGAATCACCTCTACACATATGGTGTTGTTGTCGACTATGTATTGATGCATCTGTTGCCTGAGCTGAGACTGGGGAATTGCATGGCTAATATCGAAGGGCTGGCGAGTAAATGGGTTAAGAGCATGGTGTTTGGCGTCCCAAATAGTTTCCAGCGTTCGGCGGTTGTAGAGCACCTGAGCAGGGTCTTCTGTAAGAGGTAGACGAATTGGATCATAAGCAAACTCTTGCAACAGTATATCAAGATACTCTTCGGGGAAGCTAATTTCTTCGGAAGCCATTTTTGCAGTTTGAGGCGGGATATTTGTTTGTGGTTTTTTTTTTTTAAATCTTATTTTATTTATACACATACACGACAATGTATGCCGTTAGTGAAGTCGGCGTTCAGAGAGTAACTTTACTCGACTTTAATCGATATTACATACAAGAAAATATATGGCGTTAGTGAAGTCTGCTTTGAGAGGGTGATTAATCGATATTAATGGAATGGTCAAACCATCACCACAAAAGAAAACCCAAAACAGAGCATCTAAATAAGTAAACAAGAGCCTTAAACAAGAACAAGCCCCTCAAATTGAAATGGAAAGATGCCAATGTTTTTTTAAGCACTATTTAGGTGGCATTATTGAAAGGACTTTATTTAGTTAAATTATATTACAATGTTTTTATTTATGGGATATTAAAGAATATTCATAATTTTACTAGATATCGATAATTATTGATAAAAAAATATTTTGTTGAGTCTCTCTAACAATACATATTTTCAATTAAAAAACTCCTATTTTACAATAAACTCCCTATTTTTACTCAAAATCTTTTTTTATATCCCCAATACCTATAAACCCCCCAACATATTCTTTGTCCTTCAATACCTACAATATATTGACCTTAGTTTTCACAATTAAAAACTCCATTTATCAATGAAGTTGGGCATTGAGCTTGACTTGGCTAGTGATTGCACCAAGAGAAGCTAAGTGCTCTCCAGCCAGTATGGGAGAGATGGGGAGAGATGGGAGAGATGTTGTCACGTTTGTACATGATGCTCTAATAAAATAAATGGGAGAGATGGGAGAGATGTTGTCATGTTTGTACGTGATGCTCTAATAAAACCAGCTTAGATCCAAATCCTAGGCTCTATCAAGCACCGAGAGGGATCAAATCTCTTCTTAGGTATCCATTGATTTGATTCAAACCAAAAGACACATCTTTTTATTTAAGGTCCACATATAATATTTTTATTATTAATATTTAATATTATTTATGACCGACATATAATATTTCTTATTATTTTTTATTTTATTAAGAACGAACATTACAACATATCCCCATATATTGTCTCAAAACCACATGCAAGGCCTTCCTACAAACATGGGTTGTTTAGGAGGCCTTGCACATGGTCTTAAAACCATTTGCAAGGCCCTCCTAAACCATGTACAATAAAACCATGGGTTGTTTAGGAGGTCTTGCACATGGTCTTAAAACCATGTGCAAGGCCCTCCTAAACCATGTACAATAAAACCATGGGTTATTTAGAAGGCCTTGCACATGGTTTTAAAACCATGTGCAAAGCCAACATTTTTTTGAGGATAATTCAATTTTTTTATGTTTTATTATTTTGTTAGGTAGGAACATTACAACATCTCCCCCATATTGTGTTTTTTTCGTGACCCACAATTTTTTTACTCATAATTAAATTTTTACTTTTTTATTGTTTTGTTAGGTAGGAAGATTACAACATCTCCCCCATATTAGGTTGTTTTTTGGCCGACATTTATTTTGGCCTATAATTATAAAAAAAAATATTAATAAAAATGGCTTTACATAAAGTTACGTAGCATTACAAGATCTCCCGTAACGTTACACGATCTCCCCCATACTGGGCTGTAGAGCACCTCTCGACGCAATAACAATAAATTTTATACCCAACATGTTAGCTTAAAAAATTTCTTGCAAATGGTTTTAAAACCATGTGCAAGGCATCCAAAAGAACCCATGGTTTTATTGTACATGGTTTAGGAAGGCCTAGATCCATAAATTAGATCCTTCTCACTGCTTGATAAATCTGAGTTTAAAATAGATATATTCTAATTTACTAGATTTGTTAAAAAAATGATCATTTGTATTTTTTAATGTTCTTTTTGTTCATTTGTCTTTTTATTCTCTTTAATATATATTAATCGTGGAAATGCTAAACTCTTTTTTAAAAGATATTCAACCTTCTTGGAAGATTCTAGCCTTTTTATTTTACTTTATTTTATTTTAATTACTTTATAATTTTAGAATAATTTAAATTAACTAACTTTCTTTATAATTCACTATAATAATAATAAACCATTTTTTTATAATAAAATTTAGATATATTTTGGTGTAGCTTTAGAGTAGAATTTTGATATATTTGATTATGGATTATTGATTAGAATACAGGAATGCCATCCAAATAGCATTGATGAGATCAATGTGTGTTTAACCTAACACTACACCAACAAGTCTACTAGAACAAAACATAATATAGAGAAAAACATGTCGTCTAATTTATCAAATTATAAAAACCTAATAATTAAACTAAATGAAAAGTAATTAAAATATCCATGTTAAACGCGGATTTACCAAACACTAAAGGGATCAAAATGTTTGAGGTGTAATTTTTTATGAAACATTTAAAAAATTAAAATAAAAATAATTTACACCTAAATAAATTGGATCCCTCTCGGTGCTTTCTAGATCCAGGTTTAAGATGGATCTATGCTAGTGCACCATGGTTTAGGAGAGCCTCGATACATGGTTTAGAAATTGCTAGAAGAAAAAGAAAAAACTATTTAGACACCCAAGAAAAAGTTGAAAGTTCTAGGAGCACAACATGTTTAGTTGCAAGAATTAACACTCTTGCTATAGGAAAAAGATAAAATGTATCAAGATTTGATGGATTTTAAAGGAAAGGTATTGAGCTTACAAGAATAAAAGAAATATTGGGAAGTTGAACGTTCAGGGTTTATCTCTCAAATTTAAGTTTTAAATGCAAATAAGAGGGAGGACGAGGAAGTATTGGAAGAGTTAATGTGTGTCTTTGATTCAAAATCAAGATCAAGACAATGAGTCTCTTGCTAAAGAGTTATTTGTTTCTATGTCACATATAAACTTAAGAGAAGAAAAAATAAAGGAATTGAAAGAAAAAAATGTCAAACTTAAACAAGAGCTGACTCATGTGACTGAAGCCATGAATAAGGTTTCAAGTGAGAAGAAGCAATTGCAAAATAAGGTAAATGAATTGAATGAAAAAGTAATAGGAAGGACACCATTGCAAGGAGCCAAGTGCCTTATTTGTGATACACTCGCTATAGGAATTACAAAATTTAGACCTTATTCCAATTATGTAAATGATAACAACTTAATAAAAGATATGGAATTATAAAGGTGCAAAGTGGTGAATGAAAATTTGGATAAAAAGACACTGGATACAAAACAGAATGCTATTAATTTCTTGAATAGTTTGACATACAAGGATATGCAATAAATGGGAATCATAGACAAATTAACCATCATTTTATGGGATAAAATTTTTATCAATAAGAATAATATTGTCAAAGTGGTACAGAAAAAGGCCAATCAAATGCTTCTTCAGATCAAGGATTTTAGAAAGATGTTTCAAGAGCTTTTTGATGAAGTTCTGCCTCCTGTTTGAGATAATGATGGAATTTTATTTTCACAAGAACAATATCATAACTTCCTAGTACTTAGTCGTATGGGCCATTCAAAATTTGAATATTTAACAAAAGGGACGATTGGGAAAGTCATTATAGAAAATTTAACCGATGTTTTTTTAGATTTTTAATCGAGTCATGATGACCCAAAGAAATTTACAACCTAATTCTTATACCCAGTATGTAGAATTGGAGGTATGAATCAAACAAATGACGGACTATGACATCCTGAATCATTAGCAATGGAAAGTTGTCGAAAATTTTGGAAAGACCAAGTACAGGATACATCAATGTTGAAAAGGTGTCGATGTTCAAGGAAGAAATCCGATTACCTCTTCCGACATGCCACATGGATTTTTATGAAAAATGTTATTTAAGGAAAAGATTTCAGTTAGTAGATTCCTATGAATTGGGGATTTAGTTACAAGAAACTTGTTCAGCATTCGATCAAGGAGACACTTTGTATATATTTTTAATTTTATGATGTATTGGGGGTTGGATCCCAAAGAAAGGAGAAACAGTTTGTGGAAATTTTTTTATATATTTGAATACAATTTTTCACGGAACAAAGAACAATAACTTTTCTCTTAAACAAAAATTATTTTGGCAATGATTCTAAGTTTGTGTTCTCCTAATGTGTATGTGTTAACCTTTTATTCAAGTCTTTCATTATATTCATTTCTTCTTAGCATTTGATTCATACGAAATGATTTCAAATTCATATGTGATGCTCCAAACACATGCAATTGAATGATCACATTTTTGTTATGACATTACAATAAAATTATTCCTTGGATTGAGGATTTGATGTAATGGGTTGTTTCTCCTTATATATACTACCATCGTCTATTGAAATTTATGACTGAATATTATTGCATTCCTAGCTTCTGAAGTTGGAGACTGTTTTTTTGTTGTTATTTGCAAAACTGCGTATCTTTATTGATTTGACGCCATTAGCTCAATGGTTTATTTCTTCTAATATTGTAAATTATAATATGAAAATTATCGTGATTCATGTTTGGAAATTATAGCCATTGTACTTAAAAAGAAAAATTACTACTTTGGTGACCTTGGGTGGTAATTTTGTTAAGGGAGCCCCCTTTGCCTAAAATGGATAGTTTTTAGTCTAAATATTGGTTTGAGGTTACCTCTTGAACTTTCCTTCTACATCAAAAGGAAATTATTGAGTGATAGAATCCACTATCATTTTCAGTATATCCAATAAGATTATAATTTTCTAAAGTTTAATACAAAATGCCAAAGTCCTTTGTGCCACTTACAAACCTCAGAATTCATTTACCTGCTTTCCAATGAGAGTATTTTGGAGACTCCATAAATATTGATATCAGACTAACTCCATCCATGATGTCTATCCGTGTCGCTGTAATATACATAATACTTCCAACAAGCCATTTAAACAACGTAGGACCTATGTTTGATTCATAATCATCCTTTCTCAATTTTAATCATGTTATCAATGCTTTTGTGGATTCGTTACAAATAGTCATATTAAATATTTTCAAGGCTTCAGTTCAATACTTCATCCATATAAATATACTAATTTCATATTGTTGGACCGCAATGCCTATAAAATACTTCATAAGCCCCAAATAAGTCATTTTGAATTCACTCTCCATGACTGATCTAAAATATTCTATGCAAAAATCATCAGTAAATATTAAATAATCTACATACAAACAAACAATTAGCCTGTTACCTTTCTTGTTGAGATTAATGTACAATGTTGATTCACATTCACTTTTGTGAAATCGATTTCAAATGAGTTAAGAGTCAATGGGGATGTACCAGCATCTAGGAGCCTACTTCAAACCATATATTTATTTCTTCAACCTGTAGACTTTGTTTTCTTGTACTGGAACCTCCTAGCCTTGTGGTTGTTCTACATACACTTCCTCCTCCCGATAACCATTTAAAAAAATAAAATTTAACATCCATCTGATGAATAGGCCATTTGTTGTGCGCTACTATGGACAAAATTGTTATGACTATGTCCATTTGTGCAGTAGGTGCAAAATTTTCATTGAATTCTATGCCTGGGTGTTGGATGAACCATCTTGCAACCAATATTGTTTGATGATTATAAATAAAGTGATGTTGAAGGTTATGAAAAAGAAATTCCTCCTTTTCTCTTGAAATTTTGAGCAACATATTCAAGATTCCATCAAACCTAAAAAAATGATAGTTATTGAGAAAAAAGAAGGATATATAAAAAATGAAAGAAGTGCTTATTCTATCATGAATCACATGCAAATTTACAGCTGAAATCATGTTCCCTGAATAAAACATAAAGCATGCAACAAACTACGATTTATAAATATCAAATTGAAGGGTGTGTTACCAAAGAAGTTTAGGATATTAGTTACAATAGATGCATGAAGAAATAATTCAACATAAACAAAATATTATTATGCTTGATGTTCTTGAATTTAAAATTGATGAAAGAATTTTCTACCTTATGATTCTAATGATTATTATGTTGTTGTAAAAATTTTTAAAGAAAATTATGCACAAGAAACAAGTGAACATTTTCAAGAATGTTTTTCTACTCATTGGAGATATGAACCAGGCAGTCGTCATAAAAAACTAGAAGAAGGACAAATGGAATACAATTTTTCACACAAAATAAGTTTCATACAATAGTTTCCAGATCATTTAGAATTTTGTTATTGTTTTCAAGATCTTGTGGACACCTATATCGTTGAATTTATCAGTTGACAATTTCAACAATTATTGCACTATGAAATTGAAGATCAGGTTTATGATTTCCTATTTAATTTTAAATTTTTGTTTTGTTGAAATACATTCAAAATGTTCATATCGTTAGACAAATGCTTGATTGGTTAAATTTTAAATTATCTATACATGAATAAAGCAGTGACAACAAGTTAGACTTGGAGAATAATCTTGTTTTGTCAGTAGTATGTCTTCAATTTGCAGTTTGGTTTTCAATATGATTAGTGTATCTTGTATATTAATAGAAATAAATACTCCATATCCCAATCAAGGTCCCAGTACATTGTATTTTAGTTAAACATTCAACAATGATTGATTTTTAGTAGCAGGATAGATACGAGAGCTTAATGAAGATTGCAGGGTACAAAGTTGATAAAATAAACACAACATTGATTTGCAGGTTCTTAGCACCTCACAGAGAAGTGCTAACCCTATTAGGATCCAATGTTAGTATACACCTACGGTTGTCTATATTTTAAACTTGAGACCTAGAAATTTAAATCTATTCTAGATTCATTTCATAATTTTCACTTGAGACAAGTCTTTAACCCTTTTTGTTTATCCTAAGTTGTATGTTTGACTTCTGATTTCTATTTAAATTGGATTGTTAGTCAATGAAACATGCTAAAATGGAACAATTTGTGCATGGAGCTTGTTATTAGTTTCGCATGTGCTTTTTCCTTGGTTAAATATATGTACACTTTCGAAAAGTGAAAGTTAGTTCGAGACCAAAATTTCCTTGAGAAATCATATCTACATAATGGTTTTTCATGTATCCTTCCAAACTACTAAATAATTATGCTACAAAACTACATGTATGTGACTATTTTAGTCATCAACTTTTGTCACGTATTTTGAGCAAAAAAAATATCATTTAAAAAAACCAAAATATGAGTTTTTTTCCAGGGACAAATGGATCTACAAAATCATCTGTTAGTTTTTGCAGAGGTGTCATGATTTGGGATTTATGGCTGGCGCTTTGACGCTTAGTTTTTAGGATTTCACTAGATTCAGTTTCCTAAAAATATGCCCGGTAAAGAAATTGAAAATACACCTCATTAATTGAACTTGTAAATCATATTTATCATCTCCTTTTATCATTGCAACAAGCACATGAAATATGAATGATATTTTTTAGGATTAATTCATTAGAGGATTGTGTGTTCCTTATAAATCCATAATTTTTTTGGATCTTAGATTTGTAAAATTTTATATATAAACTACGAAGTAAAAATCATAAGGGGTTCTTCCTTTGGGAAGTTGAAAGGGTTCGATTTTGGATTCCAAGGAAGGTTGTTGGAACATATGTAATATTTCTTTTAAATATACAGTAAAAATATATGCATGTTTGAAGATCATTTTTCGTTATGGATCACCATTTTGCATCTTTCTTGTTTTATTACTATTAGTCTTTTGAAACATAATTTTTCATACATTGCATAGCAAGTAAAAGAAAGATATAATCACACTTAATATGTACGTGTACATTTCCTGTGTTGGTTCCTTTTTTTCATTAGTTTCCTATTATGACAATGTTATGGTATGGAATACATATATGTGAATGAGGAGCTTTCCTTTCATGTGCTTGCATACTAGAATTTGTGTTAGATTTTGTGTTCATTTCTTATTCTGAAGTATAAATCCTTTAAAGTTATGGTGTATTACTATTCTTTCTCTTGTAGTATTGGTCATTCCACCTAAACCTGAGTGGCTCACCACTTACCTTCAAAATCAAAACCACAATTTATCACAAATCAATATTTAAATTCCCTAGATTTTCCCTATAACAATCTAGTGCAGAAATTAGAGATACCATATTATTCTTGTTTATTAATTCAAGAGAACACTTTACGTATCCGTCGACACATATCACCTTATTTATCATAAAATCCTTATTGCATATTTAATCTATTAGGTGTGTGACACATATAAATATGAGTTATTCAAAATATAAATTGTGTGACATATTCAAATATATTTCATCCATAGTTACATGTAATTCACATGAACATAAATATCAAAGACACATTGATACAAGATTTAAGGTGGAAACCCATCCAGGAAAAACCACAAAGGTGCTCTTCATATGGAAAGCGAAATAGGTTAGCACCTTCAATCTGTGCACTCAGCTTGCAGAATCTTATTTAGATATTCTTTACAATTCACATATCTTTCTCTTATCTTATTCTCTCCAGTTTTTGTCTAAGTATTTCTTATGTTCTTCTCTCAACTATCGATCTGCACATAACCTTGATCGATCCTCTTTCTCTATTCAACTACTCAATAACCATTTTACTGGCTATTGTCTCTTGTCTATTGTCTGGCCCATGCACAAATTGGGTTCATGATTTTATAATCCTTACAACTTTTACAAATATTTATCCAACTCTCAATTGACTCACAACTATCAGTTGACAGGTTGTCTTTCTATTTCAATACATTCAGTTGCTTCTAAAAATAGACACTATCATCCCAAAATGCAATGAGGATTTATGACTAAATGAAATATTTTAGTCTAACTTAACTCCTTAAAAATTTAGTTGAACTCTTCTTTTTGACCACTTTATTCTTCTTATGTAGCGGTCCCTTATGTTGCATATTCTCTTGTCATATATTCCTTTGTTGCAAACCTTAATATTCATCTTCTCGAGTAGAATTCTGGTTGAATTATGCCTATGTTTTCGTAGGGCCAACATCCCCCAACACTCCCTTGTGGCTCATCTTGAGCCACATCAGTCTGAAACCTCTATTATTGCGATCTTGATTTGAAAATATTGAAATATACCTGTTCAATGTCCTATCACACCTTTTCTTTTATTTTCTTTAAAATTTCTACAAGCTCAAAACTGATGTTTTCCAAATTTGTAAGTCCTGTTAACCCTAAGGATTTCCACACTTTTTAATGTACAGTTTGAATGATACATGTATCTTTATATGCATTTGTTTGCAACCTTGCGACCCTTTCGATTATGTTTTTCTACTTTGTTTTCATTTTTGTGACCTACTATTATAGATTCTTTATGTCGGAATTGTTATCCATTTTGTGTGCTATGGGAATCTTCTTTACTTCATCCTTCATCTAGTTATCATCTGCCTCAATAGCGTGCCAATGATATATTACTTGTTCTAGTTCTTCGTCGTCAATCAAATCTTCCCATGATTGTGAAACTTGCTCCACCTCTTTGGCACAAATTTCCTATACCTCTCTAATTCTTGTCACAACTTTAATTGTTTCTTTTATTCTTTCTTCTAGTACCTATGGAGGTGTAATGGGTTTAAACTGTAGTTCCAACTCTGTGACCCTCTTGCATAGGTTCTTTGCAACTTCTCCAAGTCGAAAGACCTTTTCTTCTGTAAATATATAAGGTGTGATTCCCTCTTTAGTAAATTTATTGCATTCATGTGTAACCGTCATTTTGAGTCAAACCCTGTCCTCCTCGCAATTTTTATCTTTTTTCTCTATTTATTGGAATGTATTCTTCAATTTATTAGCAATCTTGTGTGATTATTTAAACTGAATAACCAATGCACTCTCTCTAATATTCAGTTCTTCTATTGTTCCTTTATTCATAGCATGCACTTCTTACATCGTCAGTGCAGCAAAATTCATGGTGACATGTACCAATTATTTGACCATGGTATTCAGCTCTAGCATTCCTAACTTAATTGCTTGACCCAGTACTGAAATCCTTATTGGTGGAGATGGTGTAGATGATGCCTTGACCGGTCCCTCTTCACATGAACCAACTATATATTGTGACTCAATCAAGGATGGCATGTGCTCGACTACCACTCAAAGTTCTTTTTCTTCTTTGCAAAGTGCCTGAAGTAAATCAATGATGTTAACTGACAATTCTACTATTTCATCTGTCAGAAGTGTATAATAATTGTTGTAAGGCTGACAAGTACAGATTATTTGTTGGCCTTCCTATTCTTGTGACCATGCACAAAATTCTCTGACTTAATTCTCTTATCCCCTATTCCTAGGTTTGTTACGGTCATTCTAGAATCATTCTAAGTATTAGTGGGAGATTTATGTAGATTTTATTCTGGTGGTGTATCTTCTCCCTATCCTCCATTCTTCTTTCTTTCTTGATCATCTTTTCATGACTCTTCTTCTATAGATAGCTGATCATTTGCGACAAGAAATCTCCATTATGTCATCCAATCTTGTACAATAACATCAATTTCAATATAAGATAGCTGAAACCATTTCGCCAAACATTGATTTTGTGGGTCCTGTCGAGGCTCCAAAAAGTTATGATGGCCCCCGACCAAAAATTGGTGTTCCTAAACCTCCTAATAGTCGTCATGGTGAGCCTTACATGCTTCCTAACAAAATTATGAAGGGCCTCACCATGTAAAATAATTCTATATTATTGTCTTTCTGTCACTCAAGTTGCTCATTGTTCAACCATATATTTTGGTATCGAGCTCCTCGACATGGGATGAGAACATTTACCACTTGGTAGTTTGGTGGTTCTACCCATGCAATAAAATAAATCAAAATTAGTAGCCATGAATAATGAAATGGGGTACCATTTTCTTGTACCTTCTATGCATCTGGAAACAGTTTGTTTAGCAGATAATGTGACCAATTGAGTTGAACACCTGCTCCTCACCGCTCTTCTGCAACAATTGTCCCTCTGATGCATTGGTTCGGTCGCATATTCCGTGACACCTTTCTATATAACAATTTAGTTGCAAACAAAACATTAGTTTCATTGATAGAGGCGATAACAAAGCCTCTTATATCTCTTGTCAAATCATACTTTTCTTTCCATTTATTTGTCAATGCAGTTTCCTGGTATTTTCTAGTGTAAAATGGTGTTGGCACGATACATGTAAAGGGAAGTATGGTAATCGATACTATTATCTCAACATCCACTAAAATATTTTGGTCAAGACATACACATCCACCATGGAATGATAGGATTAGTTGTTTAACACATGCATTTACCTTTGTTGTAAATCCAAAAAGTTGCATGTGCATCAACGAAAATAATTTAGCTTTGTCTAGTCCTCTTTTCCATTCCATTGGAACTAGGTGGATAGGGCCATCCTTTGTCTCTCGAAAACTGGTCATATATATGTCCATTTCCAATTCCAAAATCTTGTGTAGGTCATGGTCGAAAAATACCATTTTATGCAAGTTTAGAATGATGTTTTCCATTACTCGAACTACTTTCAGTATGGATGGTGTTACCAGTGGGTATTTGGCACTTTTGGTGATTCCAATATTGGGCACATATTCTATCCTCGATGGTATGTAATATAGAATTAAGGTCATATATCCTACTTCTTCATCATCTGGTTGTGGTGATGCCTTCTTTTGGCCATCGCATCATTTCCTTCTTGATGTACTGGGTGGGTCTAGTTTTAACCTTAATTAAGGAATATCTAGTGCTTGTTTGGATTCTTCGATAACCATGGATGAAAGTGGAAAAAATGTTGCATTGTATTCCATAATTGATGTAGGTGAATGTGTCTTGACACCTGACTCTTGAACAGTGCTTGTATTGGAGATCCAAATGACCATACTCTGCAAAACATTTCCTCATATCTTAATATTGCAGAGAAATAGATAGCCATGCCCACTCATATGTAATAGAATGAATGAAACTTTGGTGCAAATATGATATATGTTTTACCCATTCAATCAGTCATTCCTTCACATAATCAGGAAATAAATTAAAAGTGCATCGATTTATGTCACATGGAGCAATCTTTCTAATCATTACAAGGAAACCACCAATCAAAATGTCACTTCTACCGTCACTTCAATAGTATTTATTGTGCATTAATGAAATAAGTGACCAAAAATAAAATCGTCAAAATCTCTTGTGTCCCCATCTTAACTGCTAACCAATTATCACTTGCGACCAATATTAAATGTGAGACAACAATTCTCGTCCTTCGACAAGCATATAACCTGCAACAAAAATATTTCCTTCCGATAAACAAAGTGTCTGTGACAACTTTTTTTTTCCATGACACATAGAGGACGTGCGACACAACACTCATAAACATAAAACAGAAACACTCATAAATCTATGAATTTTTATCTTTATCTTTTTTTTTCTCTTTTATATGTTCTCTTTTCTTTCATATATATATATACACACACACATTTACACACACACACACACACACACACAGATACACACACACACACACACACACACACACACACACACACATTTCACTCTTTCTGAATTATCACTAGACCAAATTGTGGCTATCATGGTAAGGCTTTATCCCACTTCCATTGACCAATCCTCTAAAAGGTGTTCCATCTAATTTCTGCAATTGCACTTCTCCTCCTCCAGTGATCTGAATGATAGTATAAAGTCCCAACCAATGCATTCTAAGCTTACTAGTATGCTTTCAAAAGGTTATAGTTGTACAAAACAATGAGATATCCAATCTGAAACTACTTGTTCTTGATTTCCTGGTCATGCTAATATTTATGTCATTCCTTCTAAACATTCTGATGATAACCTACGACAAAATTTTCTTCTTCCAACTGCATAAGTTGTAACAATATTTTTTTTGACAACACCAACATCCATCACCTTCCTTATTTTAGCTCTCGTGAGACTAGGCACAATGTGTTACATCAGCATGACAACTTCCTACCCATAAACCGGTTGAAATGGAGTTTTTCCTATCAACTTCTTATAGGTCATATGATATTCCCATAGTATCAAAGATATATTATGGTCCCAATGATCACTTTGAGCATTGTAGATATTTTTCAATGTGTTTTGCAATATCTTGTTGAATTCTTCGACATCACCATTCAGTAATTGTGGGTGATATGATGTCATCTTTCTGCGCTGCATCTAGAATTATTCAGTTAACTTGTCAATCAACTGATTGAAAAAATGTGTAACATGGTCTCTTATCAAAATGTTTGGGCATCCAAATCTTGTTACAACACTATAGAATAAAAAATTGCAGCAGCCATAGTAGTACAATCCTTTACTGGCGCTTCTTCTTCGCATCTAGTCAGGTAATTTGTTGCAGTAGCATTGTATCATATGCATTTTCCTTTTCTTGGTGGGTTGATAGGACCCACAAAATAAACAACCCATTTTTCAAATGTCGGTAAATTTATTTGAGGCACTAATGACATTTCATCTCTTTATGATTACATTTCAGCTGTCTATCAGATATCATAGTTACGATGATATTCTCTAGCATTCGTACGCAAAGTAGGTGACAAAAATCCTCCTTGTAATATTTTTGTGACTACATACTTTCTAGTATCTCCTGCAACACAAACCTATGTTTCATTCAATATCATTGGTATCTCATGTTCCAATACATAGCGATGGATAATTTTGTCAGGTCCCATCTTATACAATTGTCTAGTGATCAACTAGAAATATGAGGCTTTGACTACTAGTTGTTTCTTATGCGTAGTATAGAATCCTTATGGTGCATTTGACATACCCAATAAATGCATCATATACCTATAATGATCATATAAAATTTTTACTAGGAATAACTACGCATCAGGAAGACTACCATTGATATTAAATAGTTATTCTCCACTTTCAAGTCTCAACATATGGAGGAGGAGCCATTGACAGCTTCCCCCACCAGAACTAGATTATTAAACAAGTATTTCAATGCAAAATGATCTGTGTACATTTTTAAATGTCCACCCATCAATTAGTGTCGAAATTTATAAAGAGCATATACCATATCTAGTCCTTATCTCTTTGTCATGGTAAATTTATTCTATGTTGTATTTACATAATCATCCATTTTAGAAGTAATGTTAAATATATGGTCCTAGAGTCCTTATATCCACCTTTCCCTTCACTATTCTCCTGCTCGATATATCTCTAGCCTTCTAGCGTATCAAGCAGTGTGACCACCATTAGATTGTCATCTTCAAATGTCAATATCATTTTCTTAAAATTGATATTAGTTTGGTTTTCAATGGCCCAATCAGTCCCTAGAAGCATAGGATACAAGTTCATATCCTTAACAATTTCGATCACTTCAAAGTCTGCGTAAGTGTGAATCCCTTCTACCTCAATAGGAACTTGCATTATTTGACTGATAGGTAAAACCTTCGATAATACTAGCTTTGGATTTCCCATACTTTCCCATGTTTCTCTATTCAAAATGTTGACATCAGATCCCAATTACAAAATAATATAGTATATGTCATAATCTCTTCTTTGGGAAGTCATTAGCAGTTCTCGACTAGTCTTCAATCTTTTCCCAATATGATTAACCCTTCTTTCTGGTTGAACCTCTTCTTGAGGTTCCTCTATAAAAGTTTTCAATTCTACTACAGCACGTTTATCTTTTATTATTGATAAGCAACTTTTAAATAACCATTTTACTTTACCAACCATTTCCCTTGGTTTATTTCGGAACAACTAGCCAAATATCTAACACATCTCCAGTATTGGTTCTTCAGCAAGTATAGTTGTAGAGTCGATGCTTTCCTTACATAGAAGAATTCTTGTTGTGCATCTAGGAATACTTCCTTTTCTTTTTGTACTTCGAATGGTACTTTATTTTGTGCCACTGGTTGCACTTGCATCCTTCCACACACTACTTCTTGATTTTCCCCAACTGCAACACCTTTTCTTTTCACGACAGCAATATGTGGCTCCCTTTGTTTAGTAGATATTTCATTCATATTCAAACTGGGTTTCTAAGGTGGGTTCAGGTTTCCCACATTCCTTGCCTTCCACTTTGCAATCAATTGAGGGAATTTTTCGATAGTATGATCAAAATATTTTCAATACAAACACGTTGTAGTAATATTTGTGTATTCCATGGAAAAATGTCCATTTTGTCCGCAATTATAACATATAACTTGGCCTCTTCCTCGACCAATCCTTGTCCTCATCATCGGACTATAAAAATTCCACTCCCTTGAATTGAGGGTATTGCAGTTTTAGATATTGATCATGAGGATACCAAGCCTATGGATATTGAACTTGATCTCGCTCAACCTGCATTTGTTCTTCATTCTTCATTAAATGAGTTTCAACTAATTTCTCCTGTAGTAGCTCATATGCTCGACAGTCTTTCCCGTCGTGGTCCACTAATTGACAAAATTTACAATATATACTGTCTAGCGCACTTACGATTTTTTGTAAGTATAATAATTCTATTGACTAATTCCCTCTTGTCTGGAATATTGTACACTAGGTAATTCCTTGTATATTTACTGGATTATGTGCTCTTGATGCGACATAATTTATAAATGTTGGGGAATTGTATTTATGATGCCCTTTGATCGTATATCTAGTACACCATATTTATTCTTGTGCTTGCTTCCCTGTCTTAATATCCTCAAGTTGCAATGTTAGGTTGGGAAGTTGCAAATGGATTTGTATCATTCCTACACCAGTCTCTCTAACCGATGAGGCTTCAAAATTCATGGCGAGATAAAGAGCCTCACTCCATGATACAAATTTTGTTCCATCAAAAGGATCCAAATGTGCGGTAACATCGCTGCAATAAACCATTATTTGTGTTGGACATCCAATATTTGAAAACTTACTTTGTCCATTAAAGTATTGAATCTTTGGTCGAAGTCCCAAACATACTCCTTAGGAAATTGCTTAATTTCTATTATCTTTGTAATACACTGTGACTCATATTTTGGCTTCCTGAACTCATCTATTAATCATAATCCTACTAGAATTTGTTCTAATGGCTTCTGTGGGATTCAAACAACAAAGAATTTCAAGTAGCGGTCCAACACATGACCTCTAAGGGTTGTGATCATCTGATCTTTCTAGATGGATTCATCTTGGACTTGTTGCATGGTCCACATGAATTCACATAGAAACAAATGTTTTTCAAGGTCTTTTAACACATTTCCATTAAATACTGGAAGCTTTATATCATTCCTGACCAATCTATTTGTTCCTGGTATTGTTGGGTTAAAGGTTTCAATAGTGGGAGTCCCTTTTCTACTATTCCCACTATTATTGTTAGACAGATTAGCAAAAACACTGGGTGATGTGTTTCTCAATCTCATTTTAGGTGATGCATTTCTTGATATTACCATTAGAGGAAAATTCAGGTCTAAAATTGGCCTCCTAAGGAAAATAATAAAATAATAGTTAAAATAATAAAATAATATTTATTAATTTTGGAGGAAGAAAGAAAAAAATTAATATTTTTGCTTGTATTTTCAACATATCTCCCTTCATTTTTACTCAAATTTCAAACGGGAGGGCTCATTGGATGAAAAATTAAACTCCACATCCAACAAGTACCCACAGGGCATATGTTTGATGGACCCCACTACCCTAAAAAAAAGAAATACCTAAAAAAACGTGATGATGAAAATTCATCATCACATTTTTCAGGTGTTTCTTATTTTTGGGGTAGGGAGATATGTCAAACATATGTCATGTGGGTACTCGTTGGATACGTAATTTAATTTTGCATCCAATGAGTCTCCTACTCGAATTTGAGTAAAAACATAAGGAGATATGTTGAAAATTTGAAGAAAAAAGTAGTTTTTTTACAAGAAATATGTCAAGTCAGGCATTATGGTTGAATCATTTTATTGAAATTCTAGTGGTTATTTAATTCCAACTCGCAAGAATTTATTGTTGGCTTGTTTTCTTATATGGCCCAATTTAGACTCCAAATTTTCTCTAATTCCTACTATGATGTACGCGGGGTCCCAAGTATGATGTAATATTGACCTAGGTTTGGTGCTTCTTCTTAGTCTTCTTTTCCCTAATATAAGATGGCATTCCTCTTTCTCATCACAAGAAACTTCATCAAAATGAAACAGCCATTTGTAGTACTCCCCTCCGGCCACACTACAACTTCCTCTTCTTGTTGCAGTACTTCTTCTCTTTCCCAATCGAAATATTCTCCCACTCCTCAAGCGCCCACTTTTTAATTCAATATCATTATTTCTAGAAAAATATCATATTAGTCTGCTCCATTTTCCCAAATTTATCTTCTGACATATCCCATGTTTTAGGGCACAAATATTTTTTTATTGGACTCCATTCTCATGATCCCTTTCTCACATACGAGCATCTTCATCCACAAATTTAAACACTTCATATAGCGACCTCTAGTTCCTTGGAAAAATTCTCTTCTCGTCTCACTATATGACTTGATTGTGTCAACTACAATTTTTGTGATATATCCACCCAAAATACTATCAACCCAGAAGTCGACAACCCTAGATATAGGGTTGCTAGTTCTTTTCAATTTCTAAATTAAGCTGAGGGTTCCACTCTATCGGTTCTCCTCCTTGAAAACTTTTCGTTTTGTCGCTTACTTCAACAAACACTCATGCAACACAATAGGAAATTCTATAAAGAAACTATCATGAATATATTTATAAAGGTATCACTCCAACCACTCTATAGGATTCAACCGCGATCCTTCTCTTTATTCCTGTGTGAACTCTAGTGCTATAAAATCAACTTGACCTTGAATTTTTAACTTCATGGGGTTTCAAAACATATCCCACAAGAATTATTTAAGGTCTCGACAGCATAATCATTTTTTGTCTTATTTTCAGTCAACCTAGGTTCCATTCTCTTCGTTTGTCAACAAGAGCTAAGACACTGGCGCGACAAATAAGGACTTTGTTGGAAACACCTACGATGTAGATGAGGTCTCACCTGAGATATCTCATGGGAACTTACAGAACCAAGTTTTTGTAGTTATGTGTGGATTTTTTCCCTTATAATACATTATTGAGTCACTTGACCAGAACCTGGAATTATATTTCTTATTCTTGTTTATTCATTCAAGATATCATTCTACTTATATGTCGACACATATTGCAGTATTTATCATCAAAGGCTTATCATAGATTCAATCTATTAGGTCTACGACACAAATAAATATGAGTTATTCAAAAGAGAGCTTGTGCGAAATATTCATATCTATTTCATTCACATATATGTTCACTCGACATAAATATAAATATCAAAGACACATGGAGACAATGTTTAACATGGAAACCCATCAGGGAAAAATCCCAAAGGTGCTATTCATATGGCATGAGAAATAGGTTAGAACCTTTCTTCTGTGCACTCAGCTTGTAGAGTCTTATTCAGATATTATTTTCTATTCACGTATATTTCTCTTGTCTCATGCTCTTTAGTTTTTTTCTAAGTATTTATTCTCTTCCTCTCTCAATTGTCAATCTGCACACATCCTGTATCGATCCTCTTTTTCTCTTCGACTACTCAATAACCGTCTTACTTCATATTGTTTCTTATCTCGTGTCTAACCGACACACAACTTAGGTTCATGCTTTTATAATCCTTAGAAATTTTACAATTCTTGATCCAACCGTCAACTGGCTCACAACTATTAGTTGACATGATGTCTTTCTATTTCAAAACACTCAGTCACTTCTAAAAATAGGCACTCTCAGCCCAAAATACAATCAGGTTCTATTACTAAAATAAATATTTTACTCTAACCTAATTTTTTCCAAAATTAGTTGAATTCTTCTTTTCAACTTCTTAACTCTTCTTCTATCGTGGTCCCTTCAATTGCATCTTCCTTCATCATGAGACCTAAAAATTGATCTTCTTAAGCATAATTCCAGTCAAATTATGTCTATATTTTCCTATGACCAACAAGAAGTTATTATTCAAAAGTATTTTGAGCATACCATCGCCTACAACGATCCTTCGTTGTTTTATTATTGAATAAAGCGATGTTGAAGGTTATGAAAAGGCATTCCTTCTCTATTTTGTAAATGTTGAGTTACATATTCAATATTCCATCGAACTTGAAAATTTATATTTTTGAACTAGATGAACGAGATATCATAAATGAAAGCAATGCTTATTCTTCTCATGAATCACATGAAAATTTACAATTCAAATCATGTGTCATGATTAAAACAAAAAGCATGTAACAAACTCCCAATCATAAAGATCGGATTGAAAGATATGTTTCCAAATATGTTCAAGGTATTAGTTTCAATCAGATGCATGGAGAAATGACCCAGCCAAAACCTTTTTTTTTTGTAAGTTGGAACACAATATATTACTTATGATACAAAAAGGAGATTACATTCAGACCAGGCTAGCTGAAAGATCCAATCTTGTCTGGGTTTTTCTTCATAGGATTTATCCTTTCCATTCCCCATCTACCCATACTCATACATTGTTCTTGAGACACTACCCTAAAAACCACCCACACATTAGATTTTCTCAGCCCATAAACACTCCCACATTTTCTGATCTAATTCCCAACCATCCGGTAGCTGCATGTAAACAGACCCTAAGTGCTAGGAACATTTTTCATAGTGCCTTCCCAAAAATGATAGTGATCATGGATGTACAAATTAATCCCCAACATAGACAAATTAACAAACATAACATGAGCCAATATAGGCATAATTGAGAGAAATTTGGTTTTGACCATAGACCAACGAGCCGATACAAAAAAGTGCAACCAAATGAATAGAGGGCCCAAAAACGTAAACCCATGCTAGCGCCTACTTTGGAGGGGAGTCAATGAGAGTGGGAGGTTGCTCCTCTAAGGATTTCTCCTTAGGAATTTCTTGCAGCTCCCCTACTATGAGGTCCAACAGTCTAAACCCAGCGGAACTCTCTTGCTTCTCTTGATGAATCAGGCCCAACGCTTCCCGGATACCATGAGCTAGCCTTCGCCTTCGCCTAAATGTCACAGGAAAGAAGAATGCTTGCCATCCAGAATGGGTTGGCTACTAAGGGCCGACGTTGATGATTTCTATACTCCCATAGAAGATCAGTTTCCTTAACAACTATCTAGGATTCTACCATGGCTAGAGTCTCCACCATTAATTGAGTCCCAGGATTATCATCCATAAGTGGAATACTGGTAGAGGAACTAGCCTGAGGTATATTACCTCCTCTCATTCTCCCTCTAACCCCTTGACAGCGAAGAACACACCACTTCTTAGCCATCATAACCCAAAGAAAAGAATGCCCAAAGAAAAAAGAAACACACAGGAGAGAATTTCCAATGGCCTGAGAAGAAAGACAGACACGGTTGAAATCACAGATGATAATCCATCCATCCTCACATGATTAATTTATAGCCCTTCCTCTACACTACATGATGTACCCTGCCCTCATAATTTTTTATTTTTTCTTCCACTTCACACCTTTACGAGTGCTAACCTTACAAATCCAGAATGTTTTAACCATTTCCAGATCTATCTTGTCGTGCGAGAGATTACCCATCATATCCCCCTTTAAAGGCCACCTTGTATGGGGTTTTATGCTTTTGGTAGTCCAAGAGAAAAAACATGATTTTACCCCACCGGTATTACCAAAGGGCCAATATTTGTACACCTCTCCATACTGAACCATCAAAACTGAAGGGAGTCTTATAAATGATGGCCTGTCTTCGGATCATCCTTTTTGGATCAGGTCAACATGCCATTTGCAATTTTTGTCTGCTCCAAGCATTTCCCACTTCTCCTGGATGTACCATTGGCATGCCTGGAAATAAATTCCAAGTGTTGAATTCCTTTCGTTGTAATCATTCTCGTCTAACACAGAGTTAGGGAGAGGAGAGGCCTCTGTCTGGATCATGTGGATTGCTGGAGACGATCTATCTATGATGTGGGGGACACACATGTTAGGGAGTGTGTCAGGAGGTAGAGAAGAGGGAGGGATGTTATTAAAGTTGTCCTGCCATGAACAAGGATGAAACGACATTTGTATTTGTCATTCTCCAACTATATTCCTCTATGATCACCACACATACGCCTCGGCCACCTCTTCACAACATTTCCATAGTGAGCCATCCTTGTCGTCATTAATATCTTCAACATGGAAAGAGTGAGAAGTGAATTGCAATATTTTTGGTTAGCCACATTCTAAGCTCTGAGAGCCTTCTCTCCCACCTTCAATTCTTATAGACCTGTCCAATGGTCACCCGATTCTAAAGTATTCTATCTAGGTTAATGATAATCATAGAGTCCCCTTCCACTATAAATGGAGTCCATTGTCACTATAATTCCCATGATAACCAGTTAATAATGCCATCGAGATCTACTAAGTTGTTAGTGTTGGATCCCAAGTTTCCCAAAAATATGCTGATAATTCGTCCCATTGAGTCCCTGATGGCTCCTCCAAACCCATACAGGCTCAGATTCCCTTTAGTGGTGCCATCAAAATTACATTTGAAGGCTCCAACCGAAGGCATCTACCAAAAGTCGGAGCTATGAGGAGGCTTAATCATGTTGCAGGGGTGTGAGTTATTCACATGTAACTTCCAAATTCCCCATTCATATAGGATTTGTCATTCATTTGCTTCAGCTGCAAAATTCTTCTGAGTCCATAGATTTAAATTTAGGCTTAATCATGTTGTAGGGGAGTGATTTATTCACATGTAACTTCCAAATTCCCCATTCATATAGGATTTGTCGTTCATTTGCTTCAGCTGCAAAATTCTTCTGAGTCCATAGATTTAAATTTATGGTTTCCTTAAGGTGATTTTCAATGAGTCCCCAAATTTGCTCCACTCGCCTTTGCTTATTTTAAAAAAAAAGTAGGTTTCTTATCTTCCAAATTTCCCAGACTGTGAATCCAGGGAAAAGATCCCAGATCTTGTTCACAATTTTATTTTTGAATATATTTTTTGGCCATTCGACTATCGTTAAGTCATCCCTTCCTTTGTGTCTGTGATTTTTTTTAAATACTCCAGTTCCTCTTTCCCAGATAGCATCTGCAATTGGCAATTCATCCAAAAGATGGTTGATCGGTTCATTATATGCTTTGCAAAGAAAACACCTTGAAGGACCGAAGATCCCCCAGGATTGGATGTTATCCTAAGTGAGGATTCATTATTTGAGGAGCCAACTGAAGGATTCCAATTTGGGCCACCATTTGCTGCCCCATATTTTTCTCCATTTTGCCTCCTTTTCCATCCTGTGAGTTTCAGTCAGCAATTTGATAACCTCCTTAATGTTGAAGATTCCCAAAATCAAGTATCCCTATTTGAACTTGACCATACCTGCATGTCTTGGTATCTTCCTCGAGCATAGATCTGTGTAGAAATATTCAATCTACTCTACTAGTGCAAGAGCTTTCCACCAGAATTTTGTTTTCCAGCTTTGAAAGAGCTTATTAGGGGACTCAAGGTCCCAGAATTCCTCCACTTTTTTATTTAGTCTATTCTATAGAGCATAGATAAGCATCAAAATATCTTTCTGACTTTATATACTCTCATCCTGATTCCAAGCGTCTCTAGAAAACAACGTCATTCTGCCATCTCTAATCTCCTAGAAGCTGTGAATTTGAATGAGGCTTCAGATTTCCTGAGCCAATTTCCAGATGCTAGACCCCAAGATATTTTCTCCAAATCTGATCAGCAATTGTTTTGGCCACTGAGATGCATATTTTTCATGCCATAACTTAGCCCATGGTTCGTCCTTGTGGGTTACCCATTTCCACCAAATTTTAGTCCTTATTGAATTTGAGTCCACTGGCCTCCAGGAAGGTATCCAATCCTTCTTTTATGCCGCGAGCCTCCTAAACAAAAGAAGGTCGCATGAGCATCGTTTCATCCACAAACTATTGATGAGTTTATGTTTCCAGGTCTGCATTTAGGAAGAGCCCTCTTATCTTTTTTTCAATTTGTAAGTTCTTAAGAATTCAACCTAATCCCTTCATTGAAATGATGAACATAAAGGGTGATAATGGGTCACCCTATCTAATTCCTCTAGACACCTCAAAGGGATGGGAAGGAGTCCCATTAACTAGAATAGAGAAGAAGGTCGGTGAAACTAATTTTATAACCCAATCGGTCCAATGGTCAAAGAACCTGAAGGATCAGAGAACACCTACTAAGAAATTACAGTTCAGTTTATCATAAGCTTTCGATAAATCCAATTTTAGAAGCATACCTAGAATTTTCTCAATTTTAACCGAATGAATGGTTTCATGGAATAGGATTATTCCATCCAGAATCTATCATTCCTCCATGAATCCCTCTTGTTTAGGATAAATGAGGAAGGGAAGAAAGGGCCTGAGCCTGTTGGCTATGAATTTAGCAATAATTTTATAAATTGCATTACATAGAGAAATCAGTCTTAGCTTACGAGGGTCTTCTGTTCATTTTTCTTTGGGAATAAGCACTAGGAAAGTGGCATTAAGACCTTTCAAAATATTACCGCTCCTCCATCATAGCCCAAAATTTTTCTTTTACCCAATCCTAGCCAGAGTGAAATAAGTTGGTGGTGAAACCATCATGTCCCAGGGCTTTGTAATTCACCATTTGTTTGACAACAACTTCCACTTATTCTGGCTCAATATCTTTCATAAGCATGAGGTTATGCTCTTCCGTAATAAATTTTGGAATGTGTTGAAACACCTTCCATTAGGAATCTTCCCTATCCTATTCTGGTTCTTCAAGGAGACTGGAAAAAAAGGAATTTAGAGTGATTTCTAGACCGCCTAAGTCTGGACGATGTTTCCTTCCTATGTTTTAATTATTGTCATGCGGTTTCCCTAGTGATGTTGTATTGCATATTTGTGAAAGAATATGGTATTATATTCACCTTCTTGGATCCACTTAACTATGGATTTCTAATTCTAGAAGACCTCTTCCTATTGTTCTCTTAGACTAAATTTTTGAATCAACAGCTTTTCTTAGGCATGGATCCCATCCGAGAAACCTCTCTACATACCTTGGATTTGAACCTCTTTGATTTTGCTATCCAGCTCCAGTTTAGATTGGAAGATGTTATCGAAGGAGTCCTTATTCCATTTCTTGATATTTTATTTTAAGAGTTTAAGTTTTTGTTGAAACTGGTACATCCACGTTCGTCTAATGGTTGGCATTGCCTCCCACCATTCTTTAAGTTTCTTTGGAAAACCCTCCTAGAAGAGCCATAATTTCTCAAAACGAAATGGTATCCTTAAGTTAACCACAACATTTTCCCATTCCAAGCTGACAGGCCAGCGATCGGATCTAGATGATGGAAGTGCTACAACTCTAATCTTTCCCCCAGTCATCATGATGGATTCAGAAAACAAGAAGTGGTCTAGAAAATATGCTATTCCTCTGTCTCTAGTTCTTTTATTATTCCAAGTAAAATTACCATTGGTTGTTCTCACATCGACCAATTATAGGTTATCTATAACGTCATTAAAATATTCACTATTGGAATTTAAATTTTGTAACCTTTCTTTTCATCTAGATTCTTGGAGAATCCAGTTTTTTTCTTCTGAGGACAATTTGAGCCCCCCTAATGACTCCATAAATTTCCTCTTCTTCTCTGTCCAAGGAGGGTTGTAAACATTGATCTGAAACCCCCTCCTGTATGTTAATAAAACCTGGAAAGCTCCTGATAGAGAGAAATAATTAGCAGAAAATTCATAGAGGGATATCACCCTTGGTTTCCACAACATCCCTATACCTCCTGCCGTCCCTTTCGCATCCACTGCAATAGATTCACTGTCTCTCCACACTTTACTCCCTATAGTTTTTAATTCTTCTTCCGAGCATTTAGTTTCTTGTACGAATATAATGCTCAGTTTTTCCATTTCAATACTTCTTCTGAGAAGACGAATATTCAAGTTACCTTTACATCCTCTTATGTTCCAGGTTGTAATCCACATTGGAAACTATTTGGTTGCAGGGGATAGGGCCGCATCCATGGTGGGATACTTCCGAGAAGCTACAATTTTTTCCCCAACGATCTCAATTCTTTGAACATTTTTATGCCTTCCTCATTTTTTTCCCCTTTCTTTTTACCATCTGGGTACTTGAGGGATTCTACTGCTACTCTAAGAAACTTCATAGCCTTTTCCTTGATTATCGCCTTTTCTAGAAACATAACTTATTGAGAAGGAATCTGTTCCAGTACCTTCTCAGAACATGTCTCTTCCAATCCATCCAAGTCAAGATCTCCTATATCCATTTCTTCTCCATTTGTTTCAAGAACCATATTATTGTTATTGTTGGTATCCTAAGGCTCTTCCTATGCCGGTAGCTACAGGATATTTTCTATCACCAAACCTTGCATATATTGATTTTGGTCATCTTATTGGTTATTGTTTATTTTAAATTCCTGGAGGGATTCAAACCTGTTATGTGTGAATTATTTTGTGGATCTATGGCCCTGTGGACTTCTTCTTAGATATTTTCTTATTAGGGACTCTCGTAAATCCTTTCGCATCTTAGTTTTCTTGATCTTTCTTTCCTCCAGGTTTTTTATTTTGTGGGAAATATCTGAAGAGGTGCCCATTTTCATGTCATTTTATGCATATGGAGGGAATTTTCTCATAATAAATTGCTTGAAACCAATGTCCATCGTCCTAAGATAATTCAATTCCATTCGGGAGATCCTGAGATATGTCCAAGAAAATACATATGTGAACATAGGATGTATACCTCCTCTGTCTGGTTTTCTCTAATACTTGCATGAAGTTCCCCAGAGTGTTTCCAATGTCTGTGAATATTTCCTCCTTTCAGTATTCCATAGGGAATGATTACATTCTAATACAGATAGGGGAAATCATCAAGTTGTCTTTGTCCAGGTTGAACCGTTCTTTCCATGGTACCAGGAAAAGGCATGCTGAATTGAAAAAACAAAGGCCCATTTTCAAAAATTTGGGTTCTCTCCTCTTCATTAAAGAAGATGATCGTGAAGAATCATTTTCTCCTACATGCATATCATAATGTCCTTGCGGTTTCCATGTAGTGTTTATCCACCACACTAGAGTTTTCTCTGTGGGCCACACCCCGACAAATTTTCCTATAAGAGCATGTTCCTTCATATATTGTATGTTCTCCCTAAATCTTTCTAAGTTTATTTGCAATTTCATCACCGTTTTCAATTTTGGGACGCATTTCTGAGACTTTATGGTTCATGTTTTTGCATTATCTTCTTTCTTGGTTCCGTTGGTTCCTTATCCTGCTATCCCTGATTGGAGATCATTTTCTTGCAATTTTTCCTTTCCTCTCTCAATTTCCATATCCGATCCTAGGGTATTGGGGCATTCCCCCCCCTCCCTCCAAGTGCTTGCTCATCCCAGGTCCTGCCCTACTGACGGAGGATCAAGACACATCCCCTGGAAAAAACCCCGTACACACTCAAATCCTGCAACAGTTAATCATTGTGAATCCCCCCACCTCTCTCCACCAATAAACCGAAACAAAATATGATTGTACTTGATGTTCTTGATTTCAAAATTGATGGAATCAATTTGCTTCCTTATGAATTTAATGATTATTATGTTGTTGTAATTTTCATTAAAGAAAATTATGCACAAGAAACAAGTTAACAATTTTGGGAATGTTTTGCTACCCCTAGAAGATATGAATCAGGTGGTATTCATAAAACACTACAAGAATGACAAATGGAATATGATTTTGTTGACAAAATAAATTTCATACAGTAGTTTCCAGATCATATGGAATTTTCTTCTCCTTTTATAGATCTCATGGACAGTATATGGAGGACATTTTTAGTTCACAATTTTATCCATGATTTCCCAATGAAATTGAACATAAGGTTTATGAGTTGCAATTTTATTTTCAAGAATTTGTTCTCTTGAAATAAATTCAAAATGTTCATCCCATCAAACAACTACTTGATTGATTAAATTGGAAATCTGTATATACATGAATAAATCAGTGACATCTAGATAGAGTAGGAGAATAAGCAATATTCCTGAGTAGTACGTATTCAGTTTGTAGTTTGGTTGTTAGTATGATTGGTTTAACTAGAAGACGATAAAAAATAAAGAATCCATAACCCAATGCAGGAATGGGTACATTCACAACATGATTCATTAGAGGAAATTTCAACTTAAAATGGGCCTTTTAACTTTGATTCAAATTCCATGTCATCATGTGTTAGCCAATGAAATTGCTTTAAATTTGAAATACCGTATAGGTCTTAAACACTTTTTTAATATAAATTTCGGGATAGGTATCATAAAAAAACTACTTTTTTTGTTTGTATTTTTGACATATATCCCTGTGTTTTTACTCAAATTTCGATCAAGAGATCTCGTTGGATGCGAAATTAAATTCTGAATCCAACGAGTACCCACTCGGCATACTTTTGACGGACCCCACTACCCCAAAAACAAGAAATACCTGAAAAAATGTGATGATGATGTCATCATCATGTTTTTTCAGGTATTTCTTGCTTTTGGGGTAGCAGGGTCCATCAAAAGTATGTTGAGTGGGTACTCGTTGGATGCATAATTTAATTCCGCATCCAACGAGCTCTCTCGATCGAAATTTGAGTAAAAACATGGGGATGTATGTCGAAAATACAAAAAAAAAAGTAGTTTTTTTTCTTTTCTTTCTCCAAATTAATAAATATTATTTTATTATTTTAACTATTATTTTATTAATTCTTTTTAGTAGGCCCATTTTGAGTTGAAATTTCCTCTAATGTGAGCCTAAAATATGATGACAGAATCCAACGACATTCGACGTAAAGTACATTTTTGTCGAATTGTAATGATGAAAAGTATTGTACCTTTCGATTTATTTAAGCATCATCAATTTTCCAACTTTCCTCTTTGGAGGTTTCTCGATGACACTTTGTGACACTAGTGTGTTGGATTTCCAACACTAGCTCATTGGATTTGCAACGATTCATGATAGCGTATTCGTTGGATGTGCAATGACACTTGAAGGGTGGTTCGTTGGATTTGAGATGAGAGGTGAAGGGGATTTCCTAAAAAAAATTAAGACCTCGGGGTATTTTTCAAATAATGTAAAGACATATTTTAAACATTATAAATCCATGTTTCCAACGGTAAGTAGGTTCATATCATCGCATATTTGATGACTTCCGAATTATAAATATAAACATTCTTAACCATTCTGACGTGTTTTCTAAAGAAGCGATCAAAGGTTTGTGGAAATTATTTATTCCTCGATAGAAATTTTGAGGAATTGTTTTATTCTTCGACGACCAGTTTGGGGAATTTTTTTTTCTTCGATAAACAGTTTGCGGAAATTTTTTTATTCTTCGACAAACCTCCGTTTGAGAAAATTATGATGCGTGTAACATGATTTTTTAAGATTGTTGATATATTTTTGTGACAAAATGTCAAATATCAATATTCCTGATTCAAATGAACAGAATCGACAATTGCTTGCCATACTATGGGATGCATCGAAACGAAGGAGTGATGGGAAATGTTATTGTCCTTGTACTCAATGTAGGGGATTTAAGGGGAGAAGAATATTGATCTCAACAGACACAAAACATTGTGGGGAACATTGACATGCTGAGGGGGGGAATGAATATCATCCATTTGTAGGTTTAGAATTATAAAGTTTTTTAATATTTTTTTCTTTGGTAAATGTATGTATTATTTTAATATTTCCTATATTAACTTATATCTATTGATGTATTCATGTATATATAAAGGAAAGACGTCCTATGGCATATCGTCCAAGGGAAGTGCTTTCAGAATAAGTCCCGGAGGATCATGGAGCATCTATGTTTAATGGACAACAAGTGAATGATCATATTGAAGAAGATGATACTGATAACGTAGCTGAAGATGATCATACAAATACATTGATCCATGATTCATTTAATGTTAGAATGGATGATGACGATGACGATGATAATAAAAATATTGATGACTTTGATCATGTTCACGATATACCTCTTCTCGATAAAGCATATGAACCCCTTTATGAAGGATCCAAAACAAATCTTCTCTATGTTATATTGTTGATAATGAACTTGAAGGTTATGAATGGTATTTAAAACACATCAATCACACAGATGCTAAGGTATGTAAAATAATCCATCACATATATAAGATCGTGATAAAGTTTATCCATATTCCTCTAATAGTTCTATTGTTAGTTCATAATTCAAATTAATATGGATGAAGTGTCTTTCATTAATATTATTTATATATTACATTAACTCTATTTTTATTTTTATTTGATGTAGCTTGATAGCTGAATTTTTGTTGCCACCATAAAATATTTTACCTTTCACATATCGATATTTATATTCCATCATGAAAGAGATTGGAATGAATTATGAATCAATTCATTCCTTCCTTCATGACCATGTTATATATTATAATTAGCATGAATTTACAACAGAATGTCTGGAATTCCATATCAGTAGATATCAAACAGATCAAGTAACAAAAAAAGTGTCTCATAAGGTTCTTCATTATATTCCCATCATTCCACATTTACAATGACTATTTAGGTGCAACATCATAGCACAATTTATGGATTACCATGCAAGGAACAGAAGTCAAGATGATGTTATTCGAATTCCCACAGATGGTTCTTTTTTTAGAGATATGGAGGAAAAGTGGCCTCACTTTAAAGAGGAACCACATAATGTTAGGATTTATTTGGCAATGGATGGTGTTAATCCATTTGCACAAGTGAATCCATTTACACTGTAAGGCCTATTTTTGTTATCAACAATAACATTCCTTCATGGTTGTGAATAAAGAGGGAGCACATAATGCTATCGATGATTATTCCAGGTATTTTTTTTCTACAACTATTTTATTTCTAATGTAGTTTTGTCATATCATTTGTCGTATTATGTTTCCTAATTTCATATATATTTTTTATTTTACTCTTGTGCATGTTTTATATATCTTAATGGTTCTCATAATTATATATTTTATATGTACTTCAAATCAATTAGGTAAGTTCCAAGTCAAATATATGAATGTATATATTGAACCTCTTATAGACAAGCTACTGAAGTTACGTAATGTAATCACCATGTATGACACATCTAGACTATACGACAAAGGTATTTTCAATTACATGCAATGGTTGTATAGACAATACATGATGCCCCACGGTTAACCCATTTTTGTGGTTTGTATTTTTAAGTTCCACTTTAAATGCATTTAATTATATGAAGTAGTTAATATAGTTTATATATAATTATAATTGACATAGATATTCCATATCTATATATTGTAGGCCTTCAGACAAAGGGTAAATTTGCATGTCTATTTTGTGGTCCAAAGATCAAATCTCGTTGCTCAAAAAGCTTAAGAAAGGAGGTGTTTGATGAGTATAGGCATTTCCTCTCTAAGAATCACAGGTATAGAAAAACTGAAAAAAATATTTTCAATGGGCAGCAGGAAACTGTATGAAAACCACGAAGAATGAAACCTCACCTTTGGAAGATGCAATACAATAGAAATTGTCAAGTTGGTACATATGGATCATCGTACATGAATTGTTATGTATTTTAATTCTTATTGTGAGTTGTTTACTGTAGTGGCCATATTTGATTTTTTTAATTTATTTATAAACTAATACTCATGATGTCCATCATGATCATGAAGGCATTAGTGGGATTCCACAAGGAATGGAAATTTATCCTATATAATTCAGCAGGTTTCCCTACTATGAGAACCTAGAAATTGCTCATATGTTTGATACAATGCATATTTGAAAGAATTTGACTACAACATTATGGAAACTATTGGACCTAAGGAGTGAGAAAGTTAAAATTGTGAAAGCTTGCAAATGCATTCAAGAAGGAAACAATGTAATGAAATATGTCATTCAATTTCATAGCAACGGAGGCCAAATTAATATAAACTCAATTCCATGGATGTTTACAGAGAAACAAAGTAATGTTGTCAAAGAAGTAATGCGGAAAATTAAATTTCCCACTGGATTTTGTGTGAACTTGAAGAATATCATAACAAAAAAAGGTGATTTTGTGGAGGTCAAAACGCATGATTGGCACGTCTTCATCAACGTAATTATTATTGTTATGTCCATATAATTTTTTTTCATTTTATTGCATAAATTTGTTTTCTTGTTTGTATACTCTTTGTTTAAAAAATGACGTGGTTTGTATATTGATACAGTATGTTCTACCTCTCTCTCTCCTAGACAATTTTAACAATAATGTCAAACAAGTTATATATAATCTTAGGAAATACATGAGGTAACTAGCGATTAGTTGCTTGTGCTTAGTGTTTCTTTAATTCTTCGTATAATTTATATTTGTTTTTTGTGCACTAATTCATGTTATGTAATTTAATGTTTTTTTTGTTAAATATTTTTATTGGTTTACATGACTTGTAGATGGTTGACATATAAATAAATCCATAAATAAGATATAAATTATTGGAGGAGAGAAATTCCTCATCTCATGTGTGAAATGCAGAAGCATCTACCTTTGACATTTTTCAATGCACAAGAACATTACCTCATACACCAAGTTGAGGAGATTGAATTGTGTGGACCTGTGCACTCAAGGTCCATGTGGATGGTTCAGAGGAACTTGCAATTTATGAAGGGTTTGGTGAGACAATGAGCACATGATGACGGTTGTATTATGGAAGGATATATGGTATACCAAAACATGTTGTATGTTAGTGAATATCTTCCTAATTTAGCATCAAAGCTCAACTGACGTCACATTTGTGATCTTGACTCCAATAATAAGTTTGAAGGGGAGTACTTGAAGGGGAAATGTATATTGAGGAAGGTGAAAGGTAATTATTATCTAGTGGATGTTAATTATATCATACATATTCTAATTACATTTTCAATTTATTGCATCAATTAAGAGCATATTCTTTGTTCAGAAAATTTACATCTGTCTTGAATTTTAATGTTTATTGTGATTAAGCAGTTGGTCGAGAGTGGGATGCAATTCATTTATACATCGCAAACAATATTTACTGGATGAATGCATGGATTGAACGATGCGAACAATTAGGTCATGGAATATCATGGGAAGGTGTGGTTGCATTGGTAAAAGCAACACATAGCAATGGAGATAAAAATCTTACAGAAAGGGAAATCGATTAAGCATATGGTTTAAAAGATAAGCAGGAAAGCATATTAATCAATCACTCTAAATATTTTATTTTGCAAATTAAATTTTGATGTACATGTTGTTCTTTTCCATGTATGGCTGCATAAACATGCAATTAATAATAAATATTGAAATGTTGTGTAATATTTTCATGTATTTCTTATTCTAGGTAAAACACCATAAGGATATGGTCTTCAATTATTGTATATATCACATCAAAAAATTGGATGAAACAAAGAAGACATCAGATTGTGGAATATCTGCAGTCTTTGAGGTGACCAATGTTTCATCTAGAAGTGACAGACATCCAAAACTCTTAGAAAATTGATACTATGGGTATTTGGAAGATATTATATAGCATGAATTTAAATCCTTCAAGGTATTTTTGTTCATCATCAAATGGTACAAGTTACAATTGAATCAACATGATCTAGATAGAACTATTATTGAACATGATAATGGATTTACCATGGTAAATACAAGGTTGTTTGAGCCAGGAGCAAAGCCCTATGTTCTTCCAAGATAATGTGAACACGTATTTTACTCGGAGGTTCCACGTAAAGGGGGTTGGTCATTTGTTGTGAGACACGATCTACGGGGGAAGGTCAGTAAAGTACAACCTAGACGAAGGTAATGAAGAGAATACTCTAGAAGAAGAAGGCAATGATGAGGAGCATGATCAACATGAGTTAGATGATCATGATGATCCAACATAAGATGTCCAACAATTAGTTGAATCATATGATGTAGGAGAAAATTCCCATGAATATTATATCGATGATGACATGATGAGGATAACTGACTTAGATGAAAATGATGATATGGCCAAGCTTTACCATGTTGACTTTGGATATGATGATACAGATGATGACATGGATGAAGAAGATGATGAAATCTATTGAAAGGTAAATATTTAATTAGACCTATGATTTTATCTTATTTTTTAAAAAAGAGTTACTAACATTAATGATATCATATATTTATAGATAGGAGAAAAGATGAGGAAAAAACAATATTCACTATTGTCGTCATCATCATCGTCGTCGTATTCGTCTTCATATTCATCATCGTCGTCGTCGTTGTCGTCGTCGTCATCGTCATCATCATCTTCATCTTCATCATCATCATCTTCATCACCATCAATGTCATCATCTTGATTATCATCGTCATCATCATCATCATCATCATACAAATGATCCACACACAACCTAGATCATCACTTTCATCTTCATCATCTTCACCTTCATTATCATCATCATCATTGTCATCATCATCATTGTCATTGTCATCGTCGTCGTTGTCTTCATGATCATCATATTCATCATTGTCATCATCACCATCATCATCATCACCATGAACATCATCATCGTGAACATCATCATCGTCATCATCATCATCATCATTTTCATCATCATCATCGGCATCACCATAAATGTCATTGTCTACATTGTCATCATCATCATCATCATCATCATCATTGTCATCATCATCATCATCATTGTCATCATCACCATCATCATCATCATCATCATAAATAATCATCATCATCAGTAGCAACATCATCACCATCATCATCACCATCATCATCATCTTCATCATCATCATGAACATCACCATCATCGTCATCTTCATCATCATCCTCATCGTCATCATCATCACCATCATCATCATCATCACCATTATCATCATCATCATCATCGTCATCATCATCGTCGTCATCTTCATCATCATCATCTTCATCACCATCATCATCACCAATAACATCACTATCATCATCATCATCATAATCATCATCATTTTCATCTTCATCATCATCATCTTCATCGTCATCATCACCACCACCACCATCATCATCATCATCATTAACACCATCTTCATCATCATCATCTTCATCATCATTATCATCATCATCATGACCATCATCATCAAGATCATCATCGTCGTCGTCATCGTCGTCGTCATCATCATCATCATCCTCATCATCTTCATCATATTCATCATCATCATAATTATCATCTTCATCGTCATCATCATCACCATCATCATCAACATCACCATCTTCATCATCATCAACAACATCACCATATTCTTCATCATCATCATGTTCATTATCATCATCATCGTCATCATGAAGATGGTCAACATCATCATCAAGAGCATCATCATTATCATCATCATCTTCATTGTCGTCGTCGTCGTCATCATCATCATAATCATCATCTTCATTGTCATCATCATCACCATCATCATCAACATCACCATCTTCATCATCAACAACAACATCACCATATTCATCATCATCATCATGTTCATTATCATCATCATCATCATCATCAAGATGATCAACATTGTCATCATCATCGACACCATCATCATCATCACCATCAATGTCATTGTCTTCATTGTCGTTGTCGTCATCATCGCCATATTCATCATCATCATCATCAACATCACCATGTTCATAATCATCATCATCATTATCATCATCGTCATCATCATCATCATCTTCATCATCATCATCATCACCATCATCATCATCAACATCACCATCTTCATCATCATCATCATCATCATCATCTTCTTCAATATCATCATCATCATCATCATCATGAAGATCAACATCCTCATCATCGTCGACATCATCATCATATTCATCTTCATCATCATCATAATGTTGATCATCATGGTATTCATCATCATCTTCATCATTATCAACATCATCATCGTCATCATCATCATCGTCGTCGTCATCACAATCAATGTCATCGTCTTGATTTTCGAGTTCATCATAATGATCATCATCATCATCATCATCATTGTCATCATCATTGTCGTCGTCGTCATCATCATCTTCATCCTCATCATCATTGTCGTCGTCTGTTGGAATATATTAAACCCACTCACAACTTAGGATAAAATAATTAATCATTATTTGATTAATTATTCACCCACTAGCTTAATTAGTTGGCATTCACTTGCACCTTAAAGTCAATACATGCCATCTATATCCTAGGAATGATTTATTTCCAATTCTGGGTTGATCTTGACCACCTTTTGACCATCCAGAATTAGTATACAGGACTTTACAGCAGATTCTGCTTTATTCTGCTTTTCCTGCTTTTCCTGCTTTTCTATGGATAAGATAAAAGCTATTCAACTAAAAAACTGGGAGCTTTTGTTTCCAACCCATCCTCCATTAGTTTTTCTCCATTTTCTAAGATTAGCATGTTATTTCCATCTCCTTGAAAACTCACTCATGCTTTTGCCAACTCGTGAGGTCCTTGATAGATTTGGTAAGTGCTTTATCCACCTATGGGGGTTTGCTATATTTTGGTAAGTCAGCCTTTTTGAGCTTTATGAGTTGTTTCCATACAATTGGATTTTCCTATGAGGGATGTACTATTTATGTACACTATTATTCATCATTATTCAATGGAACGATACACACCAATATTCATCTCTTCATTCATGTGATTCAGTCTCTTTTCTTCTCTCTTATTTTCCTGTGTATGCTTGTGAGAATTCTTAGTAGCAAGATCTATTTCATGTGCTTCTTCTTAGCATCATTACTCATAGCATTGATCTATTATTTCTACATGGTATCAGAGCTACAAGGTTTATCAAGTTCTACAGAGTTGAGGAGCGCTTCCAGTCTCCTATCCCTCTCTGAAGAAGAGCTTGTCTAGCTTACAAGATTTTCTCCTAGTTTGTTTTGCTGAGAGTATCTCTTACAGCATATCAACAACTTCAATATGGATTCAAAAGTTCCTCTACTATCTCCTTTCAACTATGCTGATTGGAAGCCAAAGATGAGTGCATACTTGAAGAGGCAATGTCTCTTTGATGTCTCCATTGGTGCATTGAGTGAACCTGAGTCTTATGAAGATAAGATTGATTGGCTAAATAATTGTGATAGAGATTATGGAATTATGTGTTTGGGAATGTCTCCAAATATATATCATCTCATAGATTCTGCTGACTTTCCATTTGAGCTTTGGAAAATTTTGGACAAAGCTTTTGGTTTGCAGGAAATTGAAGATGAAGCATGGAGTGAACCTAGCATCTCCTCTTGTTCCCTTTCTCAAGATTTCCTGGCCTCTACATTCTCTGATGAAGTTGATAATGATGAAGAAGTTTCTCATACATTTCAGGTTGCTGCTACCCTCTTTAATTCGAATGCTTCCTCCTTCAATGAAGAAGCAAATATTGAAGAGCCATATTTTTCTATGTCTCTTGAAGGTGATTTTTCTTCTTGTGATACTAATGATGAAAAAGAAGTAACATATGGAGCTGATGCTGATATTGATGTTGATTATGATCCTATAACCCATTCATTGTTCTCTAAATCTCCTATCTTAGATTCTGAGATCTATGTGCCAAATTCTTCACGCCTTTTGCATACCTCTCTCATTGATGGTGTGCAACCCAGTGAATTCCAGGATGTTTGCTTAGCCACATCAAGCCTTATTTGTGTCATACCACTTACCTTACTTGATCTCATGTGCTTCAGCATATCCTCCTTTGTTCTTGGAATCAATACTCAGAGCCTTCTTGAAGATTTTGAACATCTCCTTATTTCCTCCATTCATACAGAGGATTCATTACCAGTGTATTCCCATGAGTCTATTGATATGATTATATGTGATCCTTTGGATTCTGATTTAGAATCATATTTTCAGGTTGATACACATATAATACCACCATCCATACCATCTACCATACCTCTGAATAATCCAAAGACTATACAAATCCCAAGCTCACTAGTTGATTCCTCATTGGTCTCTTATGCAGTGATATTTATCTTACATGGTTTGAAGTCTTTCCTAACTTTCAGTGGCTGCTTATCCATGTCCTTAGTCATATATGGACTGATATTAAACATGTTTGTATCTGTTCTAAACACTCATGGTTCAGATCTTATGCCTATCCATCATTCATATTTTTACACCTATCAGTTTTCCCCAGTTGCTCATAATTTTCCTAGTCTAGCCCTATATCCTCATGGAGCCACCGAAGCCTTTGTCCTTGCTGTTCCATATGTTAATATTTCTCATATATCAGATTTTTATCAGCTTCATATCAGATCTATATAGGTGCTACATCAGATTGGAATATTGACATGTGATTCACATCACAATTTTGCAGCTATTCAGGGAATTGGGTGTGAAATAAATTGTCTTAATTTTTGTACTCTTTGGAAAGGAGTATGCACAGATCTCTTTTTCATTTCATATTATGTTTGCAAATCAGAGTTTTACAGCAGAAAGAAGCATTCAGATAATGCTCCTACTTCATCAGTTGATGAGATACAAGGAGTCTCTCCTCTTCCTTCTTGCAGGTTCTACACTCCAACGCATGATCATGGAGTTCATGATTTCTTCAGCAAGTCCTTCATCTAGAAGCAGTTCAGTCAGCTCATTAAAGTGAAGAGGAAGATATGTTGAAGACATATTTCAAATTCTGTTCCTTGTCCTATCTTGAGGGAGGATTTTCCCCATGTGGTTTTGCCCCTTTCCTCACTTTTCTGGACATAATAATTGTTAAAGGGTGACCATAGCCTTGTTTCTAGGCCCTATATGCATCCATATGAATCCATATTTTTTATCATACCATCATAAAGTCAGAATTATAGGGGGGTTTTGGAATATATTAAACCCACTCACAACTTAGAATAAAATAATTAATCATTATTTGATTAATTATTCACCCACTAGCTTAATTAGTTGGCATCCACTTGCACCTTAAATTCAATACATGCCATCTATATCCTAGGAATGATCTATTTCCAATTCTAGGTTGATCTTGACCACCTTTTGACCATCCAGAATTAGTATACAGGACTTTACAGCAGATTCTGCTTTATTCTACTTTTCCTGCTTTTCCTGCTTTTCTATGGATAAGATAAAAGCTAGTCAACTAGGAAACTGGGAGCTTTTGTTTCCAACCCATCCTACATTATTTTTTCTCCATTTTCTAGGATTAGTATTTTATTTCCATCTCCTTGACAACTCACTCATGATTTTTCCAACTCGTGAGGTCCTTGATAGATTTGGTAAGTGCTTTATCCACCTATGGGGGTTTGCTATATTTTGGTAAGTCAGCCTTTTTGAGCTTTATGAGTTGTTTCCATACAATTGGATTTTCGTATGAGGGATGCAATATTTATGTACACTATTATTCATCACTATTCAATGGAAGGATACACACCAATATTCATCTCTTCATTCATGTGATTCAGTCTCTTTTCTTCTCTCTTATTTTCCTGTGTATGCTTGTGAGAATTCTTAGTAGCAAGATCTATTTCTTGTGCTTCTTCTTAGCATCATTGCTCATAGTATTGATCTATTATTTCTACATCGCCCTCATCATCATATTCATAATCATCATCATCATCTTCATAATCATCATCATCATCATCATCATCACCATCATGATCAAGATCATCATCATCATTACCATCATCATCATCATCTTCATCATCATCATCATCATCATCGTCATCATCATCATCGTCATCATCATCGTCATCTTCATCATCATCATCTTCATCGTCATCATCATCACCATCATCATCATCATCATCAACATCAACATCTTCATCATCATCATCATTGTCAACATCATCGTCATCATCATCATCTTCATCTTCATCTTCATCAACATCACCATCATCATCATCATCAACAACATCACCATCTTCATCATCATCGTCTTCATCACCATCATCTTTATTGTCACCATCATCATCATCATCATCATCATCATCATCAACATCACCATCATCATCATCGTCGTCGTCGACGTCGTCGTCATCTTCATCATCATCATCTTCATCATCATCACCATCACCATCTTCATCATCATCATCTTCATCATCATAATTATCACCATCAACACCATAATCATCAAGATCGTCATCATCTTCTTCATCATCGTTATTATCACCATCATCATCATTATCATCATCGTCATCTTCATCATCATCATCTTTATCGCCATCATAATCATCATCTTCATTGTAATGCCTTGCCTTACTAGGATTGTAACGCCTTTCCTGGAAAGCCAATTGTGAGTTTTCAAAAGTCAATTATTACCTACCACTAAAGCCGCCAAACTATGTGATTCTTTTACTTTTTAGTTTTTAAGATGGAGCACACATTCTTATTTAAATGATGTAATTTTTTTTAGTATTTATTTTTTATTTTAAGTATTTTCAAAACTTTATATCCAAATTATGATTTTGAAATTTGATTTTTTTTTAATCTAAAACAAGAATTCAATCATGTATATAATTGACTTAGATTATAATATATGAAGCAGGATCTTTTAGATTGAATTTTTTTATATTAATGTTGTTTATTTAATTATATATAAAATAAAAGCCATCAAATTGTAATGCCATATAATTGACTTTTTGAGCCCAGAGTTCTTAGTAATAATTTTATTTAAAACTAATATATGTATTTAATTTTTTTATATCATTTATACAATATATTAATTGATCCTAGAAACTAAATAATAAAATAGATTTAATAATTTTATTTAAAACTTATATATGTATTTAATTTTTTTATATCATTTATACAATTACTATAAAATAGATTATGTTTTTAAGAATAAATTTTAATTTTATAATATTTAAATGCTTTGTTAATTAATTATTATTTATAAGATATTAACTTTTAATAATATAAATTGTAACATCCCTTAATTTCATCAAATGTGAAAAAAATTGTTTACTTCAGGTGACACTAGATTTTTACTATACGATACATATAGAGATGTTGATACTTCTTTTGTCATAATAACAAGGGACTTGTTAAGCTCTAATATTTATGTGTCTAACTATTAAGTTGTGCAAAATCGTTTGTCATTCTTTTAGTTTGTATTCATTCAAGAGTTTAGTTAAGAAAGAGGTCATGATCTTACTTAGTCTTTATGACTAAAACATGAACCTTGAATTCTTGTTGTGCAGGTGGGTGAAGTTGATTTTTAAAACTACTATGAACGCCTTTTCAGCTAGCAACCATGAAGTAAACTGTCCTATTTTGAAAAAGTGATAGGACTTCTCTAACCTATCTTACAATGGTCAAAATCATAATATAATGTTAGACCTACATTAGTACCTGTGCTAAAATAAAAATCTTCACATGGGATAAATATTGTATGCATACCACAACATCAAAAAACACCAAAGGTCGAGACTATACGATGGAGCATAAAAATGTTTAATGTTATATTTTTTATCATTTAATCAATATGATCTAGGATCTTATCTGAGAGAATAACATGCACATCAATAATTGTTAGATTTTTATCATTTAAGCAATATGATCTTAGGATCTTATTTGAGAGAATAACATGCACATCAATAAACATAAGATACAAGAGACACAAAGAATTTTCCTCAGGGAAACCATAAAGGAGAAAACCCCGCAACTTCTTCAGAGATAGAATGAGCACCAATGGCAACAGTAAAACCAGAAAACATAAAGATGATCTCCAATAGCTTGTTCTCTCTCTCTCTCTCACTTGAGAGAGATTCTTCTCTCTCACTGATGCGCCCGAATGAGTGAGTGTGTGTATTATAAATAGAGAGGCTCACTCTCTATTTATATTATTCCATTCACTTAAATCCCACTACAACAAGTAAGCCCCACTTAACAATTACTTACTAGGGCTGACATCTCTATGAGATTCTAATAACACTAGTTCCCCACAATTGTGGGGAATTTTCCCTCTAATCAACAAGGAGGGTTAACCTTGACTCAATTATGGGGATTATTTCCTTGAATTACAATGGAGGGTTAAACTCAATGACTTTACATGACTTTTTTACATTATTGAATCTCCCAATTGGAACATCGGGGCATTGCATAACTCAATTACATTACGAATACTTCCTAGAATAAACATTGGGGTACAATACATAAGATATACAAGTGAATACATTCTGAAGTTACAAATACATCAACACTCCCTCTTAACTAGGAAGGTATTCTCTCGACACAATTTATTAGCACAAGTCTTCTTCTCTGTGTCATCTAGATCATCATGATGGCATCTTCATCTTCAAGTAATCTTCATATTCAATTCATATTCACCTTCAAGTCATCTTCATCATCTTCATCATCTTCATTGTCAAGTCATTTTCATCAAGTATGGATCATCACTGGATCTGGATCATCACTGGATATGGATCATCATCGAGTCTGGATAATCACTTGATCTGGATCATCACTTGATCTGAATCATCATCAAAGTTGGATCATCACTAGATCATCATCAATAGCACTACTTCCTCTATCTCAATCAAATGGTGTTATCTCTTCATTCTTTTCGTCACAGGAAGTTCTATAGATCCATCCCTTTTTCATGTTGGTTGTAGGCCTAGCCTCTAGGTATTTCTTCAATGTATTTAGCACTTATATATAACCATGGAATGAACCATGTCAGAAGGGCCCTCCCAACACTTACATGGGAGGAACACATCCAAGAACCATGTTTGAAAGGCACACCCAGCACTCACATATAACCATGGGAGGAACACATCCAGAACCCATGTCAGAAAGGCCCAGCACTCACATCTGACCTCATCATGTCAGAAAGGATCTGCACTTACATATGACCTCATCATGTCAGAAGGGCTCTGCACTTATATCCAACCTCATCATGTCAGAAGGGCTCTGCACTTACATTTGACATCATCATGTCAGACGGGCTCTCAGCTCTAGGCTAAGTGTCATTCCCAGATTGAACCAAATTCAAATTCCTGGTAATTAACCAGGTGCCTCCATTCTCCCAGAGCATGGCCTCTTAGCACTAAGCTGAGTTTTAGTCCCAGATTGAATCAATTTCATGGTAACTGACCAGGTGCCTCCATTCTCCCAAAAAATGGCCTTTAGCACTTATATCTAATCATGTGGTAACACATCCCTCAATCACATCAGAATGGATATGCACTGATCATGTGGTAACACAACCCACAATCAAATCAGAATATCTCTTCATTGATCATGTGGTAACATAACCCACAATCACATAAGAATATCTATACACTGATCATGTGGTAACACAACACACAATAACATCAGAGCTTATTTGCACTTAGATCTGACAATGTGAAGTTCAGGATTCCACCATGTCAGAAGGGCCAATGGACACATCAATTCCCTTTGGAGGGAACCTCGATATAGAGAACACCAAGGTTCTCCTTGAAGTACTCAAACTTCACTTTGGATATTTCTAGCATAGAATCATATCAAGGTTGATTACGTCCAAGGATAACCTGCAAGCTTTGCCAGGACCAATTACATTCGACGACAACCTACAGGACCGATTATGTATGAGAAACCTACGATCTTCGCTAGGATTTATGCTCATACAACCTGTCTCACTGGATATGCTAGAATTCCCTCTTTCAAGAGATCTCGAACTAGATCACATACTGGAGCTGCACTGCTAACCTTTGCATCATACAAAAATGAGATTCAGATCAACCAAATCAAATAGTAGTATTCAAAAGAAACATACTACCTCCCAAATAGCAAGTTGCAACATATTTTTCCTCGGCTGTACTCAGTGCCATGTAGGACTACTTCCTGCTACACCAAGAAGTGCTCTTCCTAGCAATGGCACTTCCTGCCCAATCCAAATCCATATAACCCTCTAGGTTAATCTTCATATTCATATCATACTTGAGCCCATACTCAACTGTACCCTTTAGGTACCTCACTGCATGTTTTGCAACCACTAGGTGAACATGTCTCAAATTGTTCACAACAAAGCAAATATCTAGTCTCATTTTCATCAGGTACATCAAGGAACAAATCATCTAACGATACACCGTGGCATCAACTGAATCTGATGAAGCAACACTTAATAGATTCATGTTCGATGCCATAGGTGTGGTCATGGAATTATAGTCCATAATCCTAAACCTCTTCAGGATATCCACTGCATACTTCACATTCTACCACACCTCCATGCCCATAAATTAGTGCATCATATCCAAGTCCTTCATCTCAAACTCGGAAGCAAGTACCTTCTTGCAACTTTAATGAGTTCCTCTTTTCTGTCAGGAACAATTCATCGACATATAACATGAGCATCACTAGTATTTCACCTTCAACCTTGAAGCAAATGTTGGAATCCAATTTACTCTCAGTAAATACTAGAGTCATCAGTAAGCTATCCATCCTGTTGTATCATGTCGAACCTCAGGATCTTCTGCAGTCACTCCCTCTGAAGCGAAGCATCATTCTCCCTCTGTCTTTCGTACTCTATGCATTGAAACATTTTGTACTGGAGTGACAAGTACCTTCCTATGCTACTAATATTCTATGTATCCATATAGGGTCACTGGATACCAAGATCCTCTATCTTGAACCTTTGCAAAAGTTCTTCTCGCACCCATCTGTGAGCTTGTGATCCTCTATAGGCTTTAATCTTCAACCTTATAGAAAAGGTTAAGATCTTCATCAATCTCCTCATGTATGTGTTATCCCTTGGGTGTCTTCTAAGGTTGTACAAGGCCTTCTTTAATTTGCACACATGATTCTTCCTGTCATGTGCCTCAACTCCCACTGGATGCAAATGTCTCTTTGTAGTCTATGCCTTCTTTCCATGACAAGCCTCGTGATACAAATATTTCCTTGTATCCCACAATGTTGTCATCTACTGCATGCTGGATCTTTGTAGATACATATGGAAGATACTACGGACTTCCCTTTAGGTCTTAATGTTGCATCCTAGACATCATTCTTCTTGAACTGGTACACTCCTTCCCTTTCTTCTTGGCTACTTGTTCATAGCTAGAAGGCTCTGCATCAATGATGTCACTCAACATTGTCACATAATTGCATTGTGTCTAAGGTTTCTTCTTTCTTTGAAAGTATCATTATATTATTCTTCATCTTGGATTCTTTCTTGAACCATCATCACTTGTTCTTCAAAACAAGTCTCATCCTTATTTTCTTGTAGGTGATTGTACGCGATATTTCCTACAAGTCAAATGCATTAGTTGTATGGTTAGAAACATTTCAGAAGGCATATTGATAATGGCAAATTTTTATGCATAAATATATGATCATGCAACTATTTTATCCAATACAACATTCATCCATATCTCACGGAAACTTTCTAGATGCCTTCCATCTCTACTAGGACAACATCGAGATTGTGCACTAATCCAATATGTCAGCAAAGAGGTTTCATTATAGATAAGTAGCAATGGAGAGTTGTATAGCACCATGAGCTACTTACCCATCACATGCATATTAGTAGTATATGATTCATTAATGAAAACATTATATCATGCATAACACATCAACTAAATATAGACAAGTGCATAACAAAACAATATCATGAAATGACAATTTAATACTTATATTTATTTGTTTCATGAGTAGACTCCTTCTTTCAGCTTCATCATCTTCTTCATTCATAACAACATCATTTCTTATCCAAATGCTAAAATCAATAAGAGGTTCTTCAAGAGTTCAATCCTTCGTATTCCTCATCGCTTGAAGGATATTCTTTGGATGGTGAGAGCTTGATCTTTAGTTGCTCCCATATTGTTTTCTCTTATTAAGAGTGGAGCTTATTCTTGTGTGTGCTCTTCCCAGAGTCTACTAAAAGTAATCACTTCCTTCTGGAACAAATTCCTCAAATGAATGAATCCCATGATCCTAAGAGGCCATTCAAGGTGGTTATCACAATGTATTCATTCTCCACTTCTTCTTCTACCACTACAAGTTGTTCTTTTCCATTGAGAGACCCTTGTAAAGTATGACTGTATGGTCTCTGCATTATGGATCTTCACATTCTTCAATTGTTTTCTCAAAGTCATCTTCTGATTTATGTTCTTTCCTGCAAATATCTTGATCAAGGAATCAAACATCTCTTTAGATGTCTTTCTGGAAGACACTTGTGGTATAAGGTGATTCGTGATTCAATCAGCAATGATCTTCTTGGTCTTGACCAAGTTCTTCTTGTGTAATGCTTTTAGCCTCATCTCCTTCTAGAATTGGAACCTCTTTACTTATGTAGGTGTCTAATTCATTTTCTTCAAGAACTAGTGAGATCTAATACTTCCATGCTTGGAATTTTTCAGTTTCACCAAACTTGTCACCAAGATGGTGTGACTAGTCATTTAGAAACACGAACCTCAAATGTAAATAGCAAAAGATTAGATCTTACCGATTTGAGCTGGTTGCCCTGGTTCCAAAGCTAGCTCATCTAGGGTTTGTCAGAGAAACCCCAATTTTCAAAACTTGGAATATTTCATATCTGATTATATAAAAATATATACCTCTTCAAGGTGAGCTTTCCAATGTACTCCTTTTCTGAAAACAGTGGAGGGAAGTTCCCGTAATAGGAATCCCTAGTTTTCCAATTTCTTCTGCAGAAATGCCTAATATTGTTTCTATGGTATATCCAAAATAAATGCTCCTCCATGTCTTAAATTTCATACTGTGGTAACCTCTTCTGTTCTTGTTCCAACACCACAAGTTTCATCAGATTTGGTTTCACCAATTAGGGTTTGTGAGCGTTTTCCCAAGGTGACCTATTTCAGGACTATTGGCATAGAAAAGTTGTACGGACATCCATGTGTGACTATTTCATCTTTGGGGTCTAAAATGTTTACCATAGAAATTAAATTCCACTCCCTTTCTGGAACATCTTGATAAATTTCATTTGGACCTCCGTATATTGATTTATAGCAATTCTCCCCAGGTGTCCTTTTTAGGAATGAATGATGGGAGAGGATGGAACCCTAACTTGGAGGAATAATATATCCTAGAATATACCTAATATGACCCTAAAACTTGTACACAATGTACATAAAAATTTATGTTTTACCTATGAAATTTTTGGCACCTGATCCTTCTCCAATATCGAGATATATCGAATCTACCAAAACTATCACTTTCAGTATTTTAGGGTTTTCTAAGCCCGGGGTCAAACTAGAGTTTGAATTTCCTAGATTTTCACCCAACCAAAAATATAAACCCAGGTCTCTAAACTTCTATTTTGATGAGGATAGAAATCCTCTATTGGGCTCACTCAAAAATTCCTCTTCTGTAAAATTCCCTAATTTTCTGCAGCAAAAACTCAAATTACCCAGAATCAAATTCTGCTTCGACAAAAAGATGTGCCCTTCAATGGAGAGTTAGACTAGCCTTCTTTTGCTGATGGATTGTGGAGAGAGACCCAAAAGTTAAGAATCCCTAGCTTCTGCATCTGCACAATGTCTTCTTTTCAGGTTGGCTCTAATACCATGTTAGATTTTTATCATTTAAGCAATATGTTCTTAGGATCTTATATGAGAGAATAACATGCACAACAATAAACACAAGAGACAAGAGACACAAATAATTTTCCTCCGAGAAACCATAAAGGAGAATACCCTGCAACTTCCTCAGAGATTGAATGAGCACCAATGGCAGCAGTAAAACCCAAAAACATAAAGTGATCTCCAATAGCTTGTTCTCTCTCTCTCACTTGAGAGAGATTCTCCTCTCTCACTCATGTGCCCCAATGAGTGAGTGTCTGTATGATAAATAGAGAGGCTCACTCTCTGTTTATGTTCTTTTGTTCACTTAAATTCCACTCCAACAATTTGGCCCCACTTAACAATTACTTACCAGGGCTGACATCTCTATGCGAGTCTAATAACCCTAGTGCCCCAAAACTGTGGGGACTTTTCCCTCCGATCAACAAGGAGGGTTAACCTTGACTCAATTATGGGGACTATTTCCCGAAATGACAATGGAGGGTTAATCTCAATGACTTTACATGACTTGTTTACATTATTGAATCAGTCAATCGAAACATCGGGGTATGACATGACTCAGTTACATTACAGATACTTCCAGGAATAAACATTGGGGTACAATATATAAGATATACAAGTGAATAAATTCCGAAGTTACAAATACATCAACAATAATCACAACAGATAAGAGACACAAAGAGTTTTCCTTGAGAAAACCATAAAAGACAAAACCATGCAAATTCCTCAGAGATAGAATCAGCACCAATAGTGAAAGTAAAACCTAAAAAATTCTAGGCGTAGTCTAGGTCTGGTCGTCCTCTTCGTCATTGTAGGGTCGGTTCATCCCTTGTGGTTGTCCTTTGTGGTTTTATGTTTCAATCACAGTAGGACCTTCCCCTGTCCTCTACCTTTTCTCCTATCAAAGCCTTTCTCCTCCCCTTGTACAACCACTTCCTTCCTCGACTTCCCTCACAGTCTTGTCGAAACTTACACCCATATACCCCTTACTTTCCCATTCATCTCTCCCCTTTAGTCATGACATCTACCACCTCTACACACCAGATTTTTACTACTCTAGGTGCATTTTCAGTATGCCCTTCTCACAAATAACCATTTTAATTGACAACTGTAAAGACAATAAGAACCTACCTCTGGGTCTGTTGAATAATTCATTTTATGCTTCATTGTAGGATTTGGTAGTGTCAATGAAAAAATTCAGTGATATATCCCTCCAAGATACTATCCAACTAGACCTCAATAGCTTGTGATGGCAAATTAACAGTTTCTTGTAGCTCCTTGATTAATTTAAGGGTCCAAGATGTTGGTTCTCCTCCTTGGAAATTCAACTTCTTGTATGTGAACTGTGCCAACCACTCATACAGTATAATACAAAACTCATAGAAAAAATATTCGTGAGGACCGTCATGTATGTTGTTCTCCAACCACTTGTCTATGGTCAATCCTAGGTTTTGATTTTCTACTTTAGCAAACTCTCGCAGCTTCTGTTCAAACCAATATTGTATTTCTGGTCGTGTTGGATGCCACATCCCCTCCTCTTAATTGAAACAGGCTCCCAACAACAAAACCATTTGTTGGCTCAACCCTAAACCAACAAAAACTAGTCAATAAGGGTCCCCACTCTAGACACTCGACTCACTGCAATCTCCCTAAGCATTGAACCAAACGGGTTTTACCATGTCCAGCGAAACCCATAGAGCGGATGAGGTGTCACCCTAGATGTTGAAGGGAGTGATGACGGAACCAATTTTCTATAGTATAGAAGAGGGTTAGGGCATCGACAATTCATCAGTTCAACAACCATATCATATCAACTTATTTAACATAACCATTCATCATTGCACATCATTCATTCTTAAATCGAACATACCTACCAGTGAAGAAACAGATCTAAAAAGATAACAACATTTATAAACAATAAACATCTCATCATAGATCCATATTTCAAATTCACTTAGAATTCATCATCAAGTTTGCAGGAACAAAAAGACAGAACAAGATAAATGAAGACGACAATGATTCAAATCAACATCTATCTTATCATAATACTTCTGCACAATCACCCACAGATCAAAATAGATGAAAATTCATCTCACACAGATAACAACTTGTTCTATCTATGAATGTATATACCCCTCTATCAATCGATGTCTCATTCACAATTATTCTTTCTATATATAGGATTGCGCCTTTACATTCATGATCAACTTCTAACTAACTCCTAAGTGATTTAACTGACTAATGATCAATATCCACAAAAATGGTCAACAAGTACAAAAAGTGACACAAAATAATCAAAATTAGTCTATATTCAACCTATCGCAGTATATTTTTCTTGTGCTATGTCTTCTATGCTTATGCAGCATTCGCGATGTTGTGCAACTTACCCCAACCCCTTTTCAATAGTGGAGTAATGAAGGAACAGGTGGAAGAACCAACCACTCATCAGTCCAATATAATGATAAATCTCATCATGTGACTACAAATAAAAATGTAGTAGTCCCAGATGCATAAGTGTATAATGGCCATGAATAGGAATCATATACAAATGTCATGTGTGGTCATCGCCATGTACAATATACAATGAATAGGATCTCCATAATGGATGGAGATATCTGATCATCAACTGGAATCTGGTCATGAGAGATGACATCTCATAAATATAGGCATGATCACAGAGGTAGCATATGTGGAATTCGGCCAAGCTCAGAGGTCTTCTACACAAACCCCTATGAGTACATGTCCCATCATGCAAATAAAGGTGTCGAGGTCGAATATGATGGACCATTATCTTATTACTAGTAATTGATTTATAGCGTTAACAGATGTGAGATATCCCACTTATAATGATAATGGGAATGAAGGTACAAAGTGTAATCAAACAAGTGTGAATAGATGTGTTGAGTTCGAACACTTGAAAGAATCCATCGATCATTTATTCTAGAATTGGAGTCTAGAATAGGAATATTGATGTATTCCCAAATCTGTTGATGGCAAGAGGGACTACCACTCGTGACTACAAGTATCAAGGAACTCAATGGAATCTAGACTCCTATTCTAGAATAAATGATCTGAAGTTGATGGAATAGAATCCATTGGAAGGATGGAATTAAGGCATCCCCATCAACCAACATGAGGTACTCAGCAATGCTGGATCATTTGGAAGAACCCGAATGAACAATATGTGCACAAACCAGTAACTGTACCAGGAATGGTCGACATGCAAAGACAATATAATTGAGGAATAACAGACTCGGGCTAAAACTTCCTTTGAACAAGAGCATAGGGAAAATGGTGACTGAATAGGATGCATAGACTCGACATGCAAACTCGGACAACTCTACAACACAGGAGGCATCGACAGAGGCTCCATAGGGACTGGAAGCATAACTAGTCGGTGGAGAAAACTCAAAATAATGAGTACAACTGTTAAATTCATACTAATAACCCAACCAATGGGTGTGATATACAGTTCTCTATTCAAAGGAAACATGACATGATAGATACCAAAATTAATATCATTTCGCCTCTGGATTTTTATGTTTTTTAATTTTTTTTTTGGACTTTTTTAGATTAGAAAGCTTGAAAAATAATAAAAGTGCTTATGGTTCATAGCTAGGAGGAGACGAGTGTCGCAAGAAATATAACTAGTTCCAAGCAATGGAACATACCTATGCTCAATGCAAGGAAGAATGTGTAGGATAAGGACAATAAAAGGAATGTCTCCTCCCAGTAATGGATGATCAAGATGCAAAGGATATATAAAAGGCTCTGCTTTGCTAGAATTGAGACATTATCAGACTATATGGTTTATAAATATGAAGAAGAGAGCCGACATAAAGATCAATAAGGAAAGAAAAATGCATGAAATGAAATTACAAGTTGATATAAAAGGGATTCCATGTGGGAGATTGAAAGCATAAAGTTCAAGACTGATACGAGGCTCTTTCTCAAGGACATGATAGGACTATAAGGGACTCCCAAACCTAGTGGAGAAATCTCAACATGGGTACCAAATTGCAAAGCAGGATCTAACTAGCGCACCCATGAATAGGAAGGATATACCACTTACATAATGCCACTTCTAATAGCAGTGTGAAGGTTTCGTGACCTATGACATGGGTTCGTACCTATAGTCAAGGCAACATGGTCATAAGGTGGTGCATAATGCAAGTGGATATGTGGTCCTATCCTATATGCTAGTTTAAAATTATAATTGTAATATAAATGAATGGGCCAAGATCTCGATAAAAGTACACTTGAATCAGGTCTCGACACCACAACATTAGGCCAAAAACAGTTCAAAAGACTTAATAAGGGTGAAAACTATAGAGTAGTGGGTAAAAATTTCAATTTTTTTTTATAAAATAGTAAAAAATTCATTTTCACGATACCATTTAAAAATTTTACCAGACATAGTGCGTTTGACCCATGAACTTCAACCATTAATTCCGGGAGTTACGGGCCACGAAACTAGGAATTGTCTAAGCCAGGTAAAACTACATCCCACACACTTTCTTTTCAATGGTTTTATTTTTATTTTCAGTAGTCAATTTTTTTTATTTCGAAACACCCCTAGTTTTGTATCTCAGACCATGCAGAAAATCCCATGATTTCTGCATATAGAGATGAGTATACACATCAAATCCTTTGATTTTCGTGTGTACATGCAGTTTTTAAGGAAATAGTCATGTATGCTACCGCACATACCAAGTTTTAAGGAAAAAACTCATCAAATTCTTGTTTCTTTGTTATACTATGGTATTGGAGTGGCATGAACGTGAACATTAAGATGTGGATAGGGATGTACAAGGTGATATGGTTTCCCAACAAGCCTTGAGGACATGTGGTTTGCATAAGTTTTTGCATCTTAGGAGCTTAAGATCTCAGCCAATACTAGTCCAGATACTCATGGATTACTGATATCTAGATCAAGATACCTTACAGATTGACGGGGTGCCCCTTAGCCTTGAGGTTGATGATATATACTTTAGAACTAGACTATCCCACCGAGGCAAGGTAATCAACTTGAGAGCTCACAAGGTTGGAGGTGGCATCACTATTGAGGAGTACATTGTTGTATATTGCTTTCCATATACTGAAAAGGTTGTAAGTCAATCCCTGATGAAATCTATTTAGAACAGTGTCCTCAAGGTTATAGTACTATTTATTGTAAGGATCATGGGGTTAACATACCTACATCAAGATTCCAAGCCCCTGATGTTTTACGCAGTCGATTCCATGAGGCCAACTATCTGTGAGTGGATTCATAACATTCTACCCTCTTCTATAATGTATCCTATTTAGCAAAAAGTGAAGGATTCCTATAATATTTTGTATTCTGGGAATAACGTTTTTCTCATAACTCATGATTGGGAAAAAAATTGGACCATTGGAAAGGTATTGAAATTCTGTACAACTTTTGTCTTTTGTTTTTTTCCTAATTCCTTACTGTTTGTCTGGGGTAGGTGTTTTAGTAAAAAAAAGATTTAAAAGATGCTTTGTTACTAAAACACCCTCCCCCCAAAAAAGGTAAGGAATTAGGAAAAACACAAAAAATAAAAGTTGTATAGAATTTCAAGAACTTTCCAATGCTACAAAGTACGCCCAATTCCAAGTTATGCAAGAAACATTCTGCCCAAAATATGAAATATTCCAAGAATATTTTGGTCTTTTTCAAATAGGATATATTTTGGGGAAAACAAAACCTTATGGTACCTCATTGTTGGGTAACATGAAACAACAATTGACATACTGCAAGTTGGGTAGAATGAGAAACTTTGGGTTTTCCATCATTTTGAGTACCTTCTTCTTCGAGTGTGTACTGGGCCTAACCCCAAGAGTGCAAATCGCTCCACATCATCCTCGGGATCCAACTCAAATGCGTTGGAAAAATGTGATGCAGTGGCTAGGAGTAGGACATGTATCTACAAACTACCCTCCCAACTTTTTCCACTGGTGGTGTAGATATATCATTTCCATAGATGACTACCCTTATGTAGGGATAGCTTCTGTGGAGATCCATATATTCCCATTCCACTGGGATCGTCATATGCAGATATAGGTAACAATCCCAAATTCACTTTATTTTTAAATTATTTTCTTTTTTTTCATTGTTTCATATAATGAAATCAAAAAACAAGTTTTTGGGTGGTGACACATGCTAATATTGATCATGTACATGCAGATGTTGGTTCTAGATGGCCAAATGGCTTCCCTTGACATTATAGAAGGGGGAGAGGTGATGATGTACTAGGTGCGGATGTAGAGCTTTTGATCCAAATTGTCCACATGAACTTTTTCCATTTGACACACATGGTTCCTATAGAGCAAGTCTAGGACTTTCCTGAGGCAATGCAGCGATAGGTAGCAGGTGTAAGTCATGCATGGGTTCGTTTGTTCAGATGATTTACTACGGTTGACGTGTGTTTTCATGATCAACACCCTTATCCACAGGTTTAGAGTCCTTGATGTAAATTTTGTATCGACCGTGTAGTGTATTATGGTGGATGAAAATACCCAATTTGCTATCATGACATTATGTAATATGACACCATTTTTTGTACTATATTTTGAATGGAAAAAAGCTTATGATGATCGGTTATTTATATTCACGTGTGTGAATGTGATGTGAATGATTCATTGTATGTGTATCAAATTCCAATCTAATATGTAATTTGCATAAGAATAATCAACATGATTATTAATCCTATGGATGTGAATATATGTAATGTTTTCAAATTGTCATTCTAACAACTTTACTCGCAATAATATTTGTAATAAAGTAGGATCTCTAATACAATAGATGTCATTTAACTATAATACCACTAACTACGAGCAAGATGTACCTTAAGAGATCGAATACCTTGAGATATGGCTTTGCATAATAACTCAATCTCGATACTCTATTCAACAATTTTGTTTGATGATGGTCGAAGACATACACCTCCTAAAGAAAAGACTTGACCCATCGGTGTATATATCACCCAAGCAGCCGAAGTTGAGTTCTAGGTGTGGCGGCTTGCACCATCAGTGTATCCTACATATATCAAAGACTCTGTCGACATCTGCCACAAAAAACGAAAGAAATTCAACAAACCGGATCACCACAAGAAGACAAAAACTAAACTATGCATCTGTACAATAGTATACAAAGTATCAGCCTCGACTGAGAATTACACATAGTACGTTTTAAGATAAATCCCATTTCTAGGCTCCCCAAGGCTTCCCCCTCATAATATACTAGCTCGTAAGCACCTTTCTCTAACAATCACTTGGACCATGTAAGGCCCTGTTGTAGCTGCAACGTTTTTCTCAAATTTTTATATTTTGGACCCTCCTTTTGATTTTATCTTGCCTGGAATTGTTTGGATTCCTGAACTCAGTTTTTCCTTTGCTACAAATTTGGATTTTTGAGGTTGAATTGAGGTCAACTATTTTCATTCATTTCGGAAGTATAAGGATCTAAAACTGCCAATGCTTTTGACTGTGGAACTTAACATTTTTTTATTTTTGAATGGTTTGGTTTTATCGTTGTTGGAGGTTTGTTGAAGATTGAGTTGGGGTTTTAGTTCTCTATGCTGTCACTCATTCGGAGATGAAACAAACTAATTTTACTGCTGCACAACTTTAAATTCTTTCGAGCACTTAACGTTTTTTATGCTTTTTTCCCTGTTTCAATGATTTTGTTTTTCCTGATCGCTATTGGAAGTCATTTGAACAACGAATCGGGGCATTAGTTCTCTATGCCACCGATGGACAGTTCTTATTTTCACCGATGCACTTTATTTCAATTTTCTTTTTTGGACTGTCGGCAATTTTATTTTATCGGTAGTGAAAGTTTTAGTCTTCTAAGTTGTCGCTGTTTCAGAGGGCAGATGGCGAACGTTCCGACGGATAGCTCCGATTTTTGCTGATGCCTTTGTTTTATTGATCAACTTTTTACTTTGCGATGTTTTTTTTCGCTATCGGAATGGTTTTGAATATCGATCGAGGGGGCTAGTCCTTTGCATTGCCAACACGGTGGTAACATTGATCCTTTGGTCGCCGATACATAGTCCTCAAAGTTTCCAATTGTCAATGATTTTTTGTTATTGCAGAACCCATTGTATGTCCACTTTCTTCCATTGCAGTTTTATAGTAAACTATCTTGCCAATAGTTAGTGGTTCTAAGCTCTGACCTTTAGCGTTAGAGTTGCCGACCACTGATGTTTTTATGTTGACTGCGTAACCTTTAGTCTGTTTGTCTCCCGTCGTTATGGCTATGTAATGAACTATTCTACCGACGCATTATGGTTAGTCCTTCTGATCATCGATGCCCATGTGTTTAGTGGGTAGTGGTTCTGATCGTCAATGCCTATGTTTTTAGTGGGTATTGGTTCCGATCTCCAAAGCATCTATGACAGTTTTTCATGTTTTATTTCACCGACGTTTTATTTTTCCACGGAACCCTTAGTCTGTATGACTTCCACCATTGCGGCGGCTTAGTGAACTAACTGTCTGACATAATATTGTTCCATTCACCGATGAAGAGTTTGTCTTCCTGATACTTAGTATTTTTCCTTCCGGTGAGGGTTTTTCCTGCAATTTTTGTGTGCTTTTACTCTATTTTTTGGGACGGCAGAATTTCTCCTTGGGTTTTGGTCGAGTCTAGTTTTTCTCCAAGATGAAGAGTGCAATTTAGGGTTTGGATTGGTGGTTACATTATTATGATTCATACTTTCATCGGAGGATTTCGAATTAGTCCATATGCGGCTTGGATTAAGATAATCTATTTTATCAGGCTTGTAATTTTAGTTTGGACAGTGGTTTTAGCGGTTTTCAAGACACAAACGCGTAGGATTTCTTTGTGTCATCATTTTTTATTTTCGTGCATTAACACTGTGTATAGTTTATCTTACAGAATGCATATAGAAAATGTAAATGGATAGATACAATTTTTGGTTATTCATGACAGGATGATTGCTGCTGCAAATAAGACATATCTAAAAGACAAAGAAAAAGGGAGTTGGATTAGGAAAGGAAAAGTAAGAAGAAGAGATGTTGCTCAAAAAAAAAAAAAGAGAAGAAAGTGAAGGTTTGAGATCAACAGGATCTCAAGAAGACCAACAGATTACTGAGCAGAATCGATAGCAATAGAGGCCCAGGCTTGGGAAAAGTTCATCAGTTACCAAGATGGTCCCCTTTTTATAAAGTGCTCTTAAATCTTAATCTGAAATGTAACGTATTGTATAAATCATGAGCACTCACTAAAATACAAAATTGTGAGATTAAATGGTTGGGGGGGAGCCCAAAGGTCATCAAGCAGGAAGTCCAAAAGTTTTGTTGTTTTGTATAAATATAGGAGAGTTAGATGTAATAAAGGGACTTTTTCCCGGATAGATTTGTGAGATTATGTTGTAAGAATAACTAATTCCTTTTCCAATAAGAATTACAAGTTTCCTATTGGAGAAAGCTTGGTGGAAGATTTCAAATGTTGTGCTATGGATTTGTTGAATGTGAACTATTTCATTTTCAGCTTGTGTCCATTAACTGTGAGATCGTTCTAACTCTTTGAACCTATGTTCTTGTTATGAATGCGCTCTAGTTTATTCCATGAAATTTCCACTGTGATTAATGAAGGCTTTTCATAAACAATGAGCTATATTGTTGTTAATATATCTATTAATGTTCATGTGTTTTGAAATAAGTAACAGCTATCTGTGATTTTTCTTAATGCATGTGCAGAAATACATTACTCATTGATAAATGATAATCTTGATCCCTAGGGATAAGTTAGATAGTTAGTTTTAGTTTCTTTCTATGTGTGATTTAGATGCAAGTGAGTTAAGATGAAAGGTAAGAACCTGCGCATCACATTGTGACTACTCCTCGTATTCTCTATCAATCTGCATTCTTAGATAGGCACTTGCATATCATACTTAAATTCAAAAAACTAAAAATATACACGGTGGATCGGGCTGTAACCACTAAAACCTTCTATTTTGTTACTTGACCTATGGTAGCCGGACCGCAAACTGGACAGATTCCTCATACCAAATAGTAACGGGATAGTTGGAAATGGTTACTATGGAGATTCCCTAGCTATTGTTACCTGCGAATTTCCAGGCATCAGCAGGCCCATGCCACATGGGTTTGAACTTTCCTGGCCGTAACAGCTCACTAGATTTGTCACATAAGAGGATGAATTAACCTTCACTAAACTTTTGGGGAGGGACAGACTTATCATACTAAGCCTTGACACGACACTTGTTTACTTCAAGAGCCACTAAGGCATCTTGATATTGCTCATCAAGTTTTTGTAAGTGGACAAGAAGTTCCTCTAACTCAGAAGTTTCTGGAAAAAGTCCTACGGCTAGCTTCAAAGAAAGGATTTCGCATTCAATCGGTAAAATTGACTCCACCCCATGCACTAATTTATATGGATAAAAACCGGTGGCAGTCTTAATCGTAGTTCAATAGGCCCACAAATACATTTACAACATGATGTGCCAATTAGTTTTGGGTTGTGTGATGGTTCTTTGTAGAATGGACTTAAGCGACTTATTCATAGCTTCAACATGTCCCTTCCCTTGAGGATAATAAGAAGAGGAATTATCATTATTATAACCTAAATTCAAAGATAGATCATCCATCATCTTGTTTTGAAAGTGTCTTCCATGGTCTGTGACAACCTCTCTCGGATAATCTGATTGAAAATGAAATGTGTGGTTGTCTCATTGCCGGCTTTGATAGTGATCATATCCTCTTCCCATTTCATGAAGTAATATACAACCACTATAATATGATCATGGCCCCAAGCTGAAGCTGGGTTGCAATCCATAAAATAAACCCCCCACTTGGTGAAGGGACCAATGGTGATAATCAAATGTAATGGGGAAGGATGTGAGTGCATATTCCATGCAAACACTTGGAAAGGGTGTCATTGCTTGACCGCATTAACACAATGTTTAAAGATCGAGGACCAAAAATAACCATCTCTATAAAAATTTTGGGCTATAGCAAACTCATAACAATGACCACCACACACGCCCCATGGAAATCATTAAGCACAGCCTAAACCTCCTCATGAGTCAAACATCGACACAAAATGGAATCCACCCCATGAAAATACAAAGTGTCACCAATAATGAGGTGGTTCTTAGCTACATTTCATAACCGTCGATGCTCATCTCATGAGATGTGAGGAGGGACCTTCAAAATTTGCAAATAGACTATTATATCCCCATACCATGGGCCCACAATCGAAATAAGGAAGATATGTTCATCAACAAAATATTCTTCATGAACTTTGACTTCATCCAACCTTGGAAAATCTGATATGAGCTGCACAAAAATCAATGATTTCTTCAATTTTTCTAAAACAAATTCAAGATCGAACTCTTGTATGATCACAATACATTTATTGTATTTCCACCCTATCATTTGGCTGGTTAGGATGAACTGAACTGGATTGATGTGAGCCACAACAAAATTCTAGAGAACGAGTATGTAATGTCTCAACCATTGAACCGCATGGATGGTAGATAAGGATAGCTTCTCGACATGAGTAGAACGAAGTTCAGCATCAATGAGGTTTTGGATAAGATAATAGATAACATCCTCTTTGATATCCTCATCCTCTTGAACCAAAACCATTCTAATTATCTCTTGATACACTACCACATATAACAACAAACCGTGACTAAAGTCGGGCGGACTAAGTATGAGGGTCGATGCTAAGGCTTTCTTCAATGCATCGAAAGACTCCCGGGATCTCTTATCCCAGATAAAAGGAGTTTATTTCTTCAAAAGTCACATGAAAAACTTGGTCAAATTGGAAAATTTGACAACAAACATTCGCAAGAAGTTAGCCATCCCTAGCAAACTCTAAATATGTTTAATAGTGAGCACAGAAGACAATCAAAGTATTACCTCAACCTTAAGAAGGTCAACCCTAATGCCCTCCTTAGAAATGATAAACCTCAGTAAGAGACCTACTTTCATGCATAATATGCACTTTTTTGGATTTAACCGGATTTGAGATCAGGGGCATTGTTCGAAAACCAAGCGCAAATGGTCGAGATGATCCACTCTACATTGAGAGTGAGAAGCTAAATCATCAAGATATAATTCAATAATTTGCTTAAGGTCGTGAAAAGTGAAGGTCATTTCCCATTAAAAAGTAGCTACAACATTTTTAATGCTGAAAGGAATTTTATGGTATGAAAACGTACCCCAAGGACAAATCAAGTTCATTATATGTTGATCTTCAAGATTGATCTGAATCTAATTATACCCTGAAAATTCCTCCATAAATGAAAACAGCTTGCTTCCTGCACACTCACCCAAAATATGAGCTATGAATGGCATGGGAAAGTTATCCTTAGGAGAAGCTCTGTTCAGGTCTCTAAAATAAGTGCACACATATATAGTCCCATGTTCCCTATCAACTGGAATGGGATTGGATAACCATTCAGTCAAGGGAACTGGATAGATAAATCCATCCTTAAGCAACTTATTTATCTATGCTATAATAGTGGGTTCCTTATAGGGATTCAATGCATGCAAGCATTTTCGAACAGGTCTAGCATCAGGATAAGTCTTGATCTCATGTTAAACAATCCAAGGATCTATTTCCATCATTTCATCACATGACCAAGAAAAAAGATCTTGATTTTTTTTAAAGAGATTAGTGTATGCTTCAATTTCATCGGGCGGACAATCCACCTTAATGTAAATAGTTTAAGCTTTTCCAGGAGTTCAAGAAATATTGATAGGGATAATTGGTGACAAATTAGACATGTTACCTTCAACAAACTTACCAGGAGTTCCTAATGGGATCACGAGACTACCAACTTTATCAATAAGGACCTCCCTGTATTCATCACACTCCATATGTCCAAGCTATGGGAGAAAGTAAGATCGATGTTTTAACTCCTCCTAAGGCCCTTTTCTAAACCATTCATAGCTTTGAGAATAGACTCATCTGAAGGAGCAATTCCATCAAAGTAATCGTGGGAGTGTGACGATGCAACCTCCCAAGAAGGTAGTGCAAAGGGGTCCTCCTCCTCTATTCGCAAAGAGGAAGGACTAGGATCTACAATAGGACGAAGAGTGGCATGATATGCAATCGTAGTTGTAGATAATGATATGTCTGTCTTGGAAGGTTTAGGATGTTCATCCAAAGTGCTCAGAGAAGGGAGAGTCGAAGGATCGTCCAAATGTGAAATGAGAAATGGCATCGGACTCAATGATGACAATTCAATACCAAGTATGGAACCTACAGTAAGAATTGGTGCATAAATATTGAACATTCCCATCAAACATAGATACATTCCCACCCCAAAATTCTTAGTTTTTAGATAAGAATTATCAATGACCGGGATAGTAGCCCCCGACGATGTTTTTGTATTGAAATTGTTGAATTATTTTTTCTCAACCGTGACAATCCTACCTTCAAAAGGGAAGAAAATAATTTGTAGATGAATTTCATGTTGTATATCCAGGGGCACATCAACCACCTCAACCTCGATCGACACTATTAACACTAAAATTTGTTCACCTAGCTCTCCAGAGTCTAAACCATATACATACATCATATTCCCACCATATTTCCCTTACTTTTCACCTTCTCAATTGCATTTCCACAAACAATGGTCCAAAACACCATTATTCCTTCCCATAAATGAAGGGATAGTGATAATGTATTATGTTTTACCTTCACTCTCTCCCAAAAAGGGTTAAAAACCCCTAAGAAGGAGAAAAAGTTAAAAAAACAACAGATAAATACCATGGGTCATCACCTTGGGTCAAAAGACCCTAGGACCATAGTATAAATACATTGTGAATGGCTATCCCAAACACACATACCTTTCCATTTACTTATGGTTATGCTACGCCATTTTTCTCTTCCCACATACTTTTCTACTTTCACCCCCATTGCCACACCATTTACCACGGTGTACGCTGGGACATTCTCTGTACCCACCTTGGATCCATTCCTCATCTAAAAATTGTCTATGAAGACAACTAGAGAACCAACTTGTGGAGTTGCGGAACCACTTCTGAGGATGGCTACGGTGTTCTATCTTACAGAAGAAAGGTGTATCTACATTTTTTTTTATTGCATTAGTTTATCCAATATATATGATAAAATGAGAAAAAATATTTCCTTTAAGTTATTAGTTTAGTTTTTTTATGTTTTCCATTGAAATATTCCTTACGATCACAACGATCTAAGGTTGGTGCTTTTGCATGTAGTAGGGGATAAATCCCCACTACAATTTGGGTGACTCCACTCGGTCGATCCATACAGATCTTAGTTTTTGCAATTTTCCATTGTTTTTTTTGTATTTTTTTCATCAACTATCACAGATCGAGCCCCCTCGCGGCCGATCTGAACCATTTTTGTGTTAGTGCCTGCTCCCCTAGCCTTAGTTGGCTCTGTTTTTTAATTTTTTCCTAGTTCAATCCGAGTCACTCTTATATGACCGAAAGTCGTGACCCAGACACTCCTTTCCACTTGATAATCATGGCATAGGTCGCGCCTTTAGCCTTGATAAGAGCAAACTGGGTTAAAACCCCATTTTGCTTCTTTCTTGGCTTCTGGATCGATCACAATTGCTACTATGACCTAGTTTCGACCAAAACCGTTGCATCTAACCCTATATTTTTGTGTGAATTGACTATTTTCTACCCAGATCACGCCTTCCCCTCTATTGCGTGTGATCCACATCGCACCTATTCCACCGACAAGCGAGACTTGCAATTTTGTGTCTATTTTTTATGCTTTGGATTCTTGTATCAAACCCCCTATCTGTACCAAACCTTGTTCCGACCTATTTTGTTTCCAAATCTAATATTTTTATAGCCTCTTTTGGTATGTTTTAGATCCCACATTTCTCATTTATGAGCAGTGTGTTGCAGCTGCAACATTTTCCCAAAATTCCAAAAAAATTTGGGACCCTCCTTTACTTTGAATTAGTTGGTTTTCTTCCTGATCCTTGCCGATTTTGGTATGTGAATTTTTAAGCGTCTTCCAGCATTTTTGGTTGCTGTCAATCGATTGGTTTCTCCTCATTTCAATGTTTTAAAGAATCCCATCTTTAATTGAGTTCCTCATCGTTTTGCGTATCTTTCAAAACCTTCCTGTATCGGGAGTTAATTTGTTTGACTGTCCCTCCATTGCGGGTGGATTTCAGATCTTGATTGTCTTTTTCCCTCCGACGTTGCGGTCTTTTTCCGGGTTTAAACTTTCCTTTTCTCTCCGACCGTTGCGCGCGAGTTTTGATTCTCTATCGGGGCGTTTTTGGTTCTTTATCGGAGGGGTTTAAATTCTCCCTTGTCCGACGTTGCAGATCATGATAGGATCTTATCCTCCGACTTCATATCGAGGCCTTTCACCATCATGTTTTTCGCCGTTGCAGACGTATCTTTCATCCGAACCGCTGACGTTGCGAACCTTGGCAGGTTTGACTTTCTGTAGTGCTCCGATGTGTGCTTTGTGTGTCTCCCAGCTTTTGTATCAGAGCGTTTGGCCATCACTTCCTCCTCTGTTGCAGATGGTATCACGATCTGAGGGCCCGCCGTTGCGGAGGGTTTGGATTCTTGGTCATCCGATCAAGGTACCCGCCAGCGCTCGATTGTAGTTCACGCGTTCAATTTTAGCCGTGCGGGTGAGTTAGTATTGTGGACCATTCGCCATTGCGGAGGGACTGAAGCTCTAGCCGCCCGACGCAACTTTCATTCCGCGTCCGATTTAAATACTCTCACACGTGTGGCATTTTTTTTATTTTTATATTTATACAGTGCGATGGTTTGGGTTTTGTATTGATTGTTTATTGCCGAGCACTGTCGCAGTGTGTGTAGCATTGAGCTGTCGATCTTTGGAGTGCGTGAGGGTCTAGCTGTCGTTGTACCAGCTTCCAGGTGGCAAGAGTAGAATTCCAACCGTCATCAGCTCGTTTTTCGCCGGATCGCCAGGTAGGTTTACTCCATTTTTTTTTCCATTTGCATTTGAGCGGTTTTGATTTTCTCCCATGTTTTGGGGTTCCCGACGTTTTCCCTCGTACATCTAGGACTCAAGTTTGTACAAGTTAGTTTTATATTAACCTAGGGTGAGAGGGGCTGTTGACCATTTAATCCATTTGCTCTTCGCTTTTAGTCGATGCTTTGCGCGCACAGGGGTTGAAAGGTTTAGGCGCAGACGGCCATTACGCTCTCTGCGCCAAAACTTGCTGCGCGGCCATGATAAACAGGGGGCGGTCGGATTTTGGGCGTTGCAGTGGGGGTTTGGTAGTTTATGGATTTCAATGGTGCATTCCCAGACTATGGACTTTAGCCGTCCCACTCGTACATTCTTTCGCAACCTCGACAAGGCAGAAGGTCGAACCTACAGTTGATCGGGAGGAATAGGGTTTGAGAATTTTTCACGGTCGAACCTAGCCGGTGTTGCTTGCGCCATCCTTCGCGACCCTTTTGATTTTTGTCGCTTAAAACCCTAGTAGGGTAGAGGGGGTATGTCGCTCATAATGCTACATTTATGGAGGATAGTGTGGGTCATGTTTTGATACCCTATGCAGAAATGTGGTTACGTCCCACCGAGGAGGGTAAAATGTGTTATCAGCTTAATGTATTTTTTTCGCTGCCAGTCGCACGCTCTCCTTTGTGTTGTGTCTGCTGGGCTGTAGGACTGAAGTGTTTATGGGCACAAGCTTGATGTTTTAATTCTTCTTTGTGTTTGCTAGGCAATAGAATGATAATTGAATACTCCACCTGCATATAATTTACAATGTTTTTGCTTCAATGTATCGCTATCATGAGAAAGTGGCAGGTCACATAATAGTGTAGGTTTAATCCTGGCATAAGTATGATTGATACGCTTGCTCATATAGATCAGATCATAAGATGGTGCACCCATAGTCTCAAGGCATTATAAGGTTGAAAAATATATGTATTTGTTGCATTGAACATTACCATACTATGCATAAGATAATGGCACATTGCACAGTACTGCATGCTAGTTTGATTATTCAGTATGAGAGACTTATGATTTCATTTTATGGACTGGTCACAATTATGATGCATTTGAGAAAGGATGTATTGCTGCACAATGTTCACAAATTCAAACTACCTAAATGTCATAATGTTTTTTACATTGTAGGAATAATTTACAATGTCTAAGAGGCAGAAAAGGAAGGCCCCTACGGTCGAAGAACAGACGGAAATAGAGGTCGTCCCACAGAAAGAGTATATATATGAGGATACCCAATGTATCTCTGGTATTGAGCCTGAATACAAATGGGGTGAGATATACAGACTGATTTCCCATAGGGAAGTCCCACACATGGGTCTTGAGGAAGAACCTATTTACGCCAACATTGAAAAATCCGCCATCATGAAGGTGGCTACTAGACCAGAGCTATTCCCTTGCTCTGATGTGATGAGATGGATTCTACCACACACGAATAACAACACAATGCTGATGGGAAATGTTGAAGGTCAGGGCTATGCTGCATTTAGCCCTGGATATGTGGCATTGGCTTACCACCTTCCAGAGCCCCAAGTCTTCCTGTCAAACGATTGGTTAGAGAACCTCAGGATGGATTTAGTGGAAACCCTGAGAAGAATGCTCTTACCAGGAAATCTTTATAGACACAGAGCAACTGAGGACTATGACACAATGAGCTTAAGAGCTCCTTAAAGGTTTATAGCCTTGATGCTGAACCGGATCTTTGGAAGATCCAATGGTAGACTCTTCAAATTGGAGTGGATACCTCTTATGTTTCATGTGGCCACAGAAGGAACAATCTTCAACTGGGCCATCCTAGTATCAAGTAGTCTCTCTTCTTGTGTAGCTGCAGCCCTAGGAGGAGGAGAAGCCCAGAAAAAATCTGAGTTCTACATGAGTTCCATTCTGATAGACTGCATTCTATGCCATCAGCCTTTCCCCGGGCTCAAATGTGTTTGGGATAGGGCAAGAATGCCTGTGTATGCAGACTATAAACTACTGGGGGCTCATCAGTACCATAGCTATTACCGAGAAATATGTGAGCATTTTATTATGCCTCTGCACACGCTTATCTTCCGAAAGGAATGTAACTGCATGTATGAAGAGGCTATGCAGGTAATAGAGGAGTATGGTGATTATTTCTTGACAGAAAACGGGATGTATCTTACAATGTTTGGTGGATCAAAAACACCTTATCTGCTCCCTAAGTATGCAACGGATTATATAGTCCACAAAGAGGCAATCAGACAAGTGTTTATTGACGGAGTTGGTCACTTCTTGTTCCAGAAAAAGAAGACTGCCTATCCACCTCTACCATTTAAGCTAGGCAGCTACAGTTTCGCCAATGTGAAGCAAGCTACAGAAATTATAGAGGAAATAGGGAAGTTCCACTTTGGCAAGATGACTTTCAGACGAAATGACACTCATGGTAGAGTGGCTGAGCACTGCAAGAAGCACAAGGTGTTCTTCGAATACAACCATCATTTCGATAAAGATGAATCTGTTTACAGGAATGCCCCAAACATGACTTTACTCAACAGGAGATTCAAACCGAAAAACCCCACCAAGGGTGGAAAAGGATCTGAACAAGATAAAGCTGAGCAAGCTAAGGATGAAGAAGCAGCCAAAAGGATAAGAGAGGAGGCTCAGAGGATGGAAGATGAGGCTACAGAATGGATGCGAAAGGGAGAAGAAGAAAAGAGGAAAGCTGCCCAGGAAGCAGCTAAACGAGCCAATGAAGCAGCCATAGAAACAGAAGAAGCTGCTAGGCAAGCAGCCGAAGAATCCCAGAGCAAGCTAGATGATGAACTGCGAGAGAAGGAGGCTGAACAGATAAAGTTGACGCAACATCAAGCTCCCGAAACACCATCAGTGCAGATTCAAGGAGAGGAAAATCCCGAGGTGTAGATCCCTCAAGTGCCCACTACCATCATAGCTTCTACCCCTATGCTTCAGCTAGTACCCTTCGTACAGAAAAAAGGGGAAGAAGTCCCTGATTTCAGCACCGTATATTATGACAGGGCTACTAAAAGGATAATGAGGAGAACAGAAAGAAAGGTAGAGGCAGAAGGAATGGCCAGCAAAATGATAACAGATAAGGTCATGATGGTAGGGACAGATGTAGATCCAAGGTTTACTATAAAGGTCGGGACTGCAGCAATACATGCTTCAGAGGATAACATAGACAGAATGATGATTGAAATAGAGTCATCTAAGAAGACCTCCTCTCAGCTTAAGGACACCCTGAGAAAAGAAAGGGAAGAAGGTAATAGACTTAAGATAAAATATGAACATGTGCTGGGAGAAATGGAGGCCACAAAGAGTGAAATCTATGCCATCCAGGTAGAAGCACAGGCCAAGGAAGCGGCACATGAGGCTCTGGAAAGTGCACAATAGGAAATTCAAGACTTAAAGAATGAAAAGGAGCAGTTGAGGGCAAAAGTGGAAGAGCTGGAGGCACAACAGAATTTCATTTATGAGTCCAATACCTCATACACCCAGGAACTGCAAGCGAGGCTGGCTTCTCTGACTGCTGAGCTGGAGACGGCAAAGGAACAGCAGGTCGATCTACAGCCGGTTAAAGAACACATCCTGGCCCAGAAAGCTAAAGTGCTACACCTGCAAACTGCTCTAGAAGAAGAACGATGCCAGGTCCTCCAGATTGATGGCCGACTGGAAGAAATCTTGGAAACCGCTTCTTATTTTGTTGACAGGTCTCAAGACATCCTCGAAGTACTGACTACAAGGATAGCTAGGGTGGAGAACGATGAGGAAGCCCCAGCTAAACTACCATCCAAGGATAAACAAGCCCTTAAACGGGACCATGATCTGATAGAATTCGCTATCAATACTGTAGAAGACTTCCAGAAAACAGTCAAGAAGACCAAGGGAGTCTGCACAGAATTCTTCAGGAGAGCCCTGGTTACCTACAACCGATGTCAGGTAGAAGTCGAGCAGAGGCTATATGAGTTCCCTGATCATGATGCATTTGTAGAAATGTTGCAGAAAGGACAGCAAGATGAAGAATCCATAGTACAACGCATCAAAGCTATTGATGACCAAATCCTGAAAAATGAAATAGGCCACACAGCCATCAGTGTGCAGCTCTTAGAGGAACAGGTGCGATTGAACACAGCCAGGGTAGAGGCCATTAAAAACCAGGCTGAAAAGTTCAAGCTAAACATTCATTTTTTAGAGCCCAGCTCATTTGAAGGACTCGCTGCTGAGGCAGCAGCGTGGAGAAAATTCTTGGAGAGCCAAGCGGGACCCTCCTCTCAAAAGTACTGGTCAACTTTGTTGTAATTTAATAGTTTTTAAAAGGTTTTTTGGAAAAAATGAAACGTTAGGAAGACAAAAGGGTTGGGAGGCCCAAAGGTCACTTTGGGCAGCCCAACCAATTTTTGCTTTTGTATAAAAATAGGAAACGTAGAGAAGAGAAAGGGGCTTTTTTCCCCAGTAAGACTGGAAAGTTATTGTAAGAAGAACTACTTCCTTTTGCAATATAAAGTTATAGTTTTCCTATGGAAAGGAGATCGGTGGGATTTCAAATGTTTTGACATGGATAATCAAAAGATGAACTACTTTGTTTTTCAGCATTATATCCATGAATCGTGAGATCGTTCTAACTTCATGACCTATGTCTTTGTTTAAATGATTTCTGGTTTATTTTATGAAATCTCTACCATGAGTAATGTATGCTTGTCATAAACAATTAGCTATCTGGTTGTGTAATATATTTTGCTTTCATGTGTGTAAAAGATAATGCCAGCTATCTGTAATTGCTTTTATTACGCGTGCACATCCACATTACTCATATATGTTAATCACAAGTCGGCTCCCTGGGGATAGGATAGGTAGATAGATAGGTAGGCATTTAGATAGATAGTATTTTCATTTCTGTATGAGTGTTTCAGATGCATGGTGAGCCTAAGACGAGAGGTAAGAACCTGCGCATCACTTTGTGAATGCTCCTTGCATCCTTCACCACCCTGCATTTAGTTAGCAATTTGCATTTCATACTTAAGTCAAAATACAAATTCTGGTGGACCGGGCCGCAACCAATAAAACCCTCGTTTGTTACTTTGACCTATGGTAGCCGGACCGTAAACTAGACGGATTCCCTATACCAAACAATCAAAGGGCTAGTTGGGAACGTTGATTGGGGAGAATCCCTTACTGTTGTCGCCTGCGAATTTCCAGGCCTCAACAGTTTTGGCGCTAGAAGGAGGGCTGCCAGTAAAAGGTTGGCCGTGGAATTTGTTTTCCCGAGACTATCCTACCAGCAGATGTTTTAAAGTTTTTCTATCCTTGAAACCCTGTTTTTCCTAGTGTTACTCACTTACCTTTGCTCATGGCTGGTAATCAACCTAACCCTTTGCCAACATGGAGAGCTAGGTCACCTCTAAACTTAACTCCTCCTTTGCATAACCTGCCTCAAGCCTTTGACAAGATTTTGCCCAAGTTTGACCCTGCAGACAGCATTGCTGTAGATGATCACCTTCAAAGCTTTTACCTAGCGTTAGAAGGACTAAGGGCTGGAGAGTATGAAGATGTGGTGTGTATACTTTTTCCTCATACTCTGAAAGGAGCAGCAACATCCTGGTACTTCGGACTATCTGCAAACTCCATTCCTAATTGGGACACTTTTGAGAGGGTTTTCAGGAGTAAGTATACCGCTCAGAAGACGCATGCCTCATTGATGAAAGGTCTTGTTTCGTTAAGAAAAGAAAAAAATGAAAAGGTACATAGTTTCACTCAGAGATTTTCATTATACTTAAAAAAAATTCTGCTGTAGACAGACCTTCAGATAAAGTCTTAATTGAGTATTATACCTCAGCCTTAGGACCTGAGCTGGCCATGTTTTCCAAGATGAAAGTCAAGCCTACGCTGGTAGAGACTTATCAAGAGGCTGAAAGGGTATAGGATGAAAGTGAGAGTATAGAGGACTATCCTGACTCACCTGAAGAGAATACCACTATAAGAAGATGCTCACTGCTATCTAAATCTAAAGAAGATCAAACGCATAAGTATCATGAGATGATGAGAGTGCTTCAGAAAATGTCCACCAGAATTGTAGACCTGGAAAAGGAGAGGGACATTCAGAAAACCAATAAGCCATACTATCCAAAGAAGGAAGATAACAGCCAATGGCAAGTCCCAACTCCTAATTTGGCATCAATAAACATAACAAAAATAGGAGGAGATAATTTATGTACCTTCCATCAACAACCTCATTCTAAGAAGAAGTATCCTCAATGGTTACATTCAATGACGTTGGTGATGAATAAGTTGTTGGACCCAGAATTGACTAGGGACAGTGGTGAGGAAGAAAAGGAGAAACAGATCATAAGCAAACCTGAGAATCATACTATGTTCTCATGGAATGGTATTTCACTCTTTAACATGGAAGAAGACGTTCTCAAGTCTCAATATACCCCTACGACCACAACAAATGAAAACCTGGCCATTGAGAACAATGCAATAATATCAAAGGTTCCATATTTGCAAGAGGAAGTAAAGGAGCAGACTGATGTGAAGGCTAAAGATGACATACCTAAAGATATTCATGGCAAACAGGAAACAGAGCCACTCATTGAATTTTCCAAACCGGTGGAAGATGATGAGGAAAGTAAAGCTGGCAAATTGAAAGAAGAGTTGCCCACAACAAACCAACCTATGGAAGAAAAGATTGAGTTGATCAAGACTAAGAAAACCAGCGCTCCACCTTTCCTTGTGACTCTTGAAATTTTAAATCATAAGGTCCATAATTGTTTGGTAGACTCTGGATCATCCATGAATGTTATGCCCCTAGCTGTTTGCAAAAGGCTTGATGGACCGCTAAAACGTACTATTTGGGATGTCACTCAACTTGACGAAACCAGTGTCAAAGTAGGAGGGGAAATGGGGGATGTTCTTATCCGATTAGCTGCAAATAAAAGGACATGTCATTACATTGACATCGTAGTAGTAGACATCCCTGATGGTTATGGAATGATCCTGAACCGAGATTGGACAGCAAGATTAAATGGGTACTTCGCTTCAGACTGGTCTCACTTGTGGTTACCTCAGAAGGGAAGCCCAAACATGATTAATATTTTGAGAGAGCCATATATGAAGCACAATGTCACTAATATAGGAGAAGAAAATGAATCTGCTGAGTCTGTATTGGGAAACCATCTTACTGAGTGTAAGCTGAGACATCATACTTCAAGAAAGGCTAGTCCTATGATGGATGCCCAGCCTGAGCTCCTTCAACTCACTCAGGTTGAAAGAAATAATTGCAGGATCTTAGATATGGGTTCCATTTCAATAACAGCGCAGTTAGATCATGGTTAAAAATACTCATGTCTGAAACCCAGCTCATTCCTTAGCTTCTAGTTGTAAAATTTTGGGGGAATGGGCGTTTTTTAGATTTTTGTCTGCTGTTGTACATAAATAAATTGTTTTCTTTTCTTAATATTAGATGTTGTTTTCTTGCTTTAATGCTTTGATGGTTCTTCTTTTATTACTTGCTTTTCTACTGTTTCTTTATAGCTTTGTCAGTTTTCCTTTTGATTTTGAATAAGAGGCAAACTTTTGGATGCAATGGGAATGTCAGGGTTCTGTATCAACTAAAGTCCTGAGCAAAAGACTATGCTTTAAAGTATAGAATGTCTTATAGTAATTATATTCCTAACCGGCAGTGCATTCATTCGAAGTCTCACTTAATCCCTGTAAATAACTCAGAAGTGAAAAGGTCTGAAATACTATTTGGGGGCTCCATCCATTTCACATTTTAATACCCAAGGGAGTCACAGCAAAAGACCCACGGAAAGGAAGCAGAGTGAAATAGTTTATCATATACAAATGATCCCATGCCCTGAATTAAGAAAGGGCTGAAATCTCTTAAGAGTCACTAGTCCTAAAAGAGAAGCAAGACATATCAGAACAAAGCTCGAGAAAGCATTAATCTCAAAGCATCAAGTACTAAATGGCCGCCAGATCCTCTCTGTCCATGAATTGAAGTATGAAATATATCATTCACACAAAAGGACACTATGGGATAGAGGATCCTGAATTAAAATTCAGTAAGAAAGGCCTGCAGGAGGACTCATATCAAATAAACTAAAGTTCTAAAGGCACAAAAGTGCAAATTGGCATGGGAATGAGCAACAAAAGGATAATACTGTTCACTATCTGTCACAATCCTGTGGTGTCCAAACTGTAACCACCATAGGGCAGGAAAAATAAACCTCATCCATTTGGCCTCAAGAGAGTTATTCAGAACTGAAACACTACGGATGTTACCTTTTCCCGAGAAAAATGAACTTCTTCTATGAATTTTAATGCATAAGTTGGCTTGTTTAGGAATATAGACATCTAGAAGATTTCGCTTTTATTCAGACAGTCCTAAGCCAGGAGAAAGAGTTAATTCAAAGATCTGGGGTTCACCAGATAGTCACCAATTGTTGCAGCTGCAACATTTTCCCAAAATTCCGAAAAATTTTGGGACCCTCCTTTACTTTGAATTAGTTGGTTTTCTTCCTGATCCTTGCCGATTTTGGTATGTGAATTTTGAAGCGTCTTCCAGCATTTTTGGTTGCTGTCAATCGATTGGTTTCTCCTCATTTCAATGTTTTAAATAATCCCATCTTTAATTGAGTTCCTCATCGTTTTGCGTATATTTCAAAACATTCTTGTATCGAGAGTTAATTTGTTTGACTGTCCTGCCATTGCGGGTGGATTTCAGATCTTGATTGTCTTTTTCCCTCCGACGTTGCGGTCTTTTTTCGGGTTTAAAATTTCCTTTTCGCTCCGACCGTTGCACGCGAGTTTTGATTCTCTATCGGGGGTTTTTTGGTTCTTTATCGAAGGGGTTTAAATTCTCCCTCGTCCGACGTTGCGGATCATGATAGGCTCTTATCCTCCGACTTCATATCGAGGCCTTCCACCATCATGTTTTCCACCGTTGCGGATGTATCTTTCATCCGGACCGTCGACGTTGCGGACCTTGGCAGGTTTGACTTTCTGTAGCGCTCCGATGTGTGCTTTGTGTGTCTCCCGGCTTTTGTATCGGAGCGTTCGGCCATCACTTCCTCCTCCGTTGTGGATGGTATCACGCTCTGAGGGCTCGCCGTTGCGGAGGGTTCGTATTCTTGGTCATCTGATCAAGGTACCCACCGGCACTCGATTGTAGTTCACGAGTTCAATTTTAGCCATGCGGGTGAGTTAGTATTGTGGACCATCCGCCGTTGTGGAGGTACTGAAGCTCTAGCCGCCCGATGCAACTTTCGTTCCGCGTCCAATTTAAATACTCTCGCAAGTGTGGCATTTTTTTTTTAATATTTATACGGTGCGATGGTTTGGGTTTTGTATTGTTTGTTTATTGCCGAGCACTGTCGCAGTGTGTGTAGCGTTGAGCTGTCGATCTTTGGAGTGCGTGAGGGTCTAGCTTTCGTTGTACTAGCTTCCAGGTGGCAAGAGTAGAATTCCAACCGTCATCAGCTCGTTTTTTTCCGGATCGCCAGGTAGGTTTATTCCATTTTTTTTTCCATTTGCATTTGAGCAGTTTTGATTTTCTCCCATGTTTTGGGGTTCCCGACGTTTTCCCTCGTACAGCTAGGACTCAAGTTTGTACAAGTTAGTTTTATATTAACCTAGGGTGAGAGGGGCTGTTGACCATTTAAGCCATTTTCTCTTCGCTTTTATTCGATGCTTTGTGCACACAGGGGTTGAAAGGTTTAGGCATAGACGGCCGTTACGCCGTCTACGCCAAAACTTGCTGCGCGGCCATGATAGACAGGGGGCGGTCGGATTTTGGGCACTGTAGTGGGGGTTTGGTAGTTTATGGATTTCGGTGGTGCATTCCCATCCTGTGGACTTTAGCCGTCCCACTTGCACATTCTTTCGCAACCCCGACAAGACAGAAGGTCGAACCTACAGTTGACCGGGACGAATAGGGTTTGAGAAGTTTTCACGGTTGAACCTAGCCGGTGTTTCTTGCGACATCCTTCGTGACCCTTTTGATTTTTGTCGCCTAAAACCCTAGTAGGGTAGAGGGGGTATGTCGTTGATAATGCTGCGTTTATGGAGGATAGCGTGGGTCGTGTTTTGATACCCTGTGCAGAAATGTGGTTACGTCCCGCCGAGGAGGGTAAAATGTGTTATCAGCTTAATGTAATTTTTTCGCTGCCAGTTGCACGCTCTCCTTTGTGTTGTGTCTGCTGGGCTATAGGACTGAAGTGTTGATGGGCACAAGATTGATGTTTTATTTCTTCTCTTTGTTTGCTAGGCAATAGAATGATAATTGAATACTACACCTGCATATAATTTACAATGTTTTTGCTTCAATGTATCGCTATCATGAGAAAGTGGCAGGTCACATAATAGTGTAGGTTTAATCCTGGCATAAGTATGATTGATACGCTTGCTCATATAGATCGGATCATAAGATGGTGCACCCATAGTCTCAAGGCATTATAAGGTTGAACAATATAGGTATTTGTTGCATTGAACATTACCATACTATGCATAAGATAATGGCACATTGCAAAGTACTGCATGCTAGTTTGATTATTCAGTATGAGAGACTTATGATTTGATTTTATGGACTGGTCACAATTATGATGCATTTGAGAAAGGATGTATTGCTTCACAATGTTCACAAATTCAAACTGCTTAAATGTCATAATTTTTTTTACATTTCAGGAAGAATTTACAATGTCTAAGAGGCAGAAAAGGAAGGCCCCTGCGGTCGAAGAACATACGGCAATAGAGATCGTCCCACAGAAAGAGTATATATATGAGGATACCCAATGTATCTCTGGTATTGAGCCTGAATACAAATGGGGTGAGATATACAGACTGATTTCCCGTAGGGAAGTCGTAGACACGGGTCTTGAGGAAGAACCTATTTACGCCAACATTGAAAAATCCACCATCATGAAGGTGGCTACCAGACCAGAGCTGTTCCCTTGCTCTGATGTGATGAGATGGATTCTACCACACATGAATAACAAAAAAATGCTGATGGGAAATGTTGAAGGTCAGGGCTATGCTGCATTTAGCCCTGGATATGTGGCATTGGCTTACCACCTGCCAGAGCCCCAAGTCTTCCTGTCAAACGATTGGTTAGAGAACCTCAGGATGGATTTAGTGCAAACCCTAAGAAGAATGCTCTTACTAGGAAAGCTTTATAGACACAGAGCAACTAAGGACTATGACACAATGAGCTTAAGAGCTCCTTATAGGTTTATAGCCTTGATGCTGAACCGGATCTTTGGAAGAGCCAATGGTAGACTCTTCAAATTGGAGTGGATACCTCTTATGTTTCATGTGGCCACAGAAGGAACAATATTCAATTGGGCCAGCCTAGTATCAAGTAGTCTCTCTTCTTGTGTAGCTGCAGCCCTAAGAGGAGGAGAAGCCCGAAAAAAATCTGAGTTCTACATGAGTTCCATTCTGATAGACTGCATTCTATGCCATCATCCTTTCCTCGGGCTCAAATGTGTTTGGGATAGGGCAATAATGCCCGTGTATGCAGCCTATAAACTACTGGGGGCTCATCAGTACCATAGCTATTACCGAGAAATCTGTGAGCATTTTATTATGCCTCTGCACGCGCTTATCTTCCGAAAGGAATGTAACTGCATGTCTGAAGAGGCTATGCAGGTAATAGAGGAGTATGGTGATTATTTCTTGACAGAAAATGGGATGTATCTTAAAATGTTTGGTGGATCAAAAACACCTTATCTGCTGCCTAAGTATGCAACGGATTATATAGTCCACAAAGAGGCAGTCAGACAAGTGTTTATTGACAGAGTTGGTCACTTCTTGTTCTAGAAAAAGAAGATTGCGTATCCACCTCTACCATTTAAGCTAGGCAGATGCAGTTTCACCAATGTGAAGCAAGCTGCAGAATTTATAGAGGAACTAGGGAAGTTCCACTTTGGGGAGATGACTTTCAGACGAAATGACACTCATGGTAGAGTGGCTGAGCACTGCAAGAAGCATAAGGTGTTCTTCGAATACAGCCATCATTTCGATAAGGACGAATCTGTTTACAAGAATGCCCCAAACATGACTTTACTCAGCAGGAGATTCAAACCGAAAAACCCCACCAAGGGTGGAAAAGGATCTGAACAAGATAAAGCTGAGCAAGCTAAGGCTGAAGAAGCATCCAAAAGGATAAGAGAGGAGGCTCAGAGGCTGGAAGATGAGGCTGTAGAATGGATGCGAAAGGGAGAAGAAGAAAAGAGGAAAGCTGCCCAGGAAGCAGCTGAACGGGCCAATGAAGCAGCCAGAGAAACAGAAGAAGTTGCTAGGAAAGTAGCCGAAGAAGCCCAGAGCAAGCTAGATGATGAACTGCGAGAGCAGGAGGCTGAACAGATAAAGTTGACGCAACAACAAGCTCCCAAAACACCATCAGTGCAGAGTCAGGGAGAGGAAAATACCGAGGTGCAGATCCCTCAAGTGCCCACTACCATCATAGCTGCTACCCCTATGCTTCAGCTAGTACCCTTCGTACAGAAAAAAGGGGAAGAAGTCCCTGATTTCAGCACCGTATATTATGACAGGGCTACTAAAAGGATAATGAGGAGAACAGAAAGAAAGGTAGAGGCAGAAGGAATGGACAGCAAAATGATAACAGATAAGGTCATGATGGTAGGGACAGATGTAGATCGAAGGTTTACTATAAGGGCCGGGACTGTAGCAATACATGCTTCAGAGGATAACATAGACAGAATGATGATTGAAATAGAGTCATCCAAGAAGACCTCCTCTCAGCTTAAGGACACCCTGAGAAAAGAAAGGGAAGAAGGTAATAGACTTAAGATAAAATATGAACGTGTGCTGAGAGAAATGGAGGCCACAAAGAGTGAAATTTACGCCATCCAGGTAGAAGCACAGACCAAGGAAGCGGCTCATGAGGCTCTGGAAAGTGCACAGCAGGAAATTCAAGACTTAAAGAATGAAAAGGAGCAGTTGAGGGCAAAAGTGGAAGAGCTGGAGGCACAGCAGACTGTCATTTATGAGTCCAATACCTCATACACCCAGGAACTACAAGCGAGGCTGGCTTCTCTGACTGCTGAGCTGGAGACGGCAAAGGAACAGCAAGTCGATCTATAGATGGTTAAAGAACACATCTTGGCCCAAAAAGCTAAAGTGCTACACCTGCAAAATGCTCTAGAAGAAGAACGATGCCAGGTCCTCCAGATTGATGGCCGACTGGAAGAAATCTTGGAAACCGCTTCTTATTTTGTTGACAAGTCTCAAGACATCCTCGAAGTACTGACTACAAGGATAGCCAGGGTGGATAATGATGGGGAAGCCCCAGCTGAACTACCATCCAAGGATAAACAAGCCCTTAAACAGGACCATGATCTGATAGAATTCGCTATCAATACTGCAGAAGACTTCCAGAAAACAGTCAAGAAGACCAAGGGAGTTTGCACATAATTCTTCTAGAGAGCCCTGGTTACCTACAACCGATGTCAGGTAGAAGCCAAGCAGAGGCTATATGAGTTCCCTGATCATGATGCATTTGTAGAAATGTTGCAGAAAGGACAGCAAGATGAAGAAGCCAGAGTACAACGCATCAAATCTATTGATGACCAAATCCTGAAAAATGAAATAGGCCACACAGCCGTCAGTGTGCAGCTCTTAGAGGAACAGGTTCCATTGAACACAGCCAGGGTAGAGGCCATTAAAAACCAGGTTGAAAAGTTCGAGCTAAAAATTCAGTTTTTAGAGCCCAGCTCGTTTGAAGGACTCGCTGCTGAGGCAGCAGCGTGGAGAAAATTCTTGGAGAGCCAAGCGGGACCCTCCTCTCAAAAGGACCGGTCAACTTTGTTGTAATTTAATAGTTTGTAAAAGGTTTTTTGGAAAAAATGAAACGTTGGGAAGACAAAAGGGTTGGGAAGCCCAAAGGTCACTTGGGCAGCCCAACCAATTTTTGCTTTTGTATAAAAATAGGAAACGTAGAGAAGAGAAAGGGGCTTTTTCCCCCAGTAAGACTGGAAAGTTATTGTAAGAAGAACTACTTCCTTTTGCAATATAAAGTTACAGTTTGCCTATGGAAAGGAGATCGGTGGGATTTCAAATGTTTTGACATGGATAATCGAAAGATGAACTACTTTGTTTTTCAGCATTATATCCATGAATCGAGAGATCGTTCTAACTTCTTGACCTATGTCTTTGTTTAAATGATTTCTGGTTTATTTTATGAAATCTCTACCATGAGTAATGTATGCTTGTCATAAACAATTAGCTATCTGGTTGTGTAATATTTTTTGCTGTCATGTGTGTAAAAGATAATGCCAGCTATCTGTAATTGCTTTTATTACGCGTGCACATCCACATTACTCATATATGTTAATCACAAGTCGGCTCCCCGGGGATAGGATAGGTAGATAGATAGGTAGGCATTTAGATAGATAGTCTTTTCATTTCTTCATGAGTGTTTCAGATGCATGGTGAGCCTAAGACGAGAGGTAAGAACCTGCGCATCACTTTGTGAATGCTCCTTGCATCCTTCACCACCCTGCATTTAGTTAGCAATTTGCATTTCATACTTAAGTCAAAATACAAATTCCGGTGGACCAGGCCGCAACCGGTAAAACCCTCGTCTGTTACTTTGACCTACGGTAGCTGGACCGTAAACCGGATGGATTCCATATACCAAACAATCAATGGGCTAGTTGGGAACGTTGATTGGGGAGAATCCCTTACTGTTGTCGCCTGCGAATTTCCAGGCCTCAACACAGTGTTAGTTGAGCTTTGTGGTAGAGATCCCATGCATGTCTCCCATGTTTAATTAAGTTCCTTTTACTGTTCATATGTTTCAAGCACATATTTTTTGGAAGAAATTTTTATTCTACAGTGTTACTATTCTTCACTGTTATTTACTGCAATATATTTGGATCCCAATAGTGAGAGTCCAACATCTTCACCATGGGTTGCTGAGTTTCACACACATCAATTGCACACAATTCACACCATAAAAATTGAAATGCTCGATTCATGACCTTGAGCAAGACTTAAAATTAACTTAAATACAACCAACATTTAACCAAGCTTGAGGGTAAAACATCTTGTATTTAAGTTAGGACTTTGGATATAGGAATCCAAACAACAACCCTATGTCATTCACATTCTAAGACATAGTTGTTGTCCAGTATGGAACCAAAACCCTCTTGTATTTGTTGACACATTCGCATCCAATTTTTCAAGATCCCCCCTACTGAGTAGGAATAAGCTGTGAATGAAGGGGTTCCAGAATTCATGGTGGAATACCACACTTTATCTTGTATCGTAGGCCAAAACTTCACAGTCCTCCTCATATCTCCCACCGGGGGTCAAGGGCCAAAGGGATCCAGCGTCAGTAAACCAAACGAACATGTCATGAACGAGGTATCCTAGTGGCCATTCTTCTAGGGCTCTTTTACCCAGAGTTCCTTCTAAGTAGTGGGATTCTCTTATCATGTATGATTCTCCCATTTCATATTGTCTGACTGAGATTTCATCACCCTGTTGAGGATATGATTTGTGAGGGGATTCCAACTTGTAGTTAGGAGCTTGCTTGCACTCATACCCCATAGGTTAGGGAGTCATTTTTATTATTGACAGGTAGTGCTTCTTGTTGGATTTCTGGACACTTTGTTGTAGACTCTCCTTTTTGTGACCAATTGTCGTAGTTTTGTTTTAGAGGTTGTTTTTGGCCTATGATCCGCCATTTCATACCCTCTCCTTCTACACACTCGGTTGTAGTTGGTTTTTTGAGTCTGCAATTGATTCTCTTCAGTTTCCAGTCATTACATAACACTTCATATAGTCATTATTTCTCCACCACGCTACTCTCATAGGCTTAAGGGGCACACCCCCTAATTTAGTTCTTTGAACCATCACCATCGGATCTATCTTCAACGTTACTTACCACCTTTGGAGCCACACATGACCTCTAAGTCTGATTTAGATTCATATCAATCTAAACCTACCTTGTTCTCTACCCATCCAACCCCATGGATGGTGCACATAAAGATCCTTTCTACGGAGAGAAGGTTGGTGGCGGGCCTGTGTCCTTTCCTCCCATCATCACCGATATTCCTTCTACCAGACCAATAGTTCCAGGTTCTAGTGGGACCATTTCCACTGCATACACTGTTGCTGGTATGCTATCCACTAGTGGTGGTCCCACTCTAGCCACCATGGTTCCTAACATACCACCCTTTATACCTACAGGTAGTAGTCATTCCACGTCGATTCTAACTCTTCCTACTATGGGAAGTCAACCTCATCCCCCCCAATCATGAATGGGAACTACATTCCTGCATGATGGCATAGTCCGAATAAACCCCTTCCTATGCGCGTTCCACACTAGCTCCTCACATTCACAGGATGACTTGTTCATCACACCCGTGTTCTTTCCAAATGGCCAGATTTGTAGCCCCCCCACCCCCAACTCCTCCAATCGATTATCCACCACCTGTGCAACCCACGTTGGCTCAGACCTCGAATCCTCTGGTTTCTATAGGACAGGTTTATGTTCAGAAAAACCTCCCTAACCAAGATACCCCCAATAACCAACAAGGGTAAGGGAAGAACAAGAGAGGTAGGAATCGAGGTAACAGCCAGAACCAAGGAGGCAACTAACAGGCCAACCCTCCAAACAACAATGACATCGAACCTCCTGCATAGAATCCATAGCACCCCATTCCAAGTGGGAAGAACCCACAGTTATGGACTAACCATCCGTGTGCTATCTATAACACCTATGACCACTCAACTCATCAATTTCCTCACATGGCTCGCATCTAACAACTTCTCCAAAATGATAGTCAACGTGATCCAAATCCAGCTGCTCCGACTCCTGTAAACCCAACACCACTAGGTCCTCTACCTATGGTGCTTCAAAACCCTCTACCACACCAAGGAATAGTTGTAACCCAACCCTTGTCTCGAGAAGCTCCTGCAACCACTTTTATAGCCCAACCCGCTAAGGCTGGTGTCCATCACTGCATCATGTTATCATCCAACTTCAACCTCCAAACTCAATGAAACCAATATGGATCCACGATAGGAACCGATGAATCATCAGTGAAATCTAACTCTACCACTTCTTACATGTCTCTACTGTTACCGAGACCCCCCAAACATGGGGCTTCCAGAGTCCCACGATTTCCTATGCATCATGTTGCAAACAAAGCTACTTCTAGAGCTTCCCTCAACTATAGTATAGTTGATGACTTGGACCAGTATCCTACAACTATCTCAGATTCCTAAAACTTGTCCATCACAGCATAAATCATTATTGTCCACGCTAGGTTCCATATATCCCTCTGATTCTAAGTTGATCACCTTCAACCTGGATCAAGGAGAACCCAAGATGCCATCCACTATCTCCTTCCAAGTACCAGTCACAATTCGTAATTTGGTTGTACATCAATGCATTATTGATGATGGAGAATCCACCTACGTTATGTCAAACTTTGTTTGCTAGAAAATCGAGTCCCCTACCCTTCAACCTTCCACCACTTCTCTCCACGCCTATGATGGCCACTCTACTCAACCCCAAGGTATTCTCACGAGTAGGTAGTACAACATTAATGATTTTAATTCTAAGGTGAGGTTTTTTGTCTACTTCCCCTTTTGGTATGCCATTGAACCCACGATGATAACAAGGAATATTCAGTATGTCAACAAGGCTTCAATCAACCTTTTTGTTTCCCCCTGGTGGATCCATCCCCAATTGTCATTTTAGTCATGCAAATATTTCAAACTCCTAACATTATTAATTTCATCCACAATTTGATGAAGCTGGGATTAGTACTTACAGTGCCTTTTACTTACACTTCTTGTTTTCCAACCGCGTAGTAAGGGGATGTTACACTTTTTTTCTATTAACAACATCCAAATGCGTGGTACCAGTGATGCGATAAACCATTCCTTATGTTGAACATCATACATTCTAAAAGTGAACTTAGCCATTATATTTTTGAATCATTGATCAAAATCCCATATCAATTCATTCGGGTAGTGCTTTATTTCCTTCAACTCAGTAATGTATTGTAATTCATATTTTAGCTTCTTAAACTCTTTGATTAGTATAGTCCTAATTTGTACCAGAGTCTTCAGGGGATGCCCCATTAGTACTTTCACAAATTTCATGTACCAATCCAACGTGCGACCTCGGAAGGTCGTCTCCAGTTGTCGTTTCTTTATGTCTTCATCATGTACCTTTTTTACCATCCATACTCCTTCACATAAGAACCAATATTTTTCAAGACCTTTAGTCCCATTACCCTGAAATAAGGGTAGTTTCACGTCGCCACCCTCCATTTTGGGTCTTCTTCCAGTGTTCATTGATCCACTATTGTTATTGTTGTGATGACACATAAGATAATCTTGCGAAGAACACACGTTTCTGCCTCCTAATTTTGGCGTGGTGCATGAAGGGGTAGGAACATTGTTGCTTTGGGTTGGTCCTTTCTCGGGATTAGGCATAGCCTAGTAATTTCCTTCCTCAATGTAGGGTCTCTTAGTCCCTTGTGGTCCCTTCTCGCAGTTTTTCATTCTGGTCACTCCCAAAGTCTCCTTAATCCTCCTCCTCTTTTCTTGTCATAACCTCGCCCCACTTGTTAGGACACCACACTCTTCCACAACATCCCTCATAGTCTCATCATAACTTTCATCCATCTACCCCAGATCATTCCATCCAAACTCTCACCTTCGTAGTACCCACAACATGTGCACACTAGTGATTTACTCATCGAAATTCATCTTCAGTACTCTTTTTTCACAGATGAGCATATTAATCCACAATTGCAATGATAATAAAAATATTCCCCTTGGCCCCTTAGAGAATTCTAGTCCGGCATCATTGTAAGATTTAAATGTGTTGATAGCAAACTTAGTAATGTACCCTTCCAAAATGTTGTTTAACCACACATTGATAGACCTTGAAGCTTTGTTGTTCACCCTTCAAAACTGCTGAATTAGTTATGGGGTTGACCGATTGGGTTTACCTCCTGGGAAATTTTTATTCTGGAAAGTAAGCTAAGCCAACCATTCGTATAGCATTATTGGAAATTCAGTGAAGAATATCTCATGAATATTAGAATAGATACATCTTCCCAACCAGTATTTTGTTATCAATCTAGGGTTCCAATTTTCTCCTTCCCCAAATTCTTGTTCCTTCTTATCAAACCAATCTTGGATCTTCGATTTCATCGGATTCCGCAACATTTTCTCTTCTTCTTCGTAGTATGGTCCCATCAACAAAAGCATTTTTTGAAACTATCTGATCGACAGGGGTTCACTCCACATATCTGTCGACACTTATCGACACAAACTCCCTAAACATCGGCTCGGAAAGGTTTTACCCTATCTAGCAACACCTATGAAGTAGGTGCAGTCTCACCTGAGATGTGACTCTAAGGGAGGGTTACAAGAACTGAGTTTTTGCAAAGGGAAGAGGACTCCCAAACTACGAGTTATTTTATCGTACTACTGACCAGATATACATGGTTTAACTTATATTATTACTCAGATAAACTCTTTCACATTTATTTAGCATTAGATCGACTAAGACATGTTATCATCATCATTTGGATTCATATTCATAGTACAAAGACATCGACACATAAAAAGCCATCAGATCCTGCAATACTTTGCATCATTCAGATTTACCCGGGAAAACACAATGATTTCCTCATTAACGACTTCACAATATTAATCACATCATAACAAGGGACATAATCATTTCACTATAAAAACCTTCATATTATCAATCCTACAAATATATCCGAGGAAGACAAAACATCACCAGGTCGATTAGCCTGAGACCCAAAATATACATTCATTCCTCCAAACTAGATCCACAAATAAGAATTGATTACATCCCTACTAATTCCATCTCCTTTTTTCCCCTAATGACTACACTTCTAACTATATTTATAGGCTTACTAAGCCGTCACAAAATGGTCCACTTGACCAATCTCCTAACTAATTTGAGCAAAACTTCCTAACTTGTTGGTTTCTCTTCCATGCAATAGAATCTTCCTTCTAACAGTGTCCTTCTTGTCGATGGAGGGGGTGCTCCTTGTGCACCCTAACCCCTTTCCAACAAACAAATGGTCATATTTAGTTAGCTCACTTAAAATTTATCAATTATGGCCATTTATCCCTTTAAAAATTGTCACAAAATTGTGGAGACCAAATTTTTTGGTTTCCTAGTCTCCTCATTTTGTACTAGTGGAATTGGAGAATATCTCTAACATTACTTCAAGGATATATGATTATGTCAATCCTACAATAGATGGTACTTTGAGTTAGCAAAGAATTAGCTTATGCTAGTTAGACTCTAGTGAAGCTCTGGAAAATTGGTATAACAAGCTACATGAGGTATCTATGAGGAGGTGAGCTCAAGTTACAAAGTCATTATTATGGGTTAGAGAAAATGTATGTGACTTTCCTACTTATGACATGTATACCAATTTAGATTCTTTTATTACTCATTTTGAAATCAAAGTTCCTAAACAACAACAATTGTTAGCATTATACATAGCCCTAAAAGATACTCTAGCCAGGTGGTAGGATGTCCATAAACAAACTATAATGTGGTGGTCGCAATGCCAAAGAATTCAAAAAAAATAAATAGGTGAAGGGGTTCCATATGTTGGAGAAAATAACAATGGTTTAGCTACTATTGTTGAGCATTCAACGCTTTATGCTACGACATGGGGGAACATACCTAAGCAAGAGTGTGTACACAAGTTTATCCAGTGATGTTACTCTTTGTCTCATTGTTGAGTTTCCCAATGTCCATGCTAATATAAAATAGTTTTTCAAGGCCCCTAACATGATGATGTTCCTCCCTGGACCATGTATAGGCCCAAAAATGAGCAATGGTGTATGAGGCCACATAGTGGAACACACAAAACACTTCTAAGACACATATTCGCTGCATTGAGCCTCTTTGGTGGTCTAGATTATCTTATCAAGATTCTTTTAGGGAATAAGCAACTTGTTTCCTTTGTAAAACAATGTTCAGGAAACTATGAACAATCTTTTTTGTCAAATCTTGTAATGGATCCCCTATAACACTTTATTCAAAATATTTACTTTAGAGGGATTCTATGATAGTTTGTATATCACATGCATGGTCCACTAGCTATAAAATCCTATTTTAGGCCCTCAAATGATGATGATGTTCCTCTGTGTACCATCTACAAATCCATATGACATGTGGGGAAAAAAATCATTTTATAGGGGTTGTGTGGTGGTTCTTAAGGTATATGCAATGGTTTGAGATCTAAGGGTGGGATTTAAGGAAACAAAATTTTGTCTAAGGGTCATATGCCATATGCAATGCCTCAAACCACCACATGTTCTCTATGTAGTGAATTTACTTAGTATATGACTGTGTCACTATGTGTGTTTTCCTTGTGTGTGGGTTAGGTGTCACATATATGTGTGTCTCTTATGTGAGATTGGATGTGCATCACGTGTGCACCTTTGTTAATTGCATAGGTTTAGTATGTGAGTTACAACGTGTGCATAGTTAGAGGCATGTTGATTATCTATAGTCATTTTCATCAATCCATCATCTTTCTAATTGTGTATACCCATCCATACGATGTTAATAATGATTGAGGATAAACCCATTATTTGTGTACATCCATGGGTTAGGTTTGTAGAGAGTTAGCGGTTAGTCTTATAGGGATTATGGGTTATTGGTCACTTTCCACTAATTTATCCCTAACTTCCCAACACTATTTAAACCTTAAATGAGCCAATGCATCTGGAGTTTTCTTGAAAGAAGAAGTTGATTGCTAAAGAGGAAATTGTTGCTAAAATCCAAAACATTTATGGTGGAGAACGGATCAAATATACCGAGCTAGTGAATGATCAAAGACTTATGGGTGGGCATGGGAGCAAAATGGCCTAAACTCTAGGAATAAAACGTGTATAGGTTTAAGGAGAAAACCTCAAAGAGAATGTGTTCTAGGTGAATATGGAAGTCAAATGAACAAGGACTTGTAAGCAAAAGCAATTAAGGTGGAGGAAGAAGCCTCTAGAAAAACCTACCTTGAATGAAGCCTAAGTGGCCATGTAAGCCAAACAAAACCAACATGAGTGGAGAGGCCTTGCAAATGATATGCCACATTAATGTAACTTGAAACAAAAGAGAATGAACAAAAACTCATAGACCAACTAATAGAAATATACATATATATTGATATTTGATTAGCATATAAATAAAGATTACAAAAGTGATCAACTTTGAAAGTGTTATGAATAAATTTTATTCAACTAATAATCCCCATTACCACATCTTATTTACTCATAACACATTTATAATTTTTGAAAAAGCCTCTCTAGACGATGATGATGATGATGATGATGATTATTATTATTATTATTATTATGCTTTAAATGTATTATAAATCAAATTTATGAAACTTAAAATTTTAAATAATTAAACTTTATTATCAAAACTTAGAAATTAAAATAATTAATTAAACTAATATTAAAAGATAAAATTCAAACCATTTTATTTATTATTAAAAAATAAATATGAATAAATATATCAAGAGTTAAAAAACCACCTACTCAGCCCAGGCCGACCGACGTTTGGGGTTACAATATCGTTATTTTAGTAAAAATACTCTATTAAGATCAACAAGGAACCCGAGAACACACAAATCAAATTAAAAGAAATCAATGGTCATTGTAAGGGCCTTTGAGTCTACGGATAGCTGAGATTTGATCAAAACAACAATCGAAGGACCTAATTCATCGCCCAACGGTCTTCTAGGGCTACCTTACCGTTAAAATTAGTTTGTTGGATCATTATAAATATCAAGTTTGCGATCAAGAATTTATCACAAAGCTTTCTCTTTGTGTTGCAGAGTTTTCTCAGCGTGCCTTGTGCTCGCAAAGTTTTACTGTTTTACTTCAAAAATGACGACGGACAGTGGCAATATCTTAAACCTGGAGGAAGCAAAGGCTATTAAGAAAAAGGGCAATAGCATCGATCTGGAAGAAGGATGGGCTATTCTTTATAACGCTATTCTACAGTTAAGACGCCGGTTGGAAGAGGGAGATCTCAATTCTCCCACGGCTAAGGAGGAGCCCGCTATTGTTTATACTATTGTCTACAACATGTGCAAGCGCGATGACGGGCACAAACAGCAAATCATCTACAATACATCTAACGATTGCATTAGAGACTACATCTATTCAACGGTTTTACCGGCTTTAGGGGAACATGTTAATGGTCAGTTGATGTTGATAGAGCTTGTCAAACGCTGGAACATTCACAAAGCGATGATGCATTCGATAGATACCTTCTGTAATTATTTTTATCTCCGTTTTACTGCCAGATTCTCCCTTCCTTCAATTGGAGTGGGAACCATCTACTTCCGAGATCTGGTGTTTCGTGTCATGCTAACCAATGTGAAAAATGCAGTGATTGCTCTTATTGATCAAGAGCGTGAACGAGACCAAACTAATGGCACTCTGTTGAAAGATGTTGTGGCCATTTGTGTGGAGCTTGACATGGAATTCTATACAAATGATTTCGAAGTTGCCATGTTGGAACATAACGGAGCTTACTATTCTCGAAAGGCTAATTCATGGAATTTAGAAAATTCTTATACGAAATACATGCTAAAGGTTGAAGAATGTCTGACGCGAAAAGGACAGAGTTGCCAGACATTTGCATGGAACGAGCCAGGAGAAGGTACTAGACAAAGTAGAAATTGGAATCCTTTCCTGTTGGATGACACATTTTCTGGAGAATGAGGATTCAGGCGGCATTGCTTTAATTAGGGACCATAGAAAAGAAGATATTTTGATGATGCAGAAGTTGTTTGATAGAATACCTAATGGCTGGAAATCAGTTGCAAATACTTTTAAGCAGTATGTTATTGGTGAAGTAACTCCACTTGTTAAACAGGCTGAAGATGCTATAAAGTATGACTGCGGGAGAAGGGATAAAAGTATATTGCTGCAAGAAGTGGCTTCATTTGTGGCGATGGTTATACAATTACATGATAAGCATATGAAATATGATTTAGATCTTTTTCAGCATTATACTATTTTTTCGAGCGCTTTAAAAGAAGCATTTGAAGTCTTCTGCATTAAAATAATTGCAGGAACTACTATTGCAGAATGGCTGGCTAGTCTATGTGATAATGTACTGAAAAAGGATACCTCGAACAAAATCTTAGTCAGGGATGATATAATTAGAAATGTGGTGGAGTTTGTTAAGTATATCAGTGATAAAGATATGTTTGCTGATTTCTACAGGAAAAAACTAGCTTGTAGAGTTCTGATCGACAGAACTGCAAATGTTGATCTTGAGCAGAGCATATTGTCAAAGCTGACGCAGAAATGTGGTGGCCAATTGACATCGAAGATGAGAAGCATGCTTACAGATTTTTCCAAATCACGTGAGTGCCAAAGTGGCTTTCAAGCCTATCTTAAAAATAATAGAAATATCCATCTTGGAATAGAGTTTAATGTGACAGTTTTGTCAACAGGAATTTGGCCAACAGTCCAGAGTTCTCAGATTAATCTACCTGCAAAGATGGCTGGATGTCTAGAAGTGTTCAAAGATGATTTTTATTCAATAAAAGGCCAAGATAGACAGCTCACATGGATACATTCCTTGGGAACCTGTAATATAATTGGTAACTTCGTTGGAGGGCCAATAGAAATGATAGCAACAACTTACCTGGCAGCAATATTATTGTTGTTCAATGCCTCTGAAAAGTTGAGCTATTCCCACATCAAAACTCACATGAATTTTTTGGACGAAGAAATGGTCAAATTGTTATATTCCCTCGCGTGTAACAAGTACAAAATTCTTCTAAAGAATCCGGATACAACCACGGTAGGAACATCTGATTATTTTGAAATCAATTTTAATTTTACCAATGGAACAAGGAAAGTAAAAATTCCAACGCCACTATTGCATGAGAAGAAAAATGGTACTGAGGATATTTATAACGATAGACGTCTTGCTATTGATGCATCAATTGTGCGCATTATGAAAGCAAGGAAAGTTTTAGATTACAAAGAAATGGTGACTGAATGCGTCCAGCAACTTGGAAGCAGATTCAACTAAGAAATTAAAGAAATTAAAAGGCGAATTGAAGACTTAATCAATACGGAGTTTTTGGAGCGAGATAGCCGAAAAGGAGTAATATTAAGATACATACCCTGAACAGTAAGATGGCACTATCAATGTTTAGGTTCATTGATCTTGGTCGGGTTTGGAGCATAAAAGCCCAAATTTTAAATAGATGTCCAGAGATTTAATGAGTTAGGGAGATATTTTCTGCTTGTGCATGTGAATTGGGAGAATTGTATATATTCTTTTTCTATTTTTTAAGAACATTTTATCTCCGACTTCTCCATAGAGGAATGCAAGCTTAATAGCATTTTCATTAGCTTTTCATTCTTCACCGCGATCAATGGTCAATATTGCATATTGTTGATTTGAGTGTTTGTTCAACATCTTTAGTGGAGTTTTTGTTTTTGTTATTAAGATGATATTGGGAGAGCTGAATACTATATATATATATATATATATATATATATATTAAAGAGTTGTTATGTTATGTATTTTGAACTATTGTTAATATAAATAATTGTGCAGTGCTTAATGTTTATAAATTATGAAAAGAGTTGTTTTTTTTTACTAAAACAGAGGGGAAGTTTAAATTGATCCTTGTAAATCAGCTACCGTGTGCTTTGACAAGTGATCCATGCTTCATAGCAGAGAGGAGTCTTTTCCAAAATGAAACGTGGAATCCAAAGAGGCTCAACGGCCTTATTACAAAATTTTAGAAGGAGGAAATGGAGGAGAAACAAAGGGGAGGATACAACTTGAGCGGGAAATGCAGAAATCCAGCTTAGGGAGCTTCATTTGTCCAGATTAGCTACCAGCTTAGCTACAGTAGTCTCCAGGGCACTTATACGCTTTCCAAAGTCTCCATGAGTGTTGGCTGCATCCTTGAAGCCAGTGCGAACCCTCATCTTTGAAATCTTCCATTCCCTCTGAAGATGCAGCGTGGTCTTCTCGCAGTTTCCGGATATCTTCATTAAGCAGGTCCCAAGTTTTATCTCCTGCTTGAGCGGTCTCATCCAGTTTTTTGACTTGGCTGTCCAAGCGAGCTCTTAGTCTCCCCATCGATGTTTCCAGGGATTCAATTCGATCTTCCACAGAAGGACCCGAGGAGGAAGAACTGTGCGACGCCATTGCAAGGACCGAATGAACGAAACAGCTCCTCGTCGACGCAGCGATGGGGATCTCCTTTTCCTTCAGAGGAACTTCAGAACTTTGTCTCAAATCCACTGCAATGCTAAAGGAGAAAAGACTAGAATAAATAACAATCCTAGAAGGAGAACCGATCACGGAGTGTATGAGAACGAGATCGGAATGCAGATATTTTTTGCAGTGCCAGATGCTGAGGGAGAATCTCTGTACCGTGGAGCTCTGCCTAGCAAATGAGGTCTCCCTTCTCCAGCTAAGGGATGTCCCATCTATTTTCCACACCATCCATGTGCAGAATACCTCTGCCCAAGAGGGTACCATCATTTGTTGCGTTGTCTGCCAAGGAGTTCAGTCCTCTAAGAACGTGAAAGAATCTGATGGAGTGGAAACTTTTACATAGCAGCCGAATTCTATGAAAAAATTGAGTTAGCTGAAGTTGGAAGGGACGTTTCTTCTTAATAATGGCTTGAATTAGTAGGCGAGAGTCATCGAATACCAATAACTTTGCAATTCCTTTGGCTCGAGCAATCCTAAGTCCTTGATAAAGACCACAAAACTCTGCTTTATTATTTGTCTCAATGCCAAGTCCCCAAGCATAAGTGCTGACCACCTTACCATTAGCTTCAGTAATCACTCCACCACAACCAGATAGACCAGGATTGCCCTTTGATGCTCCGTCGAAGAAGAGAAAGAGTTCATTCATGGAGATTTTCCACCTATTGAAATCAAGCCCATCTAGCCAAATTTCCCAATGAGCAGAAAGGGTTTTTGTAAGGGTTCGACTCTGGTGGTTGGGGACAAACATGCTTAGCCATTGAGATTCTTCGGGCAGAAGGAGAGTAGTGTTATACAGGGAGACGTTCTATTCCACGGCTTTCCCAAGTATTGCTCTTTCCTGAACTGCTATTTTAGAGGGATGGCTTTCCTGTCGCCTGAAGATTCGGTTGTTTCTTTCAATCCAAATTTTCCAACAGGTGGCTTTAAGAATCCAACTCTAGGCAGTTTGGAACAGAGGTTTCTTGGCTAGCTGAAACGGAGAGAGATTCATCCAGTCTGAAAGAAGGGCTTGGACAGTGACTAGAAGATTGATGAATGGATTCATCCTCAAAGCTTGATTCCAAACCTCTTTGGAGAAATGACGGCCAAGGATGATGTGATCCGAGGTTTCATTCTCGTTTTTACAAAGTGGGCATCTAGTAGGGCCTTCCATACCTCTTTTTTTGAGGTTTTCTCCAGAGAGAATGTTTTTGTGGGCTAGCGTCCAACAAAACATGTCAATTTTCGGGATGAAGGATTTTGACCAAAGAAACTTCCAGACCACCGGATTGGGAGCAGCATAAGGGATTGCTTGGATGTTCTTGTAGCCTTCAGCGGAGGAATACTTTCCTGAGTTGTTACCCCACCCTCTTTTGTCTCTGATTCCTTCTCTAATGGGAGATTTGCCTTGGAGAAGGTTTGTTACACTTTCAGCTTCTGCTTCTAGCTCCGGTGGGGGGTTTCCTAGGTCGCAACCAATCCAGTTGGTGCCTTCCCAAATTGACAGGTCCCATAGCGAGTTGACTCCTTTATTTAAAAGCCAGAGTTTGAGGTTTTCCACTTCCAAACAAGACTCAATAGGGGTTTCTCCTAAGGTTGAGTCATCCCATACTCTAATTGCTTTCCCATCACCAGGAATCCAGTAAAGGTTCCTTTTGAATGGTTCCAGGGCTTTAATGCATAACTTGTAGATCGGATAACCATTTCTGATTGGAGGGGGCATATCCAAGCATCTCTTCCTTGTTCCTGGAAAGTATTTTTTCCAGATAACTTTCTTGCTCCAGCTATCTTTCCCGGTTACAATTTGCCAGAGTAATTTAGCTCCTAAGGCCAGATTTTGGATGGAAAGATTCCGCACTTGAAGCCCTCCTTCATCACGAGGCTTTTGAATCTTATCCCAACTAACAAGATTGAGCTTCGTTTCATTCCCCTTTCCCCCTTTCCATATAAATGTTTTGAGCAGACCTTCCATTTTGCATATGACCAAACCTGGGGCAAGCAGAATGGATGACTGGTAAATGGGCATGCTATTTAGAACAGCTTTTATAAGAATAGTCTTTCCTGCTAGATTAAGCCACTTGGCACTCAACATTGGATTTTGGTTTTAATTTTGTCTAGAATAGTATCCCACGTTGCTGAATTGATTTTGGTTTTGCAGATGGGAATGCCAAGGTAAATGAAGCTCTCCCAGTCCATTGTGCTTTCCATCCCAAGCATTCTGGTTATTTCCTACAGCTCCCTTGCAGAACACTTCCAGCTGAAGATTTTGCTTTTTTGGAAATTGATTTTGCTTCCGGACACCTCCTTGTAAATTTCCAGTTCTTGCTTAAAATGCTCGGCAGAATGGGAGCTTGCTCCTCCTAATAACAAGGTGTCATCTACAAATTGAGCATGGTTTATGTTCTGAACATCATTCACTATTCTTAGGCCTGGCAGCGTGTGGATTTCCTTGCAAAGGTTGAGTTGAAAGCTGAGGACCGAAGCTTGAATATCATAGAGAAGGGGAGACAATGGGAAACCCTGCCTTATACCTCTAGAGGATTTGAAAAATCCCGTAGGCCTTCCATTAACTAGAGGGGCTATCCATGGGGAACCCACGCAACCTTTGATCCAGTTTATAATGGCTGAGGAGAAGCCAAATTTTTCCATAACTGCAAACAAAAAATCATGCCTAACACGATCAAAAGCATTAGCTAAATCAAGTTTAATGATCATACCTTTCTCATTACGTTGATAGCTGGAGTGGATAGCTTCTTGGATGAGGATGATGTTGTCAAGGATTTTCCTTCCCTTGATGAAACCTCCTTGATTTTCCGGGATAATCCTAGGCAGAATTCTTTTAAGCCTAGAGGCAATAATCTTGGTTATGATCTTGTACCCTGTGTTGCACAAAGAGATCGAGCTGAAGCGGTTGAAGGTGTTGGCCCCTTTTTCTTTCGGGATCAGAGCTGGGAAGGAAGAGTTGGTGCTACCCCCCAGCCTATTGACCAACTGAGAATGCCGAATCATTTTTAAGAGATCAATCTTGATTATTGACCAGCAGGAGGTGAAGAATCTTGTTGTGAAACCGTCAGGACTGGGAGCGCTGTCAGGTTTCATAATCGAGAGTATACCTTTAAGTTCATTCATAGTGACCGGAGCTGTAAGAAGATTGTTCTCCTCAGGCTTGATAAGGTTCGGGATGAGGTCAAATGGATAGGAGGAGATTTCAATCGGTTCCTCAATGGGGGCTGTGAATACTCCTTGAAAGTTGCCTGGGCAGCCTGCTTTATGCCCTCAAATTCTTTGAGAAGGTCGCCTTGATAGTTGATCTCCGAGACCGCATTGTATTTCTTAGGAGCCTCGGCCTGCTTATGGAAGTACTTTGTATTTTTGTCCCCACTTAAGAGCCAAAGATTTTAGGATTTTTGCCTCCAGTATTCTTCTTCCATCCTACAGGCTGAGAAGAGAGCTTTCTGGAGATCTTCCTTTCGAAGAATGCAATCGGTTAGAGGAGAAACTTCCATGAGCATCTGGTGGGATTCCAGGTCAGCTTGAGCAGATTTCCTTCTTGATAAAGGAGTGATAAGGAGCCTTTCCTAATTTTTCAGGTCCTTTTTAAGCCTTTTTAATTTAGTTTCCCAAATGAAGGAAGGCGATCCTCTAACTTGGGTGGCCCAGGAGTCAGTCACGACTTACAAGAAATCCTCACACTGGATCCAGAGGGAACTAAAATGGAAGGGGAGCGGACCGAGGTCTTGGTCGAGGGACAATTCAATAAGGATGGGTTTGTGATTGGAGGTGCAGTGAGGAAGGATTTTGGAAGAAGCTAGAAGACCCAGGGAGAGAAAGGAGGAATGAACTAGGAACTTGTCAAGCCAGGCAGCAACATGACCCGGTCCAACTCTCTTATTCGTCCAGGTGAACTTACCTTTGGCAGGTTTTATGTCAATGAGATCCCATCCAAGGATGATATCCTCAACCCATTCCCTTGAAGGATCCCTTACCTGCGAGCCTCCTTTTTTCTCATTTGTTGCAAGGGTGACATTCAAGTCCCCTGCTACTATAATATTATCATGGCGCTGAAGGTTGAGAAAATATTCTGACATATTCCAGCAGGCTTTTTTTTCCGAGAGCAAGACAGGAACATAGAGATTGAAAAGACTTACAGTATGCCCAGAGACTTTGTGGATGAGTTTTGTAAAGACCCAATGTAGCTCACGAACTTCAGCTTCAAGATCATAAAGGTTGGAGTCCCAAAAGGTTGCAATACCTCCAGAAGCACCTCTGGAGTTGTTGGCAATCCCAAGACCTTTTTTCCAGAACTTTTCCCAGCTTGGAGGACAGCGGCTTCCTCCATTTTTGTCTCCTGGACTAGCAGAATCTCAGGGTTATGAATTCGGACCAGGTCTTTCATTGCTTCTTCTTTTAGAGTAGAACCTAAGCCTCTGCAATTCTAGGAGATGTACCGCATTAAGTATGGCGGGGGGAGGAGGCCCCTTTTGAGGCCGTAGCTGTTCCTTTTTTAGATCTGGTATTCAAGATACCTTTTAGGGTTTTTTGTGAGCCTTCAAGGACTGCTAGATATGTTGCATCTTCTCTTTGCTTCTTTTTTTACTTCCTCCCTCTTGGATTTTTTATGGGTGTCACCTGTAGACTGCTCGATGAGTCCCCCTCATCCGTCTCTTCACCTGGATCTGAATCTAGCAGTAATGGATCCATGCTTGTTTCTTTGGATTGTCCCGAGTTATCAGCCACAGAGGAAGCTCTTGGGTCAGATTGGGGAATTTCCCCAGGTTCCAACGAATCTGCACTTTGAGGCTCTATCTCTTTATTGCTGGGTTGGTTTCCGGTTTGATTTCCAGATGGGTCACTGGCCTTCCCTAGTTCTTCAGCTTCTTGAATGATGATTGGAGTAGATTTGGTGGCTTCCTGGTTGTTTGAGCTCGTTGGCAGGTTCTGCATGTCACCTCCATTCTTTTTTTCTTGATTTTTGTTGTTTGTTTTTCCTTTCTTAACTTTTTGCCAGCCTTCTCCTTCTTCATGGACCTGTATTTGGGGGCATTTTTTCTGGAAATGACCATGCTCGTGACAGTGTCGGCATTTGAATGGAAGTTGTTCATAATCCAGCTTTTGGTAGTGGTGGCAATCTTCGACTTTCAGTTTAACTGCCTCAGGAATCCCTGCTTCTAGGTCAACCTCTACACATATTCTGGCGCAGGAGTATTGACCTTTGTTCTCTACTTTGTCTATGTATCTCCCAAGAGCATTCCCCACTTTTTCCAGGGTTTGTGTGTTCCAGCAGTGAACTGGGAGATTTGCATTAGAGGAAATTTCAACTCAAAATGGGCCTCCTAAAATGAATTAATAAAATAATAGTTAAAATAATAAAATAATATTTATTAATTTTGGAGGAA
>LPNX010399631.1:60225-101493 GCA_001517045.1 Pseudotsuga menziesii | reverse complement strand
AAACCTCAACGCCTCAGATAAACCCTCAACGCCTGTAGCAGATTGTCAAAAACCTCAACGCCTCAGATAAACCCTTGTATGCTGATTTAGGACCACGGGTTCTCTGAATCTGCCTCTGATTTTATCTTAATTAAATTTTATAGATAAATTCATAAATTCTTAGAGCCAAAGAAAATATTTCAGGGTTAGAGGGTTACACGTTACAATTTATAATTCTTGAGGAAAAGAAAACAACTTACTTGAGCTAACTGTTATTGTGGAAGCAAGATAGCTTAAAACACATCCCTGAAGAAGAATGAACCCTCGCCCCAGTAACAACCATACCTGCAAATGCCCAAATCAAACCAAACCCTACAATTATATCCAAGATAATAAAAAAACTCTTAAAAAAAACTACAACAATAGAGTTTACCTCGAGTTGCCATGCCGAAATTAACAAGGTTGCCATGCAAAAAAAATTGAACCACCCAACTATACAAAATCCACCATTCCACATTGACACCAAGGAACTGCAGCCAGTGAACGATGAATGCAACATTAAATTGGCATTGTAATTTGCCAGTAGAGATCGAAATTTCCAATCTGTGACCTGCCCATTCAAATCTGAATTCAAATATATTCTCTCTGTATCCACCTTTGAACAGATTGAAATCAGTACTTTACTTTTAACTCCAGTTTAGGAATGGTCATAATGGAGAGCATGGTCTTCATCATCATTGAGACGCGGGAATGAGCAGAGTGTGAAGTGGGTAATGCGTAGTGGGTGAGGGGAATGAATGACCCTGAGATTGAAAAGGTGGCCCGTGGGTACAACAGCCACACCGTGAAACCAAAACCACGACTCCCAGAGGACCAGCGGCCCAGTTCCATTCAAAGTTCACATAAATGCACCGAGCACTTGTTAGCAGCGATTAGACTGGGCAGGCCGATTGACAGTGACACCCTGGTCCGTAACTAAGTCACCTCACGTCCAGATTTTACTGTGACCACCTACTCACTGAGCCCAAAGGGCTTCCACCCTGTCACTGCCAATTCGTCAATTAAAACTAAGGTCCACCGTGACCTGTCACCCATCCAAATCTTCCAAACTCCCACATCCCATTGAAAACCCAGTAAGGGCAAAATTTTGGGGTTTCCCTTCCATTGTCAATGTACACAGTTCTGCTTCATTTCATTTTCGACGGGCACTCCAGGAAACCAAATTTTTTTTGTAGGGCAAATTCGGTCATGGCCTTCTATGACAGGTAAACAGGCCTTTGAGGGGCACTGAAGCCTTCAAATTTGAAGCCTGCCTGCGAGCCTGGTTTCATATGTTAATAAACCTTTAAATATCTAAAAAATTGACTTAAGCGCCCTGGGTCAACTAAAAAGACATAGCTTGACATTGCCGTCTCTATAGCGACGTAGCTCTGTGGATACAGCGACCTTGAATGAGGAAGGCGTCGATATAGCGACGGAGGAGATTACTAACGTCGATACAGCGACGAGTAAGCATCGATACAGCGACGGCAAGTTCATTTTACTTCCAATTTCACACCAAAAAGTATGAAACGTGGAAAACCTCCGTGGAAAAATCCGCGCTTTTGTATTAGTGACACTGGTTGAATGTGTTAAGGAGTCTCCTGAAGTATTCTGAGCATGCTCCCTGCATCCTTTTGACGGTCTTCTTGAAGTCTTCCGTGGTGCCAATAGTGAACTCTACTAGGTCATGATCTCTTTTTAGGGCTTGATGGTCTTTGGCTGGTAGCTCTGCTGGAGTCTCTGCATTGTTCTCCAGCCTTGCCATTCTGGCATTCAAAACTTCAAGAAAATCCTAGGATCTGTCAACGAAGTAGGAGGAGGTCTCCATGATTTCCCCTAACCGGCTGTCAATCTGAAGGACCTTACACCTTTCCTCCTCTAGAGCAATCTGTAGCTGGAGCATTCTAGCTTTCTGGGCCAAGATATGTTCTTTGAATGGCTGGAGCAACGAAGAGATCTGTTCCTGATGTTCCTTTCTCAAATCTTGGGAGTGCATATCATTGGCTGTCAAGATGATCTTCTGCTGTTATTCTAGCTCCTCCACCTTTGCCAGTAACTGCTCCTTCTCCTTCTTCAACTCTTGATCTTCTGCTTGCACTTGCTCAAGGTGTTCTTGTGTAGTCTCCTGAGCCTGTCTCTCTTCATGTAGGGCATGCAACTCAGCTTCAGCAGTCTTCATCTCCCTCTGTAAGTGTTCAAATTTCTGCTTCAACTTGTTTCCTTCCTCTCTTTCTTTCTTCAGGGTATCTTTCAGGTGAGCAGAGGATTTCTTATACGACTCCAGCTCAGTCATAACCTTGTCTATGTTATCTTCTGAGGCATGTAGTATTGCAGTCCCGACCCTCAGGGTAAGCCTTGGATCTAGGTCTGTTCCTAGCATAACAACAGTATCTGTTATCATTTTTCCAGGCATACCTTCTGCTTCTAAGTTCCTTTCCGTTCTCTTCATTATTCTCTTGGTGGCCCTATCATAATAGACAGTATTGAAGTTGGGGACTTCTTCTCCCTTTTTCTAGATGAAAGGCACTAGCTGGAGCGTAGGGGCCACAGGGGTGCTGGCAGCAGGTACTTGAGAGGTCTGTACCTCGGGGTTTTCCTCCTCCTGGGTTTGCCTTGTTGTTCTTTCAGAAGCTGACTGCTGTATCAACTTTATTATTTCAGCTTCCTTCTCTTGAAGCTCCTCATCGAGCTTTCTCTTTGCTTCTTCGGCTGCTTGTCTAGCTGCTTCTTCTGTTTCTTTGGCTGCTTGTCTAGCTGCTTCTTCTGTTTCTTTGGCTGCTTCTTTTCCTTTCTCAGCTGCTTCTTGGGCAGCTTTTCTTTTCTGTTCATTCCCCTTTCCACCTTTGGTGGTAATCTTTTTCTTAAATCTTCTGTTCAGTTCCGTCATGTTAGGGGCGTTTCGGAAGACAGATTATTCCTCATCAAAGTGATGAGTATACTCAAAATGTACTTTGTGTTCTTTACAATGCTCCACCACTTTACCATGAGTATCATTCCTTTGGAAAGGCATCTCACCAAAATGGAACTTCCCCAATTCCTCTATGAATTCAGCAGCTTGTTTCACCCTGGTGAATTTGTAGCTACCTAACTTGAATGGTAAAGGAGGGTATGCGGTCTTCTTGTGTTTGAACAAGAAACTACCTATTCCGTCAATGAACACCTGCTTGAATGCCTCTTTATGGACTATATAATCCATTGCATATTTGGGCAGCAGTAAATGTTTCTTCGATCCTCCAAACATTCTGAAATACATGCCATTGTTAGTCAAGAAATAGTTTGCATGTTCTTCTATTACCTGCATGGCACCTTCTGACATACAGTCACATTCCTTCCGGAAAATGAGCGTGTAGAGTGGCATAATGAAGTGCTCACAGACCTCTCTATAATGTCTATGGTACTGGTGAGCCCAAAATGGTCTATAAGCGGCATACACAGGCATTCCTTCCCTGTCCCAGATGCACTTGAGATCGGGGAAGGGCTGGTTACACAATATGCAATCTATCAATATTGAACTCATGTAAAATTCGGACCTTTTCTGAGATTCTCCTCCCAAGGCTGTGGCCAAGCAAGAGGAAAGACTGCTTGATACAAGGCTGGCCCAATTGAAGACTATTCCTTGGGTTGCCACATGAAAGATAATAGGTATCCATTCAAGCTTGAAGAGTCTGCCATGATCTCTCCCAAAGATCCTATTAAGCATCAGAGCTATAAAACTGTAGGGAGCCCTCAAGCTCGCTGTATCATACTCACCAGTTTGTCTATATCGGTAAATATTTCCCTGCAACAGCATTTTCTTAAGAGTTTCCACCAGGTCCATTCTGATGCTGTCCAGCCAATCGTCAGATAAGAAAACCTGGGCTTCTGGTAGGTGATAGGCCAACTCCACATATCCAGGGCTAAATGCAGCATAGCCCTGTCCTTCAACGTTCCCTATGATCATTGTGGTTGTATCTACTCGGGGAAAAATCCATCCAATTACCTCAGAGCATGGGAACAGCTCTGGTCTAGTGGCAACTTTCATGATAGAAGATTTCTCTATGTTAGCATAGATAGATTCTTCTTCGAGGCCTGTGTCGGGAACCTCCCTGCGGGAAATCAATTTATATATTTCACCCCATTTGTACTCGGGCTCAACACCAGAAACACATTGAGTGTCTTCATATATGTATTTAGTCTTTGTTTCAGCTTCTGCTTCTGGCACTTCTTCCACCACTGGGGCCTTCTTCTTTTGTCTTTTGGACATGGTGGATTCGAATTCTTCCTGCCATATATAACATTGTAACATTGAGAAATTCAAGGTGCATACATTTATATGATAGTGTGCAGCATTTTATTCTTTCTATGTATACCATGATAGCAACTAGTCGATGAAACTAAGATATAAGCTTGCATCACCTGACTGACCAAATGCACACTATTTAGTGCTCTTATCTATATCTTAGCATGATGCAAAACATTTCTATATGATATTAAATCATTCCATCAACCATCTTCTAGACTGCAACAACCACATCCATATGCAAAGTGCCATTTTCATGTGTTTAATGTGATAGCAAGTAGAGAACAAATGCATGTATGTACAGCCCAAAAATGCCCTGACTATCAGAACTACTGAAACTAGTGCGCAGTATTCTATGACCTTATCTATACCTAGCATGAAGCAAACTCAGTCCTATGTGATAAAGTGGGAAATCTACTACTGATGCATGATACTAAACACTTTATCAATCATATTTGAGCCAGCATTAAATCTACATCATTTCGCAATGTGCCGTTTCTCCCATGAAAACAATCCGTAAAGCAAATGCATGTATATCAAATGCAAGGTGCAGCATTCATCAATTTGGTATATTGGAGAGCAAACAAAGAAAAGGGTTGAATGTATCAAGATCATGCTAGCCACCTATGTTTTCCAACATCAAACATTTTAACAATAAGACCCAGCAGACATAAAACTGACGAAGACTCATGCGGTTTGCGGCAGAATAGTTACATTAACTCAACTACACATTTCGCTCTCTGCGAGGATTATTGTCACTTTTCTGCACATGACGCTTCCATCAAGACCACTACCTATGTTATTTTTAGTTAACGAACTACAACAGCGGCATGTCCCTTCCGACCGACTAGGGTTTCTAATGGCCGAGCCCAAATGGACTGCGTGGGACGGCGCGGCAAAACAACTGTTCGAGGATGCGGGTAAAATAAGGGCCATAATTGCGGTGAGGACTAACAGGTACTTTAAGAAAAATGCCCATAACCCCCCCCCCTCCTGCACAATCATTACCACCCGGGGCAGCTTGGTGCAGACGGCGCAACGGCCGTCTGCACCAAGCCCCCATTGGTAACGCACGGGGCTTGCAAACAGAGGCCGCAGGCCAAGATAATAAGTTCGTGGGTTAAAAACGCCCCCGTTGGTAGTCCATCTTAAAACTCCCCCTACTTATATAGGCGTGAAAAACAACGGAACCGGAAACCTACCGGGGCAAACAAACCATCGGAATCCAAACTGACCACATAAAACCCTACCGAATGTCATAATGGAATGGGAATAGGTGAATAGAACCTACCTGGGATGGACGCGCAGCCGACGTGGAGATAACCGCCGAGCACGGTGAAGACACCTGGACCGAAAGTACTGCAAATGGAGAACGAGCGAGCGCGACAGATAATGACAGAGCACACTAGTCGACAATACTGAAATGATAAACAAACCCCGTGACCCGCTCATATATATATACAAAGTCAACATGGCGGGTGAAACCATACACCAGACGTCAAGGAGCTTGGATCGGAGGGAGAAAGTGAATTTCCCTCCGCCACGGCGGACGGCTCAATAATAAAAACATCCGTAACGGCGGAGGTGTACGGCAAGAAAAATATATTGGATGTCGGCAGCAAGGCTGATCGGAAGACAAACAAAACCTCCTCCGCAATGGCGAACAGGTAAAGGTGAAACAAAAACCAATGATCGGATGTCGGATGGCTTTTAGGAGCGGGTGATGAAAGCCAACTTCTACCCGCAACTGCAGAAACTCGAACCGCGGAACCATCCGAAACTGTGGGACCCAATGAATTAAAACAATAAAGGATCGGGGGGAAAAGAAACAAATTTTCTTCCACAATGGCGAGAGAAATAAATGGTAGAGCCTCCGTTTCAAATCAATACTCCGCCGAGCTTAAAACACATCTATTGGAAAGGAAACGAAAACCAAAATCTCAAACTCATCCGCAACAGCGGAAAGTAAATGCAGATACCGTCTGCAACGGTGGACAAGGAAATAATCATACCTTCCGACGTAGAACCAAAAGTCACCCGCAACGGCGGGAAATTCAATTGAACAAACTTCCGATTCAAAGTGGCTTCAAAGGTAATCAAAGATAACGATAAGGCTTGATAAAAATGTAAACTTTTCAGCACTAGAGAGAAATTCAACAGGTGATAAACCACTTCAAACATAAGCAACACTTTCGGAAAATTCTCAGACCAAATCAAAGAAGAAGCAAAAATACTAAGCAAAAAGGAGGGTCCTAAATTTTTTTGGAATTTTGGGAAATTGTTGCAGCTGCAACAATTGGTGACTGACTGGTGAACTCCAGATCTCTGAATTAACTCTTTCCTAGTGCAATACCGTCTATATAAAAGTTGAAATCTTCTAGATGCTTGTATTCCTAAGCAAGCCAAATAATGCATTTAAATTATTTAAAGAAGTCCATTCTTTTGGGAGATGGTAACATCATAAGTGTCGCCAGTCTGAATAACTCTTTTGAGGCCAAATAATTGAGGTTTATTTTCCTGTCCTCAGGTAGTTTATAGCTTGGACACCACAGGATTGTAACAGAGGGTAACAGTAATATCCTTTTGTTCCTCATTCCCATGCCAACTGCACTTTTTTGCCTTTTGAACTTTAGTTCTTTTGATATGAGTCCTCCTGTAGGCCTTTTCTTACTGAATTTTAATTGAGGATCCTCTATCCCATAGTGCCCTTTTGTGTGAACACTGTATTTCATATTTCAGTTCACGGACGGAGAGGATCTTGTGGCCATTTAGTACTTTATGCTTTGATATTTTTCTTTAATAGGTATTGCTTTCTTTAAGGAGTTTTGACTCTTGATGGCTTATCGCTTTTTCGAATATATGACATGGGATCATTTATATATGATATACTGTTTTACTCTGCTTCCTTTCCATGAGTCCTTTACTGTCACCCCCTTGGGTATTTAAGATGTGAAATGGATGGAGCCTCGAAATAGTATTCCATACCTCTTTTACTTCTGAGTTATTTACAGGGGTTAAGTAAGACTTCAATGAATGCATTGCCGGTTAGGAATACTGCTACTAGAAGACATTCTATAATTTAAAGCACAGTCTTTCACTCAAGATCTCAGTTAATAAAGAACCATGATGTTTCCATTGCAACCAAAAGTTTGCCTCTTTATTCAAAACCAAAAGAAAAGCTAGCAAAGCAGTAACTAAAAAAAAAACAATATTAAATCAATTAGCAAAAGAAAACAGCCTCAAGCATCAAAGAAAATAAACAATTTATTTATGTACAAAGCAAAAGAAAGAAAAATTTTGCCCACTCCTGAAAAATATTTTTTTAAATCTAGAGAGTTAAAGGGTGGGCTGGAAAACAGACATGGGATGTCTAACCATGGTCTAGCTGTGCTGTTTTTGAAACTGAACACATGTTCACAATTCTATAATCATCTTTTACAACCTGAGGAATTTGAAGGAGCTCAAGCTGAGTGTCATTCATATGACTAGCCTTTTTTGGAGTAAAATGTCTTAACTCAAACTCAGTCAGATAATTTCCCAGAACAGACTCAGCAGAGTCATTTCCCTCTCCTAGCTTAGTGACATTGTGCTTCATATAGGGCTCTCTCACTATCATAATCAGGTTTGGGCTGCCCTTTTGAGGTAACCATAAGTGAGACCAATCTGAAGCAAAGTACCCATTCAGTCTTGCTGTCCAATCTCGGTTCAGGATCATTCCATAGTCGTCTGGTATGTCTGCTACCACAATATCAATGTAATGACATATCCTTTTGTTTGTAGACAATTGAATCAAAACATTCTTCATTTCCCCTACTACTTTGACACTAGTCTTGTCTAGTTGAGTGACGTCACAACTAGTAGGTTTTAGATGCCCATTAAGTTTTTTGCAGACTGCCAGAGGCATAACATTCATCGATGATCCGGAGTATACCAAGCAATTATGCACATTGTGATTCAGCATCTCTAGGGTCAAAAGGAAAGGTGGGGCGCTAGTTTTCCTTGTCCTAATTAATTCGATCTTTTCTTCCACAGGTTGGTTTTTTGTAGGCATCTCCTCTTTAAGTTTGTTAGGTTTTTCTTCCTCCTCATCGTCCATAGGTTTAGTAGGTTCAACGAGTGTCTCTGTTTCCTGTTTGCAATTAGTGGATTCCGGTGTGTCGTCTTTAACATTCACGGCTACCTGTCTCCTGACATTTTCTTGCAAATTTTTAACCTTTGGAAGTATTGCATTGCCATTAATTTCTAGGTTCTTATCTTTTGTGTCCAGGGGTGTATATTGAGATTTGAGGGCATCTTCCTCTATGTTGAAAAGTGAAACACCATTCCATAAGAGCATGGCATCATCATCTCGCTTCTCTATGGTCTGTTCTTTTCCTCCTTTTTCACCACTGTCTTCAGTCAATTTGGAGTCCAACAACTTATTCATTACCAAAGTCATTGAATTCAACCATTGAGGGCACTTCTTCTCAGAGTGAGGTTGCTGGTGAAAAGTACAGAAATTATCCCCCCCTATCTCTGTTATATTTATTGAGGCCAAATTTGGGGAAGGGATTTTCCATTGGTTATTATCCTCTCTTTTCGGATAGTAGGGTTTATAAGTTTTCTGAATGTCCCTTTCTTTTTCCAGGTCTATTATTCGGTTGTAAATCTTCTGCATTGTTTTCATCATTCCCTCAAGGTCATGTGAGTGCTCCTCTTTGGGTTTGGACAACACCAAAACTCTTTTATCTGTAGTTTTCTCTCTAGGTATATCAGGATAATCTTCTACACTTTCCCTCTCAGCCTCTACTCTTTCGGCCTCTTCATAAGTCTCAATCAATGTGGGTTTGGCTTTCATCTTGGCAAACATAGACAGCTTAGGCCCTAGGGCTGATGTATAATACTCAATTAAGACCTTGTCTGAGGGTCTGTTAGCTTCAGAGAAGTTCTTTAGGTATATTGAAAATCGCTGAGTGAAAACATGTACTTTCTCATTCTTCTCTTTTCTTAACAAACCAAGACCTTTCATTAATGAGGCATGTGTTTTTTGGGTGGTGTATTTACTTCTAAAACTTCTTTCGAAGGTGTCCCAATCAGGGATAGAGTTTGCAGGTAAACTGAAGTACTAGGCTGCTGCTGTTCCTTTAAGGGTGTGAGGAAACAATCTACAGACAACGTCTTCATACTCCCCAGCCCTTAATCCTTATAGAGCCAAGTAAAAACTTTGCAAGTGGTCATCTACAAAAATTCTTTCTTCGGGGTCAAACTTAGGTAACAGCTTGTCAAAGGCTTGAGGCAGGTTATGCAAAGGCGGTGTGAGGTTCAAAGGGGTTCTTGCTCTCCATGCAGGCAATGGGTTGGGCTGATTTACATTTATGCCAGCCATAAGCGCAGCTACAAGAACGAGAGTCTTGAGCAAAGAACAACACAGGATGAGAACAGGCTTTCTTGCTTCAAGGTATAACCGAAACCTATGAGTACCTGGGTCAGGCTGAAAGCTTCAAAAATCTGCTGGTAAGGTAATCCTGGGAAAAGTAATTTTCCACGGCCAGCCATGCATTGGCGGCCCTCCTTCTAGCGCCAATACTGTTGGGGCCTGGAAATTCACAGGCGACAATAGTAAAGGATTCTCCCCAATCAATGTTCCCAACTAGCCCGTTGACTGTTTGGTATAGGGAATCCATCCGGTTTGTGGTCCGGCCACCATAGGTCAAAGTAACAAAACAAAAGGTTTTACCGGTTGCGGCCCGGTCCATCGAGTTTTTGTAGTTTTTTTACTTAATGCATGCAATGAAAATGCCTAACTAACAATGCAGGGTGATGAGGATGCGGGGAGCGTCACAATGTGATGCGCAGGTTCTTACCTATCGTCTTAGGCTCGCAAGCGTCTACATCACATATGCAAGAATGACACAAACTACTATCCATCTAACTAACTATCTATGCACCTATCCCCGGGGAGCCAGAATATGATTTATTTATGAGTAATTTGGATTATTCATGCATTATAAACGGAAATTATAGGTAGCTGATATACTTATCTACAACACATGAAAGATTTAAAGATAATCCAACAATCAGATAGCTAATTGTTATATAAGCAACATACATTACTCTTGGTGAACTTTCCACAAAAATAAATCAGAAATCATTCAACAATACATAGGTCATAAAGTTAGAACGATCTCACGATTCATGGACACAAGCTGAAAAATAAAGTAGTTCATCTTTCCGCCATCCATTGCATAACATTAGGAAATTTCACATCTCTTTCTCCAACAGGCAAACTGTAATTTTTTATTGCAAAAGGAAATAGTTCTTCTTACAATATGTCCTCCAGTCTTACTGGGGGAAAATCCCCTCTCTCTTCTTAGTCTATATCATTTATACAAAAAGAGTGAAATGGTTGGGTTTCCCAAAGTAGCCTTTGGGCTTCCCAACCTTTCATTTTCCCAACGTTTTAATTTCTCAAACGTCTTTACAAAATATTACAAAATACAAAGGTGACCCATCCCTTACGAAGAGGGCCCCGCTTGGCTTTCTAGGAACTTCTTCCACGCTGCAGCTTCACTAGCGATGCCTTCAAAAGTGCTAGGCTCCAAAAACTGAATATTTATCTCAAATTTATCAGCTTGATTCTTGATAGCCTCGATCCTTGCTGGGCTCAAACGAAGCTAATCTTCCAAAAATTGTACACTAATGGCTGGGTGGCCCACTTCATTCTTCAAAACTAGGTCATCAATGGCCTTGATCTGTTGCGTTCTGGCCTCTGCATCCTGATATCTACTTTGCAATATTTCTATGAAGGCTTCATGGTCTGGGAACTCATCAAGCTTATGTTCAGCGTCTGTCTGACACCGGTTGAATGTGTTAAGGAGTCTCCTGAAATATTCTGAGCATGCTCCCTACGTCCTTTTGACGGTCTTCTTGAAGTCTTCTGTGGTGCCGACAGCGAACTCTACTAGGTCATGATCTCTTTTTAGGGCTTGATGGTCTTTGGCTGGTAGCTCTGCTGGAGTCTCTGCATTGTTCTCCAGCCTTGCCATTCTGGCATTGAAAACTTCAAGAATATCCTGGGATCTATCGACAAAGTAGGAGGAAGTCTCCATGATTTCCCCTAACCAGTTGTCAATCTGAAGGACCTTACACCTTTCCTCCTCTAGAGCAATCTGTAGCTGGAGCATTCTAGCTTTCTAGGCCAAGATATGTTCTTTGAATGGCTGGAGCAATGAAGAGATCTATTCTTGATGTTCCTTTCTCAGATCTTGGGAGTGCATATCATTGGCTGTCAAGATGATCTTCTGCTGTTCTTCTAGCTCCTCCACCTTTGCCAGTAACTGCTCCTTCTCCTTCTTCAACTCTTGATCTTCTACTTGCACTTTCTCAAGGTGTTCTTGTGTAGTCTCCTGAGCCTATCTCTCTTCATGTAGGGCCTACAACTCAGCTTCAGCAGTCTTCATCTCCCTCTGTAAGTGTTCAAATTTTCGCTTCAACATGTTTCCTTCCTCTCTTTCTTTCTTCAGGGTATCTTTCAGCTGAGCAGAGGATTTCTTATACGACTCCATCTCAGTCATCACCTTGTCTATGTTATCTTCCGAGGCATGTAGTATTGCAGTCCCGGCCCTGAGGGTAATCCTTGGATCTAGGTATGTTCCTAGCATAATAGCAATATCTGTTATCATTTTGCCAGGCATACCTTCTGCTTCTACCTTCCTTTCCCTCCTCTTCATTATTCTCTTGGTGGCCATATCATAATAGACAGTATTGAAGTCGGGGACTTCTTCTCCCTTTTTCTGGATGAAAGGAACTAGCTGGAGTGTAGGGGCCACAGGGGTGCTGGAAGCAGGTACTTGAGAGGTCTGTACCTTGGGGTTTTCCTCCTCCTGGGTCTACCCTGCTGTATCAACTTTATTCTTTCAGCTTCCTGCTCTCGGAGCTCCTCATCGAGCTTTCTCTTTGCTTCTTCGGATGCTTGTCTAGATGCTTCTTCTATTTCTTTGGCTGCTTCTTTTGCTTTCTCAGCTGCTTCTTGGGCAGCTTTTCTTTTCTCTTCTTCAACCCTTTTCTGTTCATCCCCCTTTTCACCTTTGGTGGTAATCTTTTTCTTAAATCTTCTGTTTAGTGCTGTCATGTTAGGGGCGTTTCGGAAGACATATTCTTCCTTATCAAAGTGATGAGTATACTCAAAATGTACTTTGTGTTCTTTACAATGCTCCACCACTTTACCGTGAGTATCATTCCTTCGGAAAGGCATCTCACCAAAATGGAACTTCCCCAATTCCTCTATGAATTCAGCAACTTGTTTCACCCTGGTGAATTTGTAGCTACCTAACTTGAATGGTAAAGGAGGGTATGCGGTCTTCTTGTGTTTGAACAAGAAACTACCTATTCCGTCAATGAACACCTACCTAACTTCCTCTTTATGGACTATATAATCCGTTGCATATTTGGGCAACAGTAAAGGTGTCTTTGATCCTCCAAACATTCTGAAATACATGCCATTTTCAGTCAAGAAATAGTCTGCATGTTCTTCTATTACCTGCATGGCACCTTCTGACATACAGTCACATTCCTTCCGAAAAATGAGCATGTAGAGTGGCATAATGAAGTGCTCACAGACCTCTCTGTAATGGCTATGGTACTGGTGAGCCCACAATAGTCTATAAGCGGCATACACAGGCATTCTTTCCCTGTCCCAGATGCACTTGAGACCGGGGAAGGGCTGGTTACACAATATGCATTCTATCAATATTGAACTTATGTAAAATTCGGACCTTTTCTGAGCTTCTCCTCCCAAGGCTGCGGCCAAGCAAGAGGAAAGACTGCTTGATACAAGGCTGGCCCAATTGAAGACTATTCCTTGGGTTGCCACATGAAAGATAATAGGTATCCATTCAAGCTTGAAGAGTTTGCCATGAGCTCTCCCAAAGATCCTATTAAGCATCAGAGCTATAAACCTGTAGGGAGCCCTCAAGCTCACTGTATCATACTCACCGGTCTGTCTATATCAGTAAAGCTTTCCCTGCAAGAGCATTTTCTTAAGAGTTTCCACCAGGTCCATTCTGATGCTATCCAGCCAATCGTCAGATAAGAAAACCTGGGCTTCTGGTAGGTGATAGGCCAACTCCACATATCCAGGGCTAAATGCAGCATAGCCCTGTCCTTCAACGTTCCCTATGATCATTGTGGTTGTATCTACTCGGGGAAAAATCCATCCAATTACCTCAGAGCATGGGAATAGCTCTGGTCTAGTGGCAACTTTCATGATAGAAGATTTCTCTATGTTAGCATAGATAGATTCTTCTTCGAGGCCCGTGTCGGGAACCTCCCTGTGGGAAATCAATTTATATATTTCACCCCATTTGTACTCAGGCTCAACACCAGAAACACATTGAGTGTCTTCATATATGTATTCAGTCTTTGTTTCAGCTTCTGCTTTTGGCACTTCTTCCACCACTGGGGCCTTCTTCTTATGTCTTTTGGACATGGTGGATTCGAATTCTTCCTGCCATATATAACATTGTAACATTGAGAAATTCAAGGTGCATACATTTATATGACAGTGTGCAGCATTTTATTCTTTCTATGTATACCATGACAACAACTAGTCGATGAAACTAAGATATAAGCTTGCATCACCTGACTGACCCAATGCACACTATTTAGTGCTCTTATCTATATCTTAGCATGATGCAAAACATTGCTATATGATATTAAATCATTCCATCAACCATATTCTAGACTGCAACAACCACATCCATATGCAAAGTGCCATTTTCACGTGTTTAATGTGATAGCAAGTAGAGAACAAATGCATGTATGTACAGCCCAAAAATGCCCTGACTATCAGAACTACTGACACTAGTGCGCAGTATTCTATGACCTTATCTATACCTAGCATGAAGCAAACTCAGTCCTGTGCGATAAAGTGGGAAATCTACTACTGCTGCATGATACTAAACACTTTATCAATCATATTTGAGCTAGCATTAAATCTACATCATTTCGCAATGTGCCGTTTCTCCCATGAAAACAATCCATAAAGCAAATGCATGTATATCAAATGCAAGGTGCAACATTCATCAATTTGGTCTATTGCACAGCAAACAAAGAAAAGGGTTGAATGTATCAAGATCATGCTAGCCGCCTATGTTTTCCAACATCAAACATTTTAACAATAAGACCCAGCAGACATAAAACTGACGAAGACTCATGCGGTTTGAGGCAGAATAGTTACATTAACTCGACTACACATTTCGCTCTCTGTGAGGATTATTGTCACTTTTCTGCACATGACTCTTCCATCAAGACCACTACCTATGTTATTTTCAGTTAACGAACTACAACAACGGCATGCCCCTTTCGACCGACTAGGGTTTCTAACGACTGAGCCCAAATGGACTGCGCGGGACGGCGCGGCAAAACAACTGTTCGAGGATGCAGGTAAAATAAGGGCCGTAACTGCGGTGAGGACTAACAGGTACTTTAAGAAAAACTCCCATAACCCCCCCCTCCTGCACAATCATTACCACCCGGGGCAGCTTGGTGTAGACGGTGCAACGGCCGTCTGCACCAAGCCGCCATTGGTAACACGTGGGGCTTACAAATAGAGGCTGCAGGCCAAGATAATAAGTTCGCGGGTTAAAAACGCCCCCGCTGGTAGTCCAGCTTAAAACTCCCCCTACTTATATAGGCGTGAAAAACAACGGAACTGGAAACCTACCAGGGCAAACAAACCATCGCAATCCAAACTGACCACATAAAACCCTACCGAATGTCACAATGGAACGGGAACAAGTGAATAGAACCTACCTGGCACGGTCGCGCAGCCGACATGGAAATAACCGCCAAGCATGGTGAAGACACCTGGACCGAAAGTACTGCAAACGGATAATGGGCGAGCGCGACAGATAACGACAGAGCACACTAGTCGACAATATTGAAATGATAAATAAACCCCGTGACCCGCTCATATATATATACAAAGTCAACATGGCAGGTGAAACCATACATCGGACGTCAAGGAGCTTGGATCGGAGGGAGAAAGTGAATTTCCCTCCACCACGGTGGATGGCTCAATAATAAAAACATCCGTAACGGTGGAGGTGTATGGCGAGAAAAAATATATCGGACATCGACAGCAAGGCTGATCAAAAGACAAACGAAACCTCCTCCGCAACGGCGAACAGGTAAAGGCGAAACAGAAACCAACGATCGGACGTCGGATGGCTTTTAGGATGGAGTGATGAAAGCCAACTTCTACCCACAACGGCGAAAACTCGAACCGCGGAACCATCCGCAACTGTGGGACCCAATGACTTAAAACAATAAAGGATCGGGGGGAAAAGAAACGGCTTTTCTTTTGCAACAACGAGAGAAATAAACGGTAGAGCCTCCGCTTCAAATCAATACTCCGTCGAGCTTAAAACACATCTATCGGAAAGGAAACGAAAACCAAAATATCAAACTCATCCGCAATGGCGGAAAGTAAATGTAGATACCGTCCGCAACGATGGACAAGGAAATAATCATACCTTCCGATGCAGAACCAAAAGTCACCCGCAACGGCGGAAAACGACAAGGCAAAAACCTCCGCAATGGCGGGAAATTCAATTGAACAAACTTCCGATTCAAAGTGGCTTCAAAGGTAATCAAAGATAACAATAAGGCTTGATAAAAATGTAAACGTTTCGGCACTAGAGATAAATTCAACAGGTGATAAACCACTTCAAACATAAGCAACTCTTTCGGAAAATTCTCAGACCAAATCAAAGAAGAAGCGAAAATACTAAGCAAAAAGGAGGGTCCTAAATTTTTTTGGAATTTTGGGAAATTGTTGCAGCTGCAACAAGACCACAAGACTAAGATAAACCACTTCTCCTCCTCTATATGGACTCCTCTTTCTCTCTATAGTGAACTTGATTCAACTATTAGTGTGTCCAAATGAGGAGGCCGCCTAATCTATTTATACACATCAATTGTGAGTTCTAATAATCCAACAGGGCCAACTTGACCAAGGAGACATAAAAATACATTTTAATAATTATTTTATGGGTACTATTGACCCAACTTACAATTGAGGTTTCACCGCAAGACATTACATGGCCAATTACATCAAGGAAATCCCTAATCAAAGGAACAACATCTCCGGAAAAGAGGGATAATGACAATATTATAAAAAGTACAATTAGAGTATTTTTTGCATTTGCCTTATTTCAACAAATGTAATATATTTCTTGGCATACCATTTGTACTTAAATGTTCGCATAATATATCATAATATGTGGTGGTTTAAAGGATTTAAATGAAGCTGGTGAAATGGATCACAAAATGTAGGTCTATTGGAATAGAATTCCAAATATTTATTAAGATGCTTACTTTCACAGATGTATATTACTACTCTTGTTGGGCACCTTGAATGAAATCTTATCATAGGATATATAATACTATTGGATATTTTATGTTATCCAACACCCTTACTTGTTTCTTTCAACTATGTCATAATTTTTTTTACATGATATACATATATGAAGAACATAAATAAGAACACAAATTTTCCTCTCATGGAAAAAAAAATATGGTTTCTTGTCATGATTGGCTATTGGGATGGAATATGCTTTTTCTTCTTAATGATTGTTGTGAATCCCTCCCTTTGATCATGGGAAGGTGTCATTGGTTCTTACTAATTTCCTTGTCAATATTTTGACCATTGTTTTGACCATTGTTTTCTTTGTATGAAAGTACTTTAAATTTCCTACGATTTATTTATTCTTTATTATGCTAAAATTTATGGAGGAAAATTGTGTCATAATTTATATAAACATATGAACATTTCAATTAGACACTCTACAATAATCAGTAAATCAAGAGAATCATAAAAGATTAAAAAGAGTGGCCTATAGGTATGGGTAAATAGATTTGTAAAAGGACTTGACCATTATAAAGTAATAATAAATTATGTAAGGGAAATGAGAGAAAGACATTAAATAAAAGTTAAATGAGTAAGTGTAGTGGGATTTATCCCTTACTATGTGCAAAAGCATGTACCCTACATCAGTCAGATCATAGGGTAGAGTTCATGGTGCGAAGGATTTATCAACCTTGACTTACAATAAAAAGCAATAACAAAAATAATAATATTTAATCTAACTAATGAAATAAAACAAAAGATACCTTTAAAATGGGACACTGCGTCCGTTTGAGGAAATGGTTCATAGGATTCCCACGATCCTAGTATCTGTGTGTGCTCCAACAAAGGGTTGTCACTGGGAAAGGGATTAAGGGCTGCATGACGAAAACTCGATGTGCAACGTGGGATAGTGTGGCTAAAGGTGTGGAATGTCCAAAAGTAGGGAATCTGAAAAGTTTTAGAAATTAAGGATTGAAAAAAGTTGTTATGGGGACACCTTCACAATGTATTTATAAGATGATCCAAGGTTTTCTGGTCCATGTTAATGACTCGTGGTATTTATCCATGGTTTTTGAACCATTATCATTTTAGGGTTTTTTGGTCCTTTTTGGAGAGAGTAGGGTTATGTCACAATAAATGATCAACTTCCCTGTATTTATGGGGGAAGGAATAATGATGGTATCGACCATTTTTGGTGCAATTTTAGTTGTGAAGGTTAAAATGGAGGAAATAATGGTGGGATTATGATGTATAATTATGGTTTGGAACATAGAGAGCTAGGTGAAAAAAATTTGGTGTTAACAAATTTCCCCCTGATGTGTGAGGGTGGGAGCTCATCATATGGCCGATAGACATCATAGGATCAAGGGAGAAAGGGTGACAATGGTGGAGAAATTGGAGGGAACCATGGAAGAGTTGGAGTTTCCTTATTCAAGATGTAGTGTATTTTGGTTTGTATTACTTCTAAAAAATGGATGAGGCACATATAATATCATACATATACATGGATGAGGCGAGCATACCCATGCTCATATCAATATATCAATATACAAATGCAGATCAAGAATCAAATAATGGGAGTCAATCAATGCATAAATATAGCTGGTAGTAAACAATGGTGTGCTCAATGGGAGGTTGAATACAAATCCTAAAATGAAGAACTAGTAGATAGGAACAATGCCATTCTCATGGAATGCAATATCACAACAACTGATGCTCTACTGAATTTGGAGGTGTACACAACAACATGGACTCAATGATTCAGAGTAAGAATATATGAGGTACAATCAACAACATCAAGTACTGTAGATACAGAGAATCACGACACTAAGGGGATTCCAAACATTGTCTCCAATGCAACCTAGAAATCACAAGGGACATGAAGTTGTATGGGTCCACAAAATAGACTCACCAATGTGCTAGAGTCAGGTGACAACTGGGGCCTTCAACCAAATAATGAAGGAACCAATATCCTGTATGAATCTCAACAATGTGATGATGGAGTTAAATTAGAGCATGTGAGACACAACCAAAATAAAAGGCACTAAGGACTCCTTTCAAGTGGTCCAAGGAGCTCATCGATGAGGTGGATGAAAATAAGATATAGGGACCTCTGGGTCTATATTTGGAATAGATGTGTTGACGTCAATAGAGGGAGGCCTGCAACTACCAAGGAAATGAGGTTTCCTTGATAGAAGCGCAAGGGGGGAAACCAAAGATATGGAACAATACTAGGATTGAGGGATTGAATGGGTAACAGGAAAAAGGGATTACAAGGGACTCAAAATTCCTTTGTCTAGAGTAAGATGATAGGGTTGACTTGGCATCAGACAATACTGACTCATGGGGAGGTGATCATAGATGTGAAATTGGGAAGATTACTGCAATGAGGAGGTAATTGGACAAGTGATATCTAGGGGATCCAAGGGACACTCATCACAGAGTAATCTAAGCAAAGGTGACCCAATGGGGGAATGTTGTCATAACGTGAGACCATATGTATTATGTGGGGGAACCTAAAGGTACCGTTTGGGCCTAATTCATAGTTTAAAGAGCACAAAGAAGCGATAGAATTATTCTCAATATGATACTATCTCATGGATTCTTGTCGATCCCAAGATGGTAAATGCTTGACGGTGTTCTCGTGTTTAGAGAGTCTGAAAATAGGAAGAATACTCCAATGGGTCTCTTTTTCGTACAGAAGTCTCCTAAGTCTGAAAAAGGATAAAATTGTACAAAGGATATCTCTCTTAGCCGAAAGGGGCAGAGAGACTTATTTTCCGTATGTATTCCAACAAGGTTGAAAAAGGTTAAACATATATTGATTGGACGGTCATTCAAATACTTTTACAAGCATGAACAAAACCAATTTTTCTCAATGATATTTTCTTTGTGGGAGGGATAAAAAATATCTTAAACAAAACCCATAAATGATATTTTTTGTAGAGTGTGGTCCCAATGTCTAACAAATCATAAAAGGATACAAAGGGAAATGTTCCTAGTTGGAAGGTGCTAGGGTGTTCCTTTTCTTTAAATAGTCTACATAATTTGAAAAAGGGATAAAGGAAGTCACATAGACACCCTTTCAAATACTTTAACTAGCATGAAAGGTGGAAAGCATGCTTGACAATATTTTAAGTCTTTCAAGAGTCAGAAAAGAGCTTAACAAAAACTCCATGATGGTCACTCAAGTAAGGAGGAAGTGTTTGATGTACCAAACAGGGTGATGATGTGAACATGATTGATATGGATACAAAATAATAGTGGAACACTAGTGGGGCATCCTTGCGGGACAATGAATGGAGATAAAGTAAGGCTAAGTTTGCAGTATGGATGGTGCAGATGGCTCATGAACATTCAATACATGAGGGGTTCAATTTTACTGGGGGAAGGAAAATCGAGGTAACTCTCAGAAATGGCCCAAAACAAGATAGGGAGAGAATGAGACGCGGGTCTCATAAGTAGACGGAGGATACAAAATTGAACCCGACGATCCGAACGACGTGAAAAACAAACTCCAAATAACTCGATGGTGCATGGAAAAAAGACTTGACCAAATGGAGGCCTATAAACAAGGGGGGAGACATGAAACATGTCATTTTCATTGTGTAGTTTTGAGTTGGAGTGGAGGGCCCCATAGCAAAGATGTTGATTTCTTTCGACTGAACTGACAGTTTTCCGATATGTGAGTTGCAGGTAAGATATTTCACCTATCCCTTCAATTTCAATGGTTTGGTTTTGGTTGTTTCTCATTCTGGGGGCCTCTACTGAGCCCGAACAGTTCACAGGGATGGCTGTCACTTTTTGAGGGAAAAGAACAGACCTAGGTTGCACCTATCAAGGAGACAAGAGAGAACCGGTTGCAAATGTCACGGAGACAAGTGCGACTTGGGTCTCTCATGTTCAAGAGATGGGCATGACCCAGGTCACACTTGTTAAGGATTTTTGCGCAACTTGGGTCGCTAAAAAAGGCCCAATAGGAGCGACCTAGCACATAATGAAATTTTTTGTGTAATTGGGTCTGACAAGGAATTTTTGAATGTGCAGGATTCCTTGATTTGGATGGTGAGATCAAGACATAGGGTTCCTCATATATTAGGTAGAGGAGGATGGAACATTGCAGGATACGCTCACCTAGTGTGGGCTGTTGAAGTTCTTCCATATCCCCCTTATGCGTTCAACAAAGATACTGATGAATAAGATGGTGAGATTTTGGGATAGAGACTTAAAGTGCTTCACCATACAGGGTGAGAAACTGGAGATTACCCTTCGAGACATGTACTTTCTGACTGGCCTCCCACTACTGGGTGTGATTGGCGATATCTCATTGAAGCTCCTGAGGGGGGTGTTGATGGATGACTTGTATGCTAGCCATTGTTACCCCTTAGATTATGTGTATGCATTATACATTTTGGTGTGTGGGATTGAGAATCTAGAGACTCAAATAGTGGCATCGATGGTGTTGGGGATACTGGGATCGAAAGGTCCTCATAAGATCTCAGGTGGACAACTACTAATGGTCGAGAGTGTGTTGAGGGGAGCCTACTATGGGTGTTCCCAGATGTAATTGACTGCGGTTCGGTATGGAGTGAACTAGGATAAGTTGGTGGATGGGGATTTATATTTCCCCTCCTTTTTGTGCTCATTCTTCTTTAAGTGACTACTAACATTGTGAATGTGTCTAGAAGTGCATGACAGGGGACCTCGTGAGGCTCGTATGAGGCGATGGTGCGAGACGATGATTAGGGAGGGAGGTAGGTTGGTAGGTCATTTCTTCACCTGAGATATTTTTGCACAGTGGTGACAAATTCCTATCCTCATAGAGGACTATCCATATGCAAGGATAGACTACCAAGGAGATCCAGAGATGCCTCAACCTCCATCACAAGTCTTTGGACCTTATGGTACATATACAAGAATCTTTGCAGTTTTAGTCATATACAGTTTACTAGCATTGTGGTAACTAGATCATACATGTGATAGATATCAATGACATAATGTGTGCATTTGCAGACATGGGACCTCACCCTCCAGCATGGCACCACCAACGCAGGGGTAGGTTGGAGGGGTTAGATCCACCTGCTCATAGGAATAGGAGGTGGTGGAGTGCTACATTGGACTCACTACGGTTGGACATGGATTGTCTATTGGAGGGGGTCACTGAAGATAGGAGGCAATACCTAGACGATGATATGATCATTGTATTCTAAAGATATCCAATGGAGTGGATATCTTTGATGAGGAGGATCATGGTTGTTGTTTAATATGTTAGAGAGATGGCATAGGGTGATGTGCCAATGTAGGAGGAGAGCTCTGATGAGGAGGACACTGAGTCTGAGGAGGATAACATAGATAATAATATTTTGTTGCTTCCCTCAATGCATTTAAGAATGTGGAGTTTTGTATGATATATATGAGTAGACGAGAAATCAAATGGATATTCTATTTTTGTATTGAACATTATATTTATGATATGAATGCATATGGATGCATATTTTTGTATTTATGGTTTGTATGAGTCTCTTGTTTATGATGATGTCTATGCCTATATTATGTATATGACATATGTATGCATGATTATATGATGATGCATGATGCATTTTATTTCCTATATGTGATAATTGATGTGCCACTCTAGAACATCATTACCCATTTGGTCTGCTACACTATTGAGACTTTGGGAATATGCATGGATGAAATGGATTCAAAATGTATGAACAAGTTTTTAGTGCACAAGAACTTTCTAAATATGTAGGGATCACGTACCCGGTAGTAGTTATTCAACTAGGAGACAAGCAGGTGGGATTCTAGGAAGACATCAAGGAAACAAATACCTAACTGAAGGGTAGGATTCAGGAGACTAGTGACACCATCATACTCATCCTAGTTGTTGGTAGAAATACCAACACACATTCCATCGATATGGATCAAATCATGTAACAAGAAATAAATGACCCATGTAGCCGAGGAGATATTATGATACCATTTACTTACACCATCAGCGGAACCAACATAGCAAGGAAAGATAGAATCCATCTATAGAAACCAAGGAAAAAAACTATGATACTTATGGTAAAAATGATGAAAAACAATAAAGAAAAACTATGATACAAGGGTACTCAGGGTGCCTAGGAATAGAATCTATTGAGGTAGAGCCCATTGCATGCATTATTCAATAGGAAACCATAATAATCAGTAAGGAGATATTCTCCTTTCCTAAGACATCTATGGATGACATAAGAGCCATACCACATGGATTCGAACTTCCCTTTTCGAGTCTTACCATGGGCTTGGTCATAAATGAGGACTAGGCCCCCCTCACTAAAGGTGCATGGGTGGACGTGGGGCTTATAATGGGACTTCAACTGAGTCTTATCCACTTTGATCATTTGGAAAGCAGCATGATGGTCCTCATCGATTTGTTCAATCGTAAGTAGGCATTTTTCTAATGATGAAGTATCAGGTAAAAGTTCGATGGTGAGACGAACTGATGGAATCATACATTCAATGGGAAGAAATGACTCCACACCATGGACTAAATGAAATAGGGTAAAATCAATGTCATTTTTAGTTGATTTTTGGTGGGCCGAGAGGGTGGAAAACATCAAGTGGTTCTAGCTGGTCTTGTGTTTGTACACCATTAGTTGGAGCATTGATTTGAGGATCTTGTTGAAAACCTCAACTTGGCCATTTCCCTGAGGATAATAAGAAGAGGAATAATGATGTTCAAAAATTAAATATGGTGGAGATATTTGTCCAAACTATGCCCTCGATATGAGAACTACGGTCTGAGACTATCTAGAGGCAGACACCAAAATGAGTGATAACGTGGTTAAAAAAGAAGAGTGTCAGAGTATCAACCTTACAACTGAAGGTAGGCATGGATTCGACCCATTTGGTAAAGTAATAAACAACCACAATGATCTATTTATGGACACTTCCCAAAGGAGGGTTACATGCCATGAATTCAATCTCCCATTTGCAAAAGGGACCGATTGTGACGACAGGATATAGTGGCATGGATTAAGGTGTCCTTTCCTTTGGGACAAAGAGTTGTCAATTGTGGTAGTGTTTAATTGCATGAACACAATAAAAAAATATGGTGGTCTAGAAATAAATGACGTGGAGGATCTTTTGAGTGGTAGCAAAACCAAAGAGGTGGCCACCATAGGCTCCACTATGACAATCATTCATGCCTTATTCAGCTTCATTATGGGTGAGGCAACAATGCAATATGGTGTCTACACCATAGCAGTGCAACAAATCACTGATAGGAGATATTGAGTAGCTTGGTTCCAGATGCGACAACAATATTCACGACTTAAATAGGGCCTGAATTTATGTGTACACAAGTAAATGAGTATTTCCCCATACCACGAGTCTTTTGTAGAGATGACAAATAAGAATTCATCAAGGAGATTGATTGTGATAGGGGGTGAGGTAGACGACGAAGGGAATTTTTCCATCAATGAAGCTAACACTAAATCTTTAGTGCTTTTGGGTGTGATGAATTCCAGGCCATACTCTCAGAGAATAACAATTCACTTGGTAGCATTACCTTGGATAAGGATGCAGCTCAAGAGATATCGCATGGCGTTGGAATTGGCCACAACTTGAGTTTGACTCAAGAGAATGTAGTGACATTGCTTCTGTACCAAAAATACGATGGCAAGGGAAATTTTCTCTTCATGGGAGTAGATTAAAGGTGGTCTGAAAATTTTATGACTTATGTAATAGATCACATGATCTTGACAAGAATCGTCTTCTTGGAATAGGACTCCAATGATAGAATTTTCAGATGCCGACACGTAGAGTATAAAATCCTCACTGAATTTAGGAGGAGACAATAATGGAGTAGAATTTAGAGCTTGTTTGAATGCATCAGAAGTATCTTGTGTGTGCTCATCCCATACAAAAGGAATGCTGGTATGGAGTAAGCATAAGGATTCATGGACTTTCATTACATAGTTCAGAATAAATTAGTGAAGGAAGTTGGACTTGCCTTCGAGGCATTGTTGTTAATGGATAAATCTACTCAAGTGGACTCAACCTAGACCTCCCTAGTCCAAGTGGATCTAGAACAAATCAAGTACACAATACAATATACTTTCCTAGATCAAATAGAAATGCAAGTCAACAAATAGATCACTTACCAGAGGTCTACAAATTCTCTTCTCTCTTTGTTGATCCAAGCTCCAAAGCTTTCATATATTGAGATGCAAAACCCTGTAGAGCAAGTTAAAACAAGCAAATAGTACATGTGTATCCAAACATGAATAGATCTAAGCTAATAGTTAAGGAAGAAATCTCTAAACATCATTAATACAACAATGTTTATGGAAAGATATGTGTATTAATGTAATCAAGGAGATACATAGAATTACATAATAAATAACATCACAACCTATCCTTAACACTATGATATTCCATATAAAAATCCAATCCAAGCCTCCAAAGCAAGATAGTAAGCCTCCCAAAGGATGAGATTCAACCTCCCAAAGGATGTTAGAGATCCCACCAACATAAAAGTACCATAGTCCTTCCTCCCTTCACCATGGAGAGAGGGTTCAATTTATAATGCTAAATGGATAGAGTAGGTTGAGGATTAGGAGGAGGGGTCTAAGGGGCATTTCCCATAGGTTAGGGAACTAAATTCCACCTCACCTAGATGAAAGGAATGATCCTCCACCTCATCCACCTTCGATAAGGGGCTCAAAGCTTCTCGTTTTTCTCTCAAAACACCCTTGACGCTCATTGTTGTAGGAGACAGAGCGCCAGAGAGGGATGACACACCTTGCAAGATGGGAAAGAGTTCCAGTGGTGCTCCTTGCATGAAGTGAAAGAGTCTGAAAAAGGTTTTGGCACAAATTTCCTTAGGAGTAAGAGTGCTAGCCTACCTAGAGAGGGTAAAAAGGGTAGTAACAACCTTAATTTCAATCCAGTTTAGCAGAGGGAACTTTAAGGATTAGGCACAAGGTTGACACATGGATCAAGATGATAAGATTTCAATGTAATAGAATCCCCCCCAAATCATGAAGTTAGAGATATGTGATAGGTGAATGCTTTATGAAGTGAAGAAATCAAAGGAAAGGATGTTGGCTAGAAGCTGCTACAGTACAACTGACTCAAATATCATATGACTCATAACATGGTTGCTGACCAATACAATGCAGATCAATGGTAGTAGATACTAGCTGAAAACAATCATGGATATTAAACACAAGTGTAGATCCATGATGAGATGATAACACAACCATGACCAATACAAATTGAATATGTGTAATATGAATCAAACAAACTGCATCAAAACCTAGGCGAAGATATCTGACAACCTAGGGTCTTCAAGCCGAACCTGTAATGATATGAATCTAACCATGTGATTACAATGTCTTGATGTCCAACATGGTAGAAATCACTTGATTACCATTCATTACTGTAAACGGTTAACAAGTACGAGGGAAATCACCATTGATGTCAATGATTCCTAAGGTATCTTAGTACATCCTCCCAAGTGTGAATAAAGGAATTGAAGTCGAACACTTGGTAGGATATTTCAATCAAGATTCAATGATGTAAACTCATGTTGAAAGAGAGGTAACTTGCCATTAAGGAATGCTGACCCAATGTACTTTTCTTGATCTCTAAGTCTAATCATTGGATGAGGAGTTGAAGTTGACAGGAATAGACTCGTCGAAGGAGGGCCATGATGAATCTCCAATCATCAACACAAAACACGATCATAGATGTTTTAAAGTAAAATAGACAACATAGTGATGTATGATATTGACTCAGAGATGACCAAAATGATAGAAGGTAAAATGACTGCAGACAGTGAATGGATTTCTCTTGAACACGAGAATGGCATGACTTGGAAGTATTGACACAAGAATGATACCAATCCCTCAATGAAACTAACGGTGGGAGTATTTTAAACAACATGAAGGAGGCAAAAGACTCATGTAATCAGTGGGACTTGAAGACAAACATATTACCCAAGTACTGAAATGCATATGCAAATGAGTTCCATGTTCAAGAGTAACTATGTACTACCATAAATACAATGAAACACAAAATATTTCCTTAATTTCCCCATCATAGAATATGAGTACCTCTTTTCATTTTTATGAGTTCAAAGAGGGTAAAAAACACTCATTATAGCTCATCAAGCGATTAGACCCTTCTCATATGTTTTACGAACCTGCAAAAGGAGGGGTTCGTTCCCAGAAAGGGTCCTTCATCATTTGAATTTATTAGTTTGATGAAAGCAAAATCATTTGTCATTTCATGTTTAGAGAGTCTAAAATGAATAAGAAGACTTCGAAATGGACTTTTTTCATAAATTTAGTCCCTGAGGCCTGAAAAAAGTATAAAATAATGCCTAGGAGAACTCTTCTAGTCATGATTGGATGGATTGTACCTTTTCATAAGCAGTGCCCCTTGGTCCAAAAAAGGGGTAAACTATCACCAGGAAGACGACTCTTCAAGTCCTTTTACGAGCAAGAAGAAGACAAGTTCACTCGATGGATTGTACCTTTTCGTAAGTAGTGCCCCTTGGTCCAAAAAAGGGGTAAAATATCACCAGGAAGACGACTCTTCAGGTCCTTTTACGAGAAAGAAGAAAACAAGTTCACTTGACTATCTTTTCACATTTTAAGAGTCTGAAAAGAGCTTAAAGAGGACTTTATCAGGGTTCTTTTTTCATAATCCAATTGTAACGAGTCTGAAAAACAGTAAAAGTATACTCGATACCTCTTCACTAAGTTTTTAACGAAGGTATCAAAGGCACTCGGAACCTTTTCATGTTTGAATCTAGAGCACAAAAAAGAGAAAATTAATCTCAACACCATCTTACTATTTTTAACAAGCTTGAAGATCAGTTGAAAGAATGCTCAGGGTATCTGCTTCATTTTTTAAAGATCTTGGACAAAAAAGAACTATGCTCAAAATGTCATTTCATGGTTTAGTGAGCTCGAAATTAAAAGAAAGTATGCTCCAACTGACTCCCATTGATGGGTGATTCCCCAACATGATGTCCAGTGGTTGGTACTTTCCCCTAATATGACTGTCAAGTAACTTAATTCCAACATAAAGAGGTAGGGTATGTGCCCCCCAATCTTTGTTTCGCCTGTTTTACAAGAGATGAAGAGAAGGTTCAAAAATTGAGTCTTGACACAATGGAAGAATCTGTTTCATTTTTTAATGAGCTTGACACAAAAATGGAACTGTTTCTCAAGGTATTTTTTATTTTCTAACGAGCTTGAAAACAAGAATAAACACTACTCAAGGTGACCTATTTCATTTTTACAGAATCTTGAAACAGAAAATAACTATGCTTGAGGGTGACTTGTTTCATTTTTACGCAATATTGAAACAGAAAGTAACTATGCTTGAGGACATCCATTTCATTTTTTAATGAGATTGACACAAAATGGGAACCATGCTAACAGGAATCTGTTTCATTTTTTAATGAGATTGAAACAGAATAGGAACTATGGTCGCCAACTTCTATTTCATTTTTTAACGAGCTTGACACAGAATGGGAACTATGCTCATTTGTAGTTCTAAGCCAACATGATGTCTAGAGGTTGGAAGGTTTCCCCCTTACAGGAGGCATTCCCCAAAAAATTTCTCATGAGGATAAGAAGCTATGGTTTTCAAAAGACCGAACTTCGTCACGATCTTCAAAGGTAAGATTTTTCTCATCTTGGGTGGTGGAGTGTTAGATTTTTATCATTTAAGCTAGCATTAAATTAGGATCTTTAACTAAGAGAATAAAAAGCACAACAATCAAACATAAGAGACAATGGACACAATTTTTTTTTCTTGGGGAAACCATAAAGGAGAAAACCCCACAACTTCCTTAGAGATAGAATCAGCGCCAAAAGAAAAACCCAAAAAATAGTAAGATGATCTCCCGATAGCAGTAGTCTCTCTCTCTCTTGTCCCAACAACTTCCTCTCTCAGTTATGCGCTACAACTGAGTGTTAGTGAATGTGTGATAAATAGAGAGGATCACTCTCTATTTATACTAATTCCCTATTAGAAAATAACTCATTAGGGCCGAATTCTCTAGGAGAGTCTAATAACCCTAGGGCCCCACAACTATGGGGACTTTAACCCTTGATCAATAGGAGGGTTACCCACAATGACTTGACATGACTTGTTTACATTATTGAATCTCCCGATAGGAACGTCAGGGCATGACATGACTCAAATACATTACAGACACTTCCCGGAATAAACATCGGGGTATAAGATATAAGATATACAGGTGAATACATTCCGAAGTTACAAATACATCAACACTCCCTCTTAACTATGAAGGTATTCTCTCGACATAATTTATCAAGACAGGTCTTCTTATCTGTATCATCAGGATCATCAATGAGTTCTCGTTATCTTCATCTTCAAGTCATATTCATCTTGATCTAGATCATCACTGGATCTGGATCATTACTACTGGATCATCACTGCTAGATCATCATCACTGGATCTGGATCATCACTGGGTCATCATCACGTGTGCTATCTCTTGATTCTTCTCGTCATAGGAAGTTCTATAGATCCAAGCCTTTTTCATGCTGGATGCACATTTATAGAGTCGGTCCTTTTTCATATTGGATGTATCATCATAGAGCTAGTCCTTTTTCATACTAGATGTGGCATCAACTCATAGCTAGTCCTTTTTCATACTAGATGTGTCATCACAGAGCCAACCCTTTTTCATGCTGGATGTGGGATCTACACATAGCTAGTCCTTTTTCATACTAGATGTGTCTTCACAGAGCCAACCCTTTTTCATGCTGGATGTGGGATCTACATAGAGCTAGTCCTTTTTCATACTAGACGTGTCTTCATAGAGCCATCCCTTTTTCATGCTGGATGTGGGATCTACACAGAGCTAGTCCTTTTTCATACTAGATGTGTCTTCACAGAGCCATCCCTTTTCATGCTCGATGTGGGATCTACACAAATCTAGTCCTTTTTCATACTATATGTGTCTTCACAGAGCCAGCCCTTTTTCATGTTGGATGTGGAATCATCACATACATTTGACAATGGAAGGAACCAATCCTCTCACCATGTCACGGCTCTTACATCTTACCATGGAAGGAACCAATCCTCTCACCATGTCAGAAGGGCACAACACTTACATCTAACCATGGAAGAAACCAATCCTCTCACCATGTCAGAAGGGCATAGCACTTACATCTAACCATGGAAGGAACCAATCCTCTTACCATGTCAGAAAGGCTCACGGAATGATCACATCCTCTTGGAAGGAACCTTGATCTAGAGAAAACCAAGCTTCTCCCTGAAGTATTCAAACTTCATCCTCGCCAAAGTCTTAGTCAACACATCAGCTATCTGTTTGTCCATCACAACAGACTGGAAGTTCACTGCTCCTCTTTGCACCATATCCCTGATATAGTGATATTTGATCTTGATATGCTTCGACTTGTGATGGAACACCAGGTTCTCAGACAACTTCACACAACTTTGGTTGTCACAATATATACAAGTAGCATCCAACTGGAGATCAAATAAATCAGATAGTATCTTCCTCAGCCATACTACCTCACAACTAGCTAAACAAGCTACGACATACTCTGCTTCAGCTGTACTCAGTTCCACGCAAGACTGTTTCCTGCTAAACCAAGAGATCACACCTGATCCCATACTGAAGTAGCACCTTGAAGTGATATTCCTATCGATGGCACTTCCTGCCCAATCTAAATCAACATAACCTTCTAGGTTAATCTTCTAATCAGCCCTATACTTGAGCCCATAATCAACTGTACCCTTTAGGTACCTCAGAATATGATTTTCAACAATCAAGTGAACATGTCTTGGATCTATCAGGAACTGGCTCAAGGTGTTCACAGCAAAGCAAATATCTGGTCTCGTATTCATTAGGTACATCAAGTATCCAATCACTTGACGATACATTGTGGAATCAACCGAATTAGATGAAGCATCACTGAATAGCTTCAGGTTCGATGCCATAGGTGTGGTCATGGCCTTGCTGTCCATCATCCCAAATATCTTCAGGATATCTACCACATACTTCCCTTGTCCGAGAGAGATTCCATCCGCATTCTTCCACTCCTCCATGCTTAGAAAATAGTGCATCATACCCAAGTCTTTCATTTCAAACTTGGTAGCAAGATTCCTCTTCGTATCATCTATCAACCATCCATTCATGTTACAAACAGATCATCTACATAAAGCAGGAGTATCACTGGGTTCCCTTCTTCAACCTTGTAGTAAAGGTTGGAATCTACTTTACTCTTGGTAAAGCCCAAAGTGGATAGAAAGCTGTCAATTCTGTCGTACCATATCTTGGGTGCCTGTTTCAAAATGTACAGGGATTTCTTTAATTTACACACATGAGTCTCTCTGTCATGTGTCTCAAATCCGAGTGGATGTTCCACATATACTTCCTCTTCTACTACACCATTCAAGAAAGTTGTCTTGAAATCCATCTGGTGTAATTTCCACTTCATTACTGTAGCTAAAGCAAGTACTGATATGATGGAAGTATATATGGTGTTGGAGCAGAGTCCCGCAGCTACAGGAAAAGCTGCCATTTTGGTGGATAAACAGTTTAGCGAAGACGAAGAGATAAGGTCAAGATACGATGCCGTAGCATGTTTCTAGCTGCAGAGCAGAGCCGGAAACCGTGACTGTTGGGACAGAGAAGTCAAGGAAGACGACAGTACCTGAGAGGCCGAGAAGAGAGAGCTCAACCACTGCATTGAAGGCAGCGGCGAAGACAGGAGGGCTCAGCTACCCTCATAAAGGAAAAGGAATGACGAGGCCGAGGTATTGAAGGCGAAGGACAAAAGACGAGAAGCGGTGCATAGTACCCATGGTCAGTTCCGGGAAGCATGGAAGACTGCAGAGAGCAGTGGTGTGACGGAAAGAGGCTACCTCAAGTACATATATTCCAACTATCACTAGTTAGGGTTTGGGTTACTGTTGGGACAGGCCCACAGTGTTGTAATGGTGAGACCTTCAGGCCGCCTATAAAGGGATATATTTTGTATTGTAAAAGGTTGGCATTTTGGGCATTTCAGGCCATCCAGCTAGTCAGATTATCAATTGTCTATTAGCTTACTATTATTTTGTATTGTAACAATCCGCAATGATTGAGAGAGAGAGAGAGAGAGAGAGAGAGAGAGAGAGTGAGAGTATATTGTAAGAAGGCAATATAGAGAAGAGATCTAGGAGAGAAGGGCTCCAGGCTGAGTGCGGAGTTACCCAGAAGATCTCTAGCTGCATATGCGGTGCAACAGAACTATGTACCTCTCTCAAGTTATAATATAGAAGCACAGTTCTATGGACATAACTTCTACCATGGAAGTGAACCACGTAAAATCAAAGTGTTATGTGTTTGATTCATGTGATTGTATTTACTTATTATATCTGCCATTCATTACATGAACTTTGCTTATAGTTAATGTATGTATGCGTTATTTAGTTCACAGCATATTAAGAGGATAAATGCAAGTCGAAGCCTTTAAGTATTTTGTATAAGAGTTTTGTATAAGTTTCACTCAAGACAGATAAGAGTCGCAGTATAAACAGCCTTGTGTATTGAGTCCTGTAAGTTGAACACCCGTAAGCTAAGTACGTTGAGTCGCGGCAGTAGGATATCGTAGGAAGGCGATATCGCACCAGCAGAGGAGCTACGGTGCGCAAGACTGCGGGTTGAGGATTGAGCGTAGAAAAGAGTTAGGTGTTGCCCAAAATGCGGTGATGCGATAGAGGTTGGAGTCATTGCGAGCAAGAGGAAGCTGCGCATCGCAGAGAGGAAAGAGCGGTCTCGCGAGCTAAGAAGAGTTGCGAGACGTACACAGGACGCCATACAGAACCTGGTCGAGACACTTGAGTCCTTGGCCAACCCATTAGGATCACTTCGGGTGAGACTTCAGGCCTCTCCGCGGTCTGTCGCCGAAAGGTCCAGTGAGCTAGTGGTGTTGTTGGTTCATGATAGTAAACCCGGGTCTGCCCAGCAAACCAACAAATGGTTCCGTTGCTGTTTTGAACAAACTGAGCATTGATGTTCTATTGACATCCTACTAGAGACAAACTCAACGAGTGGGTTGTGTCTAACAAGAAAGAGTTTTCCGAACGAGAGAACAAGAGTCCTAGACTAAGTACAGAGGACTGGTTACAAAAACATATCATTACAGACCTGCATGCGATATTTTTTGCAACCTTTGGAAACGAGATTTACGATTGGTTATCAAAGTTGACTGACAAGAACATATTCAAGAAGAAAACAAACATTGTATGAACACCAGAGCTGATTCAGACCATGAAGAACCTTGATAATCCCATTATGAGGACAGTAGACTTCTGGCTTGCGAGTGTGCTAGAAGGCTTCGTCACAGAGTTTGCAGTGGACCAGAGAAAAAGCTTCAGCGAGGCTGAGTGGTACTTCTTCAAAGGATATCGTGGTAAGTACCTAAAATCTTTAAACTTGTCCATTAAGATGCTATTACATGAAAAATGAACAATGGATCTAGTTTCAGATGAATAAGTAAATATAGTAATTTCACAAGAGTTTGAAAGTGATTTTGATGACATTGGACGTACATGTAGTGGAAAGAAATACAAAGTAGACTTCAGCTCTCCCATATTTGAAGACAGTTCAGATAATACTAGACAACAGAGTCACAGTACCACAGAAAAAATAGAAGGGGGTATCCCTTACCACCCTTATACCCCACAGAAACACATCGGGACTCAAAACAATCCCTTAGGAACTCCATCTAGTAGCTCGCAGACAGTACATACTACCACTACATCACCTCTACCTACACCGCCGAGTGGTAGTAACACAGCAAATCAACATCCACCATGTAGAAATAGAATGGGGGATGATATGAAGCTACCTATCTTTAAGGGTACAGGAGTAGAGGACCCAGAGCAGCATTGGTTTCTATGTGAAGCCATGTGGACCATTAAAGCAATCAACGATGATAATAGTAAACTTGTACAGTTGGTCACCACACTGAGAGAATGAGCCTTAACATGGTATATGAAGTATACCTTAGTGGTACCCAGAACACTTGTCCAGGTCAGGACCGCTATGATTGAAGAGTTTAAGAAACCTAAGTCTGAGTCACAGTGCATTACAGAGCTTAAAGACATCAAACAGTTACCTACAGAGTCAGTGTGGGACTTCGATCAGAAATTTAAAGCCCTTATAGACCAAGTCAGCTTTGAGTTTGCATCGGAGCAGCATAAGGAATGGTTTATTGTAGCACTGCTCCCTCACATCAGACTACCATTAATGCAGTAGAAACTCCAGACGCAGGACGACATGTTGGAGATGGCGATGAAACTAGAGGCTTCACCTCTAGCTGAAACCAGCACAGATATGACAAATCTGCAAAACCAGTTGGCTAATCTCACGATACAGATGCATGAGCTTAAGAAAGGGAAAGAGGTCATGCAAGACATATGGTGCGTAAAGTGTAAAGCACAAGGCCATACTAAATATAATTGTCCAGTCTTTGTAGAATACCTAGCAACCGAGGCTCCTAACCCCTTACCATAGACCCACGGGCCGTGGTGTGAAATATGCAAAACAAGAGGACATCTACCTCACCAGTGCCCTCTACTTGAGAAGTACGTGTAGACACCTAAGAACTTATACTGCGTCTTCTGCAAGTCCGTAGGCCATGATGAACACGATTGCCGAGCCTATGTTCTCATGGTCGGGAGCAAGCAATACTTGTACAGAGTTCAATCAGAAACATAGGGTCCAGCAGCAGGACCACAGCATGATCCAGCTTATGGTGGCCGTGGAGGAGGATTCGGAGAACAAGGAGGATTCAGAGGCTTTGGCCGAGGAGAAGGCTTTGGCCGTGGTCGCGGACTAGTCACTTGTTACAACTGTGGAGTTGTAGGACATTATGCTAGGGAGTGTTAGAGCCCTACCACCACATGTAACTATTGCAAATCTTAGGATCACGCTATAGAAGACTGCCCTACCTTGATAGCTAAGATCAGAGAATCTAAGCCAGCAGTACACCAGAACATCCAGTTTATTGTTGCTGAGCAGGAAGAACCAGAGCCAAGAGTCAACATTGTGACTCGCAGTGGTGCTTCCACCAATGAGACATCGCAGGTTACTGAAAAGAACATAGGACAGGAGTGGGTGCGTAAAGGTACTAACAAAGCAACACCACTTGACCTACAGAAGAATAAATAGAAATTTTAGGAAGCTAAGACTTTCTTTGATGACCCTATGCAATCAGGATCGTAGGTACCACCGTCTAGGGGCGTACCGCAGCAAGCACCTTGTGGCGTTAGCCCTGACCAGACATCGCAGGCTACCACATCGGGCGCTTGCGACGAGGACGAGCTGACAGGAAGTGTACAATCCTTCCTGTGGAGCTGTTTAAAACTCATGAGAAATGAGCAAGCTATCAGAGAACTTTAGCGCATCATAGATCAGTGTCATCCATCTTCTTCCGTGAGCAGTGCACAACACGCTGTTCATAGCATTATGGGACATACAAGAACAGGAAGAGAGATGCGACTCACAGCACAGGTCGAAGAATTTGAAATGGACGAGGTCATCCTAGATCTAGGATCAGAGGTAAATGTTCTGACTAAGAAGACATGGGAACAGATGGGTAGCCCTAAGTTAGTCAGATCGCCTATCCATCTGCAATTAGCTAATCAGCAGCGGGTATCACCCCTGGGTCGATTATCGCAGGTGCCAGTTGACATTGATGGAGTTCGCAGCTCTGCGGACTTTGAATTTATAGAAATTATTAGCGATAGTAGACCATATCCAACACTACTAGGCATTGATTGGGTGATCGATAACATGGCCGTTATCGATTTGAAGAGAAGACAAATGACCTTTGAGGACACGCAGATCCGGGTCATCGCACCATTGGATCCTCTTCAGGGTCCTAGATACATTGAACCTATCCGAGCAGAGGAAGAGGCATGTAACATGGACAGTCTCTATCAGATGACTGCGAACCAGAGCGATTACATCAACCCAACCGCACAAGGGAACATTAGTTGGTGATGCGATAGCTCATGCGCATCGGATTCGGATGTTGGTCTAGAGAACTGGCAGAACAGACTTTACGAAGTCTCAGCACGCAGATGTGTGTACATGACTAAGTCACTGAGATGGATTGGCACAAAGATCAATGAGATTCCATCATTTCATGGTATAATAGATATCCAGGACTTTCTCACGCAGTTTGAACAACAAATTCCTCATGAGCAGAGGATCGCAGCTATGGACCTTGCAGTACGAGCCACACTTGCAAGATGGTGGTATGCACATAAAGAGAATATCACATCATGGGATGATCTTAAGATACTGATGGCGATCAGATTCTCTACCAACAGAGAGTATGTCCAGCAAAGATACACAGGAGAAAATGACCCCAGGTCACATATTCAGACATGTGAACAGGATTGGTCGGACATTCCTGAGGATGAATGGGTTCACCGATTCATTCACACTTAGGACACAGTTCCACGGAACTGGTACACAAAGACTAAATTGCGCAAGGGAACGACTACATGGCCACTTCTAATAGATAGCTTTCTACTCACCTTCGCTTTTGAATCTGAGTATCTAAATGTTGATCAGGCCCTAGATGTAATAAAGATTAAGATATTTGAAGATTGCACCCTATTAGTACAAACTCAACCTGAGTGGGCCATCCAATTAGAAGATGCGCTCGAGTGCTATAATTTTGCATCAGAACCAGAGGAGGAGGATGAGGATCCTCGCAACATCAACATTCTGGAGTCAGAAGGGACTCGCGATGTTGATGGACCGAAGCTACAGAGTCCAGAAATCACATAGCTGATCAAGATTAAAAAGATCAATATTGGCACAGACACAGAACCAAAGTTTGCCTCTATTGGAGACTATTGGACCGATGAAACAGTTGGACAGATTGCAGACTTGTTACATGAATATCAGGACCTATTTCCCACCAAGTTCATAGAGATGAAGGGAATAGTCAGAGACCTGGGAGTAATGAGGATACCATTGAAAGAGGATGCTAGACCAGTCAAGCAGCGTCCATATAGATTAAATCCACGCTACAAAGAAAAAGTTAAGGATGAGATCGATAAGATGCTAGCAGCAGACATCATTGAGCCCGCAGAAGAGAGTGAATGGGTTAGTCCCATGGTCATGCAAGAAAAGAAAACCAAAGGAGACATCAGGATCTGTGTCGACTTGCGTAAACTCAACGACGCATCGCTTCATGATCCATTTCCGACACCTTTCACTGATGAAGTACTAGACAATGTGGGAGGACAGGAGGTCTACTCTTTCATTGATGGATTTTCAGGCTATCACCAGATCAGAATCCACCCAGAAGATCGCCATAAGACCACTTTTGCAATAGAATGGGGCTCATTCCAGTATACGGTAATGCCCTTTGGTCTTAAGAATGCACCAGCTATCTTTTCTAGAGTAGTAGTTGCTGTATTTAAAGAATACATCCATAAATTCCTAGAAGTTTATTTTGATGATTGGACTATATTTGGACTAATTGAAAAACACATAGGAGATTTAAGACTGATGTTAGAGAAATGTAGGCAGTACCAGATTTCTTTAAACTTGAAAAAATGTATATTCTGTGCGCCATTTGGTATTTTGTTGGGTCACATTATTTTCAGGAAAGGCTTGATGGTAGATCCCACAAAGATTGCCATCATTGTAAATCTTCCAGCACCCAACTCAGTCAAACAATTTTTGAACAGTACTTGGTCATACTGGGTACTACAGAAAATTCATCAAGGGATACGCAAAGATTACAACACCAATGGAAAAACTGTTAAAGAAAGATGTAAAATTCCTATGGAATGAGGAATGCCAGCAGAGTCTAAACACACTTAAAGAGAAGATGGTTACAACACCCATCTTATTATTTCTAGACTGGACTAAGCCATTTCATGTACATGTGGATGCATCTAGCATCGCATTAGGGGTTGTTTTAACCAACCAGGAGAAGGAGGTATCGATCATCCTATCGCATACTCCAGCAGAAAGCTATCGACAGCAGAAAAGAACTACACCACAGCAGAAAGAGAAGGCTTAGCTATGGTGTACGTGCTACAGAAGTTCAGGAACTACCTGTTGGGTGCCTCGTTCAAGATGTTCATTGACCATTCAGCATTAAAGTATCTGGTCAATAAGCCAGTGTTAGGGGGAAGAATCTGCAGATGGTTACTCCTCTTTCAGGAGTATGATTTTGAAATCATTTTCAAACTAGGAAGATTGAACGCCGGACCTAATCATCTATCCCGAATAGACTCAGGAGAAGAGCCAAGTAATCTAGAGGACAATTTTCCAGATGCACAACTGTTTTCTATCCAGATCGCAGATGAGTACTATGCTGATATCATTCACTTTCTCACTATAGGAAGGGCACCTGAGGAGTTTACCAAGCATCAAAAGAGGCAGTTGGTTGTTAAAGCAGCAGACTTCACCCTGATCGCAGGACAGTTATACAAGTTAGGTCCAAATGAAGTCCTGCGCAGATGTGTGATGCCGCATGAAAAAGAGGTTATTATCAGAGAAGCACATTCAGGTACCGCAGGAGGTCATTTCACAGGAAATCCGACTGCGCAGAAAATCCTGACCGCAGGATTATGGTGGCCTACGTTACACAAAGACACTAAGGACTTTTGCAGATGCTGCGATATCTGCTAGAGGGTAGGAAAACCTTCACGACGGGATGAAATGCCGCTGCGACCACAGGTTACGTTGCGCGCATTTGACAAATGGGATATAGACTTTGTGGGTCCTATCAACCCACCAGGAAAATGAACTGGTACGAGATATATCATCACTAGAACAGAGTACCTCACCAAGTGGGCGAGGCCAAAGCAGTAAGAAATTGTGATGCTGCTACAGCTGCACAGTTCATTTTTGAAAACATCGTCACTAGATTTGGATGCCCAGTGATTTTGATGAGCGATCAAGGCACACACTTCTTGAACCGCACCATTGAGGCTTTGACGGAAGAATTCCAGACACAGCACCATAAGAGCACTCCCTACCACCCGCAAGCTAATGGTACGGTGGAGGCCTTTAACAAGATTTTAGAAAATGCTCTTACTAAGATATGCAACAGCCAAAGGAATGATTGGGACCTCAGAGTTAACGTTCACTAGTAGAAAATGAGAAATTAATGACTAAAATCAGGCTATAAACGACTATTTTTGAATCGGTGACTAATAGTAGCAAATTACCACTATCTTATAGCTAGTCGTATTTCACTAGTCATTAATAGCTTGAGTTAGTAGTCACTGATTTAGTCATTGATTTAGTCATTGATTTGGTCATTGATAGACAATGATTTAGTCATTGATAGTCAATGATTTAGTCATTGTTGTAGTCATTGATAGTTAATGATTTAGTCACAGATTTAGTCATTGATTTAGTCACAAAGTTAATCATTGATTTAGTCGCTGATTTAGTCACTGATTGCAACCATTAATGACCAAATATATGACTAAATAAACTACTAGAAGTTAACATATTAATGACTAAGCTAAATACGACTAAGATACGATAAATTAGCTACTAATAGTCGTATATATGTGAATTTAGTCATTTTTGTAGTCACAAATTTATGATAGGGCACGGAGGAATCGAACCACCAACCTCCTGCCCATAATTAGACAGGCGCTCTACCATTGAGATAGCACCCTTTAAGAAGTTGTTATTGCTTGACAGTGATGATATTCAAACAAATTTATGATAGATATCAATCTACAAACTACATAATTATCACTATTACAACTTACCAGTAACTAGTATTTATGACAGTAGTCATTTACGCAGTGGAGAATTGTAAATAAGAAGGAGCTACGTTGGATGATTTCGCAAATCTCGATGTTTCGATCACTACTACATTTCAACCAAAAATCCGACGACCGTATTGTCGGATTTTCGACACTTCCCTGTCGCATGTACGACACTATGTTTTTTTTAAGCGTCGGAAACTTGTCGTCGGTTATCCGACATCTTCCAAAACCGTCGGTTAAGCGACACCTAAGTTTACCGTCAGTTACATGTAAAGCGTCGGTTAAGCGACAGGCTTTCTTCGACGGTAGTGAAATTTTTTAAGAAAATAATCTTCATGCCGTGGGTTAAGCGACAGCACGGCCGTCGGATAAGCGACAGTTATTCAATTTTTTTTTTTTAAATTAACCTTTATGCCGTCGGTGAAGCGACGGATATAAACGAAAAGCGTCGGAAAAGTGACATATATAACCGTTGCTTAAGCGACGGAAGTGAATTTAAAAAAAAAAAATATATTTTCAAATTGGGTATGTACCTTTTCAAATATTTTCAAATTCATAGTAGAAGTGCCATGTCTCCAAAGATGCAGCTATGTACCTTTTGGGTAAACTCCATTCCATACCTCTGCTAGCAGCCATCAACTATCAAATTACTAATCTCTATATCATTAGAAATTGGTGATGTGACATCATTTGATATTTATCTCAATGTTTTTATATTTTCTATTGTCCAAGGAAAATCACTTTGATCAGCCCTTGACAGAAACATTGTTTCTTCTTTATTGAACATCTATCAACGAGAGTTCCTCACCTTAAATCCCTACATCTGTATATTCCTATAAAGCATAACCCACAAAAAAGGGAGTCACCATATATACTGGTTGTGACAGTGGTATTAATGGCCTTTGATTATTTATGAAAATAGATATGATTTCTTGCTCATGAAATATCAATCCTAAAGGAGTACTTGAAGTTGAAACATTATTAAGCAACTACTGGCTTTATTACATCAAAAATAAACGTCCTAGTTTTTTAGCTTTACCTTAATTATGGATTTCAAGAATTCTTATTCCTATTATCACTTAAATTCCCCTATGAGACTTAAAACTATAAAATGAGCAAAATCCCCAAAATATTATAAATTTCACAGGGATGAAAGAATGAAAATGGAAATATTACAGCTTTAAAAAACTTGTATTAGGATATAAAAAGGGTATAATGTTCCCAATGTTTTGTATAAGACACATTACCTTATACGATTGAGAGAAACAATTGCACGAAGAGCACTTCGAATCATATCTTCATTGTGATCTATTTCTTGTTTCACAGCATCTTGCTTTGTTTTGTGAGTAATCGTCTTTTCCAAGGGTTCTACCAATGAATCAAGTACTGCATCATAGAAGGATCCAATCAGTTAAACCTAAGGAACATGTCAATCAATGGTCCTTCGTGTAACATAAAAAACAATCAGGAAAGTGAAAGCAAACCAGCAAACCTGCCAGAACTGCAGAAGCACATTTATCGGCAAGCTTTGAAACTATGAGGTGGCACGGCATTTTCACATCATAATGATCTAGCACAAATAGAAATGTGAATGAATATTGTTAAAAAATCATGTATTAAATTGCTACTTATGATCTAAAGAATTGGGTAGATATACCAATGTATTGAACTTGATAATAAAGGAAAGCGAATACAACAAATGCATTAATTTATTATCTTAAAGCATCAAGTACACATTATTGATACTGACCATTGAA
>LPNX010399631.1:24271-59921 GCA_001517045.1 Pseudotsuga menziesii | reverse complement strand
GACAACTGTCTGTTCATATAGAAGAGGTAGCAATTCTAGAAGGAGGCCCTTTATTAGGTTTGGCTTATTGTGAGCTGCTGTGCTCAAGGCTGAAACAGCTGCATGCCTCACATGTTGAATGCAAACATACAGAAAATGTTAAGAAACAGACAACAAAGAAAATCTCATTATACCATAGTTATGAGCTAAAATACATTCTTGATGTATTTTAGCTCACTTTGTCTACCATACCAAATGCATTAAATCCCAAAGTGGATCAAAGAATTGAATATGGACTTGAAAAAACTAAATATATATATAATTTTAAACAAAACATTTAAGGCATTAAAATCTCGAATTACGTTACTAAGATCCAAACTGCATTTGTTCATAAATGGAATATTTCTAAAATAACACGTTTGTATAACTTTCTGCACCTTTTCACATAGCACTTTTCAGCTGTGTCTCATATGCTTTTCAAACCCAATACCTCATGCTTATATTGTATATATGGTATATAATGTCTCAGGCTTGAAAAGAACAAGGATTTGAGTAAGGAACCCATTTTCTTGCTTTCCATGAATATGTGAAAAGAAAAAGTCGGTCAAATATGACACTGGTTAGAATGTAGTTAGGGGCAGTTTTGGAAACTCATCAAGTATAGAGCACCTCTCAAACATGCTAAAATGTTAAAATAGCGATGGCTGGTAAGGCCTTCCAATTTTCAAGGGACAACAGGGTACTGATAATAGGAGAGGTCCCCAACCCTAACATAAAAATATACAAAATTTCATGAGTAATGATTAATCACAAATAAACATGATCGTCTCCATGTTTCTTGCTATCTCCATGTAACATCCAATTAAAGAATTTGAAATTGGCATAGATAAACCCCAACATCAACATCTGATACGATGATATAATTTATAACCATCATACATCACCACTGATCCAAGTTGCAGCTCTGCTCTGCGCTAAATCTGTCTCCTCCAAGAGTAAAAACTATTGCTGCCACTCACAATCTCTTGTCTTGTTGTCATTGCTTCTCTTCACTTGCAAATTAATGTTTAAGAGAATTGGAAACTTGTGGACGTCTTGAAAGAAAGTGGGGCCAAAGCATAAATAACAAAGATCAAAGAAGAAACAAATTTTTAATACTTATGGGGCCACCAGCCTCACGGGAGAATCTCCTGTCCCATGTGCATGTTAACAGGGAACATTCACAAAACAGCTTTTCTCGACAGGTTATGGCTCAAGAACGTCCTTGATCTGTCCCCCTACATATCAGGGACCATTGTGGGCATCCCTAATGCATCTCCCCTATCTTAAACATAGGAGATACGGGAGCACATGCCAGACGCACAAGGATTTGTCACTGGAAGATAGTGTCAAGCAAATAAATCAATCTGTAGTATAGATGTCAACATATACTCCCATAATCCACAAGTCATCTCCATGTTTCTTGCTATCTCCATGTATATTTAAGATGCAAGAGAGAGGAGATTTTTTATGAAACATCCATGAGACCAAAAAGTCTATGGGGGGAGATATTACATGTCATTGCTGCTGATATTTATAAACTGAATAGGTCACAAAAGGTACAAGAATGCAAAGGTAAACACAGTTGACATGTAAAGTAGATGTTTTTTTACATATAAAGTCCCTGTACAGAGCTTGTCCTTTCTCTGTATACTATAAGGAAACATGACATAGTATGAAATTACCACCAACAAAGTCACTGGAATTGACAGCTTGGTAAATAATTAATCAACTACATATGTGAAAGGAGACATAATATATTATCTGCAACAAGTAGATCAGTTACTATGCTAAATTTTCAAATTCCATGCGGGATGTCTTGTGGGGAAGACATCAATCTTAAAACAGAATGTAATAATGATTTGGATAAATAATGAGAAAACAAGTACAACGCCTCACATCAACATTCACTACCTATTATGCAAGGCAAACATATTAAGGTTTTACTCCTTCCTGAACCTCACTGCTGGAGATGCGTATACCACTCAATATGTAGCCCCCAAATGAGCTCATTTGCATGTGAGGGTGTGTCCTTGAAGGAAGAACCTGCAAGAAGATATAAAGAACAATTTGATGCATGCATTGCCCAAAATTATCTTTCAGGTCATTTTAGGAATATTTGAAAGTTATTCTAATAGAGAACCATTTTTTTTAATAATTATGTTGGGCAAACAGAGTATAAGGCTACTCTGACTAGATGGATCATGGAAGCCGATATAGATACATTGAAAAATGTCTTAATATCTAAATAGTAAATATGAGTGGTGATCAAAAGTCCAAACTAGAAACCTTCTAAAGATGGATAAGTGAAATCTCTAGTGTCATATCCAAAGATTATGAGAAATGACATACTCAAAAACTCAGTTTCTGTATCTAAGAAAGAGCTTCTCAGCTCAATATTAATTTAGTGGAGACAGAGATGGGAAATTTATTTTGGGTCAAGAAAGAAGGGAGACAACCTTGAAAATGTTAAAATCGTGAGAGCTCAATACCAATTCCAGTAAGCAGAGAACTTGATTGAAAGCTTGGTTGGACATATAATTCATGATTATCAATAGAATTTGATACAGTTCAAGAACTCACAACAATGACAGTTGGACACACTAAAACAAGTAAATAAGAAAGGATAAATCCTAATGAGTTGGTACAAAGCTAAAAAAGTACATTTTTCATGTCACTATTTCTTCCAGGTTGAAAAAAGAACTTGGATGCCATGACAGTGGCTTCTCTCAACAGGATCACCGCTGCTGACTGTTTTGATCGTGGACAAAATGGGATAAAAAACAAACCCCAAACCCCCATAACACATCCCATAGAGCTTACCATCCACCACAGCACAGTCCCTACAAAATCCATCATTCAAGAACTTCGACGAAGGAATAGGCAAAGAGACCCACTTCAGGATCATAAACCTCTGCCTAGTCTGAAGATTCCATACAACCACCCATAACATAAATCTTTCCCCCAATACTAGAAACTGCAGGCTCGTACCGTGGAAGCTTGAGGGGTGCAAGGGACTCCCACCTATTCAAGGATGGGTCATATGCACACACATCGGCTGAAGTGGCAGAGTTCACCAATCCCCCAATGGAAAAAAGCCTCCCTCTGCTCACAACAAACTTAGAGCATGTCACATTAATGGGGCATATGGGCAGAGGCAAACAGGTCCCGTTCACTAGGTTCCAGGCATAAAACCTCTCATCCCCAATTGCAGAGAACATTAAGTTTACATACAAATGGTCTTTCGGAAGCCCTTCTGATGATGAATTCCAGCTAAGAATTTGGGAGGATAAAACAGTTTTCCATACCTTGGAGACTGCTAAGAGCTGCTGATGCATTAACCTTGGAACTTTGGCTAAGCAATCCAATGCAATCTCATTGGGTAGTCCAAGCAGAATGATGTCAGAAGACTCTCCATCATTTTCCCTGAATTTTTTTGAGCCCTTCTTCTCTGCCTCCTGCTACTGCATAGCTTTCTCTGGAATGGGTATATGACCAGAAAATAGTTGAACGTTAGGAGTAGATCAGGATTTAACCCATTGCTCTGCTGTTGAAGCGAAGCCTTAAATATAACAACCCTTCTCTGATAAAATGTGCCATGTACCTGCTGCTCTCATAATTACATCCTCCTCCACTGAAATGCCCCATCCAATTTTAGATCCAACCTTACCCACAAGAAATTTGGTATGTCTTGTCCTTGTCTCCAATGACTTGTTTAAAAAAAATGGAGAATGGACAAGTACTGTTCCTCTCACAAGACTGCTGGTTCATTTTGAATAAGAATTGACCATTAAATCATTCACATGTAATCTCTATTCTTCACACTTTATTACAAGTTATTTGTCTCTAATAAAGAAGCTCTCTATCCTTGAGCATCTATCAAGAAAAAGTCAAATCAAAGACTACTAGCACAAATATCAAGTGATTCTTCCCCCATGCCAATATAAAACCTAATTAAATTTCACTTATAATAGAAAACAAACAACAATTAATTAATATTTAACATAGACATTATTCCCTTCTCCAAAAGTTGAATAAGTGAGAACACCTGATTCAAATATTATACACCAGTACAGTTGAATTTTTGCAGTACTATTTACTTATCAAAGAAAATGTTCAAAAGGAAAGAATGTAGATAGATAAATGTCCTTTGTTCACTCATGGAAAACATGATCCTTTGCCAATTTCAAAACATTTTGATTATCAGAGTGAATGTAATGTCCCTACTTGGAAATTTGGGAAAGAGTGCTTTTTGGCAGCGTTTCTCTTTACCAACCAGGGCACATTCATCAAGTATCCAAAGCAGTGAATCTCTATCAGCTTCTATTGAGGGCGTGAACATCCTTATCCTTGATGATATGCCCATTCAAACATTGGGAGAGCAGATCATCAGTTATTAGGGCTGCGTGGGCAATATAGAAGGTGTGGACAATCTCATTCAGTCAAACTAAACTAGTGACTACCCATATATCTACTGATTGGTCATTCCTGGAAGTCGTGGGCATCACTGTGTACGAACTAGTGTATTTATTCTTTGTAAGGAGCAGCAATCACCCTTAGGTTGTTGCATGGGAATTTGTGGAGGGTGGATTCTTGGGCCAGGATTTAATCATACAAAGTCAGTGACCTCTCATCTATATCAGCCTCCAACTTCTAGTAGGCTAGGCATGACCTCTCTATATTTGGGTGTCATCACATGCAGGATTCTGCCCATAAACTACACCATCCTGTTTATACATAGAGCTGCTACAGACATCTTCCAACTGGCATTCTTGATACTACAGTGTTGGTTCATCAAATCGTGGAAATTTCTGCCAGGATTATACCATTACAAGAGGACAGCAACAGTCATTCCAATCAGTTATCCATTGTTAAAGAGATCTAATTCAACATTCAAAAACTTAAAAAGGTGTGAACTACTACAGTGTATTCCATCTTTGCCAGGCTTATACCATCGCAGGAGGAGATCAGCAGTCAACGTTGTATTATGGGCATATAGGACTACATGCAAGAAACTTACAGGACACACACCTTTCATCTTGGTGTATGGACAGGAGGCTGTTATGCCTATGGAGTATATTCTTCCCAGTTTAAGAATTGCTCAGATCACTGGAATGGCTGATACAGACACGGTGCAGGAAAGGCTAGCACAACTGCTTGCCTTAGAGGAAGACAAATTCATCGCCGGATTCCATCAGAAAGTGTAGAAGGCACGAGAGAAAGCTTGGCATGACAGACACATTAAGAGTAAGACTCTTCAGACCAGAGACCTAGTACTCCTCTATGATAGTAAATTTATTAAGTTTCCAATGAAGTTCAAGACGCATTGGTTGGGACCGTATCAGATACAACAAGTCACAGAGGGAGGAGTTGTTCAGCTCAGCAAACTGAATGGGGAGTTTCTTCCCACGATGATCAATGGCAGTAGGCTTAAGATTTATAGTGACAGCCACTCCACCTCTCAACCCTAACTCAGAGTTTTGGATGGTGTAGATGTCCAGTGTAGTTGAAAGGAAGCATCATACCGGGAATTAGTCTACACCGGCAAATATTCTAAATAGAAGGAATCGCATAAGGACGGTTCAGTTTTTGAAAAGAAAAAAAAACAAAAACGCTTAAGTTTGTTTTGAGCAAGTGATGCGGTGTGGCATCGTAGCAGCGCGATGTTTCTCTGTGCCACGTACCCAGTTTTTGTAACGAGACATAGGGCTAGTCAAGTCTCCTTCTGACAGGAAGTTAATGAGGAAATGACCGGTATACCTTACCGTAGATTTGGCAACAACATAATAAATTTTTTCAGATTTGGAAAATCTTCGACGAGACCGGTGCGTGCATACACACGCTTCAAGGGAAATTGATCAGATTTCAGCATTTATTGAGGATCGGGATGACGGGTGTGGTCTCTTCCAAGCAATTAATACGACCGACGGGTTCAGTCTAGATGACCATTGCATCTAGGATTATCGCCTTCAGCATAAAAGCATAAATTATTCATTCGGGAGGGTTACATTTGAAAATATCCGAGAGCTATAGAGTGCAGTGATAAGTTTCCCCTGTCCAGAGCTAATTCCGTTACAGAGTGCTATGATTTTCAGAGTTTCCAGCCATTGCCCGTACAGAGTATAACACCCAATGGGTTCTGTCCGAGGACGAACCTCTAGAAGTGATTTTGGAAAGGTTCGAGCGTGGAGGCCTTACAACTGCTATGACCATGCCAAGTTCATCACAGACCGGACATCTGCCAAGGATGAGGAGCCAAACTTACATAAGAGAAGAATCCAGTCTGGAGCTGGACGAAGAAGTTCATAATGCAACAGACTACATCATGCCATGATTTGATGGCGCACCAGAGGTAAAAATTCCCAAGAGTGGTAAGTTTGATGTTCCTATACCACAGATTGATTCTCGAGTAAAGGAGGATGGAGATCTATTAGGATATTCCGCTATTGCTAAATTTGTAGATTATAACCTGGGCGATAGTAAGACATACCCTCAGTTTTGGCCGGATCAGTATCTTACGATCCAGAAGAACCCAAGGATAGGTGCAGATGAATATGTTCCCATGGCACATGTCCAGATTCTTGAGCGCTCAGGCCTGCTCAATCTGTTAAGAATACCACATTTTGGACGAGGCGCAGAGGTTAATGCCGTGGTGTGCATCCTACTTTCATACGTACATGGGGGTTACCTCTGGCTTGGTCACAAGGTCGACCTAAACATCGACCTGAAACACCGTATCACCGGGCTGTCCAAGATCGGTCAATACCTGAAGACAAATATAACAGGAAAAACCAAGGATTCCAAGCTATCACCAACCCTAGTCGCCAAGTATAAACTACAGAGAGGAGGTCGGGCTTACGACATTGCAAGATTAACAAACAACACACTTATATTTACAGCTAGTCTGCTTGCAGGCAGACTATTAACTAAGGTTCACCCAAAGGAAGTCACAGGATCGGTAATTAACCTGGCCATACAAGTTGCAGAGGGGGAACAATTCAATTGGTCTTTATTTTTGTTAAATATGTTTCAGCAAGATTGTTTGTAAGCTCAGGATGAGGAAACCCACCCATTCCATTTATCATGGTTGCTGATACTCTGTGCATTCGTCGGGTGGAAGGAGCCGCCCCATACACAATTTCGACAGCTAGCGAGTGGCGAGCCCAGAGGTACGCGCTACACAAACTTATGGGAGACTAGCAACCCTGCCAAGAAAAAGGTCAATGCGATAGTATTCTATGAGTACTATAGGCTGCTGAGGAATGTCCTCGAAGAAACACCACGGATCAGCAAGGAGATCGTGGGCATATATGATGATCGGCTCGATTTTATGGTGGAGCGCCATAGAATTTACCTGAGTCCAAAAAGGACTAAAAGGGACGATTGGGCTAATGGTTGGTTCAGGATGACAACGAAGGATATCGAGGGCGTCATCAAGGACTTTAATGACGACTAGAAGCAAGCGTTAGAAGATACCACACCCCTACCATCAGGTAGCGCACAGACAGACCCATCGGACAAAGGAAAAGACAAAGTGGAGACCCGGCTGCAAGATGCAACACAAGTGCCACTACCAGGGAAAAAGAGGAAAGATCCACTGTAAGTGCCACCAGAGGCACAGACGATGAAGGATGGAGAACAAGGGACACCAGAGACACAGACGATGAAAGATGGAGAAGAAGAGATACCAGAGGCACAGAAAAAGAAAAAACACAAAGCCACAAAACCACCTTCGAAGACTGTGCTAACAGAGGATGATTATGAACTCATTGCAACAAGAATGCATGACACGTTGAAGGACTCATTTGAGGAGATGCAGACATCGCAGGCAAAGATACAGAGCGCGGTAGAAAAGAAGCTTCTGGACTTAAAAGCAATTACTGAGAAGACTGCCATGATACATATTCCACCAGTAAAGGTGACCATAGGAGAAAGTTCAACACAGTCGATTTCCCGCGAGGAAATCTTCGCAGCAGATCGCATCAATATAGTCTTGATACCACTAGGGAGCATCCGATTCCCTGCGTCAATGAAGGATGTACCCATACAGATTAGGAAACCTGTCGAGGTTAACTTCGCAGAGTTCCACATTGATCAGTTACAGATGATCCAGTAGCAGCTAAGTGCGGAGCTCAGAGGTAGAGAGCTCGTGACTTATAAACAGAACACACAACTGAAACAACAGAATGCAACACTCACCACCAGCTATCAAAAAAAGGCAGATGAGTTAAGAATATATGAAGAAAGAGAACATGATCTCTCTCAAGTATTACAGAGCATCGCATTGGAGTTACCCCAATGTAATATTGAGTTTTCCTTGCCTATCCCGCAGAAGGTAAGAAGAGTTGCAGATAGAGCAAAGGCTCTGGAGGAAACAGTAACCAGGATGGAAGAAACAGTGACCAAAATGGAGGAAGACCACAAAGCGCAGATTGCTAAGCTTGAGGCTATACCACTGGGAACCCCCCAGGCAGACAAGGAAGCCAGAGTAGATACCTTTCAACTCACTTCCACATAGATGAAATCTCACATAGACGACGCACTGTCAGTGCTAGCTGATGCGACGAACACATGGTCGGAGTTAGATGAGCCTCCCGAGAAAGTAGAAATCCAGCAAAGTATTAAGCAGATAGAGAATACCACAGTAGCAATGAAGGAAGAAATCAAGAGCTTAGCAGCTCTTCAGAAGATGAGAAAGACAACGGAGATGAACTGCTTGCAGTAGGAAGCGCAGCGGTTGCGAGCAAAAGAGATAGAAATCAATGACCTGCTTCAACCATATCAGGAACAAATTACAAAGCTAGTCGATGCGATTGAGCAGAAAGTTGGGGAGTTCATTGCCACCAAAAATGAAATTGATGTAGCAGAAGACTCCAGTATTAGTCAAGATATGATTGACTTGGCACAAGAGCGTGTCATAGCTATGGAGAACGAAGTTGCAGGACTTCGGGACAAGCTTCAGCGCACTTCGCAGGAATCCAAGGAGAAGCTACAACAGGAGAAGCCTGTTGGTAGTGGCTCGGGGATGAGCCATAAGTAAGTGTTAGGGGACTGTTGGAGCAGATTCCCGCAGCTACAGGAAAAGCTGCCATTTTGGTGGATAAACATTTTAGTGAAGACGAAGAGATAAGGTGAAGCTACGACGCCGTAGCATGTTTCTAGCTGCAAAGCAGAGCTGAAAACCGTGATTGTTGGGACAGAGAAGTCAAGGAAGATGACAGTACCTGAGCGGCTGAGAAGAGAGAGCTCAACCACTGCATTGAAGGCAGCAGCGAAGACAGGAGGGCTCAACTACCCTCATAAAGGAAAAGGAGCGACGAGGTCGAGGTATTGAAGGCGAAGGACAAAAGACGAGAAGCGGTGCATAGTACCCATGGTTAGTGCCGGGAAGCATGGAAGACTACAGAGAGCAGTGGTGTGACGGAAAGTGGCTACCCCAAGTACAGATATGCCGACTGTCACTAGTTAAGGTTTGGGTTACTCTTGGGACAGGCCCACAGTGTTGTAATGGCGAGACCTTCGGGCCGCCTATAAAGGGATGTATTTTGTATTGTAAAAGGTTGGCATTTTGGGAATTTTAGGCCATCCAGCTAGTCAGATTATCAGTAGTCTATTAGCTTACTGTTATTTTGTATTGTAACAATCTGCAAGGATTGACAGAGAGAGAGAGAGAGAGAGAGTGAGAGTATATTGTAAGAAGACAATATAGAGAAGAGATCTAGGAGAGAAGGGCTCTAGGCTGAGTGCGGAGTTACCCAGAAGATCTCTAGCTGCATATGCGGTGCAACATAACTGTGTACCTCTCTCAAGTTATAATATAGAAGCACAGTTCTATGGACGTAACTTTACCCTGTAAGTGAACCACGTAAAATCAGAGTGTTATGTGTTTGATTCATGTGGTTGTATTTACTTGTTATATCTGTCATTCATTACATGAACTTTGCTTACAGTTAATGTATGTATGCATTATTTAGTTCACAGCATATTAAGAGGATAAATTCAAGTCGAAGCCTTTAAGTATTTTGTATAAGAGTTTTGTAAAAGTTTCACTCAAGACAGATAAGAGTCGCAGTATAAACAACCTTGTGTATTGAGTCCTATAAGTTGAACACCCGTAAGCTAAGTACGCTGAGTCGCGGCGGTAGGATATCGCAGGAAGGCGATATCGCACCAGTAGAGGAGCTGTGGTGCATGAGACCGTGGGTTGAGCATAGGAAAGAGTTAGGTGTTTCCCAGAACGCGGCGATGCGATAGAGGTTGGAGTCATTGCGAGCAAGAGGAAGCTGCGCATCGTAGAGAGGAAAGAGCGGTCTCGCAAGCTAAGAAGAGTTGCGAGACGCACACAGAACGCCATACAGAACCTGGTCGAGACACTTGAGTCCTTGGCCAACCCATTAGGATCACTTCGGGTGAGACTTCAGGCCGCTCCGCGGTCTGTCGCCGAAAGGGCCAGTGAGCTAGGGGTGTTGTTGGTTCATGATAGTAAACCCGGGTCTGCCCAGCAAACCAACATATGGCTACATGAGCAAAGGTTTACTCATAATCTATTCCTTCTTTCTGGGGGAAACCACAAGCCACAAATCTTGCTTTATATTTCTCTATGCTACCATCTGCAGCATGCTTGATCTTATAGATCCATTTGGAAGTCACAACCAACTTCCCCTTCGGTCTTGGGACAAAATACCAAACATCACTCTTCATGATCGATTGATACTCTTCGATCATAGCATCCTTCCTTTCTTTCTTTTTTGTCACTTCTTCATAGTTGGAAGGTTCTTTATCAATGAAATCACATAATAAGGCTACATAATTGGAATAGGACTTGGTTCTTTTCCTTTCTCTATGTGTTTCTTCTGGAGTCCCATATCTTTCTACACCTTGGATGGCTTCTCGTACCCAAGCAGGTTTCCTCTTGTGAGGATTCTTTTCCTGAGGTGGATCTACAGGTTCTTGAGGTTCTTCTAATACTTGATCTTCTTCTTGAATTTCTTCGTTCATGGTTGTGTCATAAATTCTGGTTACTTCTGTTTCTTCAGGTTCTTTAGCAGGTCTCTTTATGGGTTTGTTGTAAGCTGAGTCTTCGTCATATGTTACATCCTTGCTGATGTTGATATTCTTGAATCCTAGAAAGTATATTCTGTAAGTTTTTGAGATTTCAGAGTATCCCACACATATACCCTTCCTTCCTGAAGGATCTAACTTTGTCCTCTTTTCTTTCGGAATGTGTATGTACACTGGACAACCGCATATTCTGATATGGCTGAATTCTGGTTTCTTTCTAGAAAAGACTTCTTCAGGTGTCTTATTCTCGAGTACTCTGTGTGGAGTATGGTTATGTACATACACCACTATTCTGGTAGCTTCTGCCCATAGATGCATGGGAAGATCTTGATCATGAAGCATGGCCCTTGCAGCTTCCATGATCATTCTATTCTTCCTTTCTGCAACACCATTTTATTGTGGATTATATGAAGTGGTTAACTCCCTCTTAATCCCTGAATATTTGCATAAGTCTTTGAATTCATTGGATGTGAATTATCCACCATTATCTGATTGAAAAATCTTGATATTCTTTTCTGTGTGGTTCTCGATCAAGGATTTGAATTCCTTGAACTTGTTGAATACTTCATATTTGTTCTTCATAAATTATATCCATGTCTTCCTATAAAAATCATCAATAAAATAAACATAGTATACATACTCGCTTAATGAACAAGATGACATCGGACTGCATACATTAGAGTGGATGATTTCCAAGATTCATTTTTCCTTGCTCTCGCTACTTGGAAATGTCTTCTTTGTGTTATTTCCTTTTGCACATCCTTTGCAAACACCATCATGTTTTGTCTGCATTTTTGGAATACCTTCAATAACTTTGATTGAAAGTGGTATTTCCCTGTAATGCACATGTGCAAGCCTTCTATGCCAAAGTTCATTTGGTTCTACTGAGTCATGAACCAAAGCTTGTTCTGGTTGGCCCTTCAATTTGTATAGACCTCCTTTTTGTTCCCCAATCAATATTGCATCATCAATAATCTTTCCCTTTGGCCACATAAGAACTTGGCCATCTACAAAAGCAACCCTCATTCCTTTTGCATCCAATGCAGATATGGAGAGGAGGTTCTTCTTTAGTCCTGGTACAAACAATACATCTTTCATCTTCATAGACTTTCCATAGTCTAGCTTATAGGAGGATTCACCACTACCTTTTTATTGGATACTGGTAGTCATCCCCAAGTTTCACCTTGTGAGGTGAATCATGTTCAGATAGTTTCACAAAGGATCCTTTAAATCCCATCATATGTTTGGAAGCACCACTGTCTATAAGCCAATCATTACTTCCATGTGAGATAGTTTCCATGAGAGTGGAGATCAACACATATTCTTCATCACTTGAAGAATCATCACTTTCTTGTCTGATTCTCTTTGTGGAAGGTTCATCATCCTCTGTAGCATGAGCATGATGTATTCTCTTGTTTCCCTATTTCTTGTGAGAGTTCACTTTGTTTTTAGGATAGTATTTGGATATGTGTCCTTTCTCATCACATGTTTAACTTCTAATAGTATACATATCTCTTCTAGAGTGTGAATGCTTACCTTTTGAGTGATGATGGTCCCTTCTAGTTTTCTTGGTGTGGACTGTGAGAGCTTCATCTTCATTTCCCATCTTTTCTTCTCGAGCTACTATTCGAGCTTCTTATTGTGAGCATTCTTCCCATAATCTACTGAACTTCACTAGCTTCTTTCTGGCACATATCCCTTGAATGAAAGAGTCCCATGCCCTAGGAAGACCATTCAGGGTGGTCATCACAATTTCTACATTATCTACATCTTCATCTACTACTTCCGGCTGTTCCTTGATCCGAGAGACCCTTGTAAAGTAAGACTAGATGGTCGCTGCATTCTGGGTCTTTACATTCTTTAGTTGGTTTCTCAGAGTCATCTTTCAGTTTATGTTCTTTCCTTCAAACAGTTTGGTCAGGGCATCAAACATAGATTTAGGTGTATTTAGGGAGGACACTTGTGGTATGAGATTATCCTTGATTGAATCAGCAATAATTCTCTTAGCCATGACCAATTTCTTCTTGTGTAAGGCCTTAGCCTCATCTCCCTCTTTAATTGGAACCTCCTCATTGATGTAGGAGTCCAACTCATTTTCTTCTAGATACAGGGAGATCCATTACTTCCAGGCTCAGAAGTTATCATCTCCCTCAATATTTTCATCAAGATTGGTATAATGATACATCTTAACTGAGAACCTCAAATGGAAATACAAAATATTTAGATCTTACCAGGTTATGATGTCGGATCTGGATCTGGAGCTGAATTTCTGCAGAGATGGTTCAAGAGTAGATTATGGTTTGACATTCCCGCAGTTCTGTCCAACCAAAATATTTGATCTTGATCTCTAAACTTTGATTTTGAGGAGGATATCAATCTAGTCCTGGGCTCACTCAAAATTTCCACTTCTATGGAAAGCCTAATTTCTGGCAGTAGTGTTGGGTCAAAAACTGAAAATGCTCAGAATCAGGTTCTGCTTCGACAGAAAATGCTCCCTGGAGAGGAGAGTCAGCCCAACCTTATTTTGCTGAAAATATGTGGTGAGAGATCGAAAAAGTAGGAATTCCTAGTTTCCACAGCTGCACAGTTTCTTCTTCTTAGGTTAGCTTTGATACCATGTTATATTTTTATCATTTAAGCTAGCATTAACTTAGGATCTTTAACTAAACGAATAACAAGCACAACAATCAAACATAAGAGACAATGAACACAAAGTTTTTCCTCAGGGAAACCATAAAGGAGAAAACCCCACAAATTCCATAGAGATAGAATCAGTACCAAAAGCAAAACACCAAAAATAGTAAGATGATCTCCCGACAGTAGTAGTCTCTCTCTCTCTTTTCCCAACAACTTCTTCTATCTCAGTTATGCGCTACAACTGAGTGTGACTGAATGTGTGATAAATAGAGAGGCTCACTCTCTATTTATACTAATTCTCGACTTGACAATAACTCACTAGGGCCAAATTCTTTAGGAGAGTCTAATAACCCTAGGGCCCCACAACTGTGAGAAATTTAACCCTTAATCAATAGGAGGGTTACCCACAATGACTTGACATGACTTGTTTACATTATTGAATCTCCCGATGGAAACATTGGGGTATGACATGACTCAAATACATTACAGACACTTCCCAAATAAACATTAGGGTATAATATATAAGATATATAGGTGAATACATTCTGAAGTTACAAATACATCAACATGGAGGAGGATCCCCCACATTTGATAGACCTATGCAATCATGTTCTCTTAAAGAAGAACCAACACCCTTGATTTTTCCATATTGGGTATTGCTCCCATTCCCAATAGAGGGAACATCTTCGTTCAGCATGGTATTCATGAGAGGAAAAATATCATTGTCAACATATTCATCTTCATAGTTTCCCAACTCACTTAAGGATCTCTAGTGAGGAAACCCTGCTTGACAATCCCCTTCTTCAACTACTACATAGTCTTGTTCTTTCTCTTCAGGTTCATTATCCCTTTGGTTAGCTCCTGACTTCTCCAGCACTACATTTGGCATCCTATAAGTTTATCAAGCTCTCAAAGGAATAATATATGATATAGATGGTGCACAAATTCAAAACTTAAGGACCAATTCTCTCATAATCACATTCAAAAGAAGAAATACAAGGAAAAAGGCTACTAGCACTCCAAAAGTACAATTCATCTCTGAGAGCTAGATGACGAAAGATAAAGGATGACTTCTCTGAATTTTTCTGGGAACATAGTAGAAGGCCACTACTCACTAGCGACCCAAATGCAGAAAAATGGCCTCCTTGAATATGAAAGATAACAAAAACATAAATATGTAGAATTCATAAGGATTCTTGTTGCAGAAATCGAATACCCATACAAATATATGAATCACTCCAGGATTGTGCTACTATGAATGCTAGAAACTCAAATTTCACAAGTTGGATGTTCCCTGAAGTTGGAGAACATAATGGATTTAACAAATGTATATAAAGTATGACAGGAAGAGGGAAGTATGAAATGGAAAGAGGGAATGATGGTAGCTCTTAAGGATGAGAATTGGTTCTCAAACTCAAAACTTAATTGCTTTTGTGCTTTGAATCCATTCACTTCACTAACAATAATTAAATATGAACTCTAAATCCAAAAGATAGAAAGTTCCCCCACTATGCCCCCACTAAGCCATCCCATTAACCTTAAATAGAGATAATAATGAGAATGAATATGTTTAAAAATTCAATAGAATATTTTATCGGATAGTGCAAATGTTTCATGCAAATATTAAACCTTGCCACCAACTATCATGTTCTATTACCTGGATTCCTTTGATTGGAACTTTGGCTTCTTATTGAGAGAAAAAGGGCCAAATAATTTGAGGGATGCTCAAGATAAGGCACTCAGTTTTGAAAAGCATTGGTTGGATTCAAGAAAGGGAGACATGTTTTTAATTCATGTAGGAGTGACCTTGAGAGGAGGATAGGAATGTAGTTTGATAGTGAGAAAGACTAAAAAAATGGGAAGAGGTCAAATAGGAAACAATGAAAATGAGTTATACCTTGGAATGAGAAGGCCAAAGTGGATGAAATCAAAAGCGTAGCAATGAAGTAGGATAGTGCATCCCTAGTGACACAAAGAAAGCTCAAACTAGTGATGCAAAACCATCACATATACTTATAGAGGAGAGGTAAAGGATAGTGTTTAGTTATCAGTTATCCTAGCTGAGATACAAGAACATGGCATGTATAATTTAGAATTTCCTAGGTTATAATAAGTGATCACTATGGAGATAGGTGTACAAAATTCACAAGGGACCATAAGGGACACAAAGGAATTTCCTGTTTGTTAAAGTATATATGAGAAAAGAACATCTTCATCAGAACGACAGATTCCCACAAAAAATACATGTTGCTAAATCTGTTTGTTGGTAGTAGTGCACATGTTTCAAAGTTCATATGACTGATTAAGAGTAGTGGATTACATCATGTGCATAGTTAGCAACCTAAAGCAACTTCAAAAATTTAATATTGGCAAATGCCAATAAGATGTTTGACCATGGTCCAATCTATGTAGAACTCAGCTAGAAGAAAGATCAAGTGGGTTTGGAGGAGAATGAATGATCAAAAGAACCAACTATGCAAAACAAAATCAGAATGCAGAAACATTTCAAAAATAGCATGAGAATATCATCTCACATAGCTTAAGTTTCCTTGGAAAAGAAACAACAGTCAATGAAGTGCAAAGAACAGATGAAATCCATTAAAATCAGCTTAGTAAAATGTGTAATCCAAAGCAATCAGCGGGAAAAGTGACCAAAAAACAGATTTAGTTCAATAAATTATGCAAAAAGGAAACAATAATAAAAACAAAAATAAACCAGTATACAAGTAGATTGTGAAGACCCAAAGTGCAAATTTGTAAAACAGGAAAGAGGAAGTAGTACACATGCAAAAAGAGAAACCCAAATCTTTTAGAAGCAGCTGCAAGTGAAAAATAATTATATGAAACGACATATCAAGAGCACAATGGATATCACATGCAAAACATCTATTTGAAAACATAACAAATAGAAATCCATACCAACAAAGAAGCTTTCAGAAAAGAAAACGTTAAAGTGATTGGAATCAAGAAAATCTAAGGACATTGAGGACCTACAAATGGGACACCTAAAGTTGGGTCAGAAGTACATTTTCCACCACATGGAAATAGTGTGCTGAATCAAATGATTGTAGAAGAGTTCAAAGAATGTTGGAAAACAAGGATCATCCCCCCATCTTCAAAGGGGGGGAATAACCTAGGAATTTATATAAAATTAATTATCAGTCCAATTTTTTCCAAGCTAATTGCAAGGATTGTGGAGACGAAAATAAGCAAATACACGGGAATCAGAGATGAGAAGCAGGGAGGCAAACAGGATTTCAAATTTTATACCCAAGCACTCCACCATTGACCACTTCCATATATTATAAGGCACATTGTAGAGAAGACGTGGGATAAGAAATACAATTACTTGTGGGACAAGTTACATGTGCAACTCTTGGACTTGGTAAATTTCCAACCAAATGGAAGATAACAGTTCACAGATTATATAATCCATTGAACAATTTGGCACCAAAATCAGAATTCGGAAGCATATTTTAGAGTTACAGTGGTGACAATGGGGAAAACAAGGTTGTTTTCTTTCCCCTACATCATTCTAGATTTATGTTGATAAAATGGAGAAATGGATTAATGAGAAGGGAAAAGGACAAGTAATCATACCAGGTATATTAATAAAATATTTATATATACATTCCCTGTCATCTTAGTCGCAATATTTCTACATAATCTACAAGACCATATATTGGCTTTAGAAACATTTTCCACATATGTGTTCTTATAGTTAATATTAAATACAACCAAGACCAAAGTAGTTATATTCTCCCTCAAACTGAAAAAAAATTATAGCCTCAGATAAATTTCAAGATATAGATCATTTAGAACAACAATTACTTGAGCTTAGAATTTAATGAAAGGAAAAATTGGGAGCAATGCACAACAATGAGGTTCTCTAAGGTAGGAAGGTGAAAACACCCCTATTACACACTAAGTGCAGATGGACAGAGGCATTGGATTGGGGAGTGACTAACTCTCTATTACAGACACTCATTAGAACAGTGTTATTGTACATATGTGAAATATGGGGTCCAATCATATCAAATAAGAGGAAACATACGTAGAGAGTTCAGAAGCACATAGTGACTTGCTTCTTGCAGCTCAAGTCATCGACTCATTATGAAATCTTGTTGGAAAAAAGTTAAAACAGGTTTATGCCCTCTTCAATTGGAAGCAATAAGGAAGATGATTTTATATCGGCAGAAAGTGGACAAAATGGACAAAAAAAGAAAACCAAACAAGTCCTACAAAGAAGGAAAATAATGTGGGATATCCAACAAAGAATATGGCTATAAAGTTGGGGCAAAACAAAAGAAGAACATCTGCTGGATAAAAAGGAAATGAAAGAACATGTACACGCTAGCTACAGGAGAGGTGAATGGAGTAAAATGGCATAAGAAAAACAACGGTGCTACAAAGAATAGTTCACTCATGTAATATCATAACTCACAACAAACTCACATACGATAAGGTGTGAGACTCAGAAGGTGGAAAGAGACCAAAGAAGAATGGATCAATAGGGCATGTCATGGGTGTGATGAAGAGGAACTAAAAATAGAGAAATACTTTCTACTTCATTGTAAATATGATAGCCACATTAGGTAAGGATCAATGCTAGAGGGAATCCATTGGCAGTTATACATCAGTATTTCAGAATAGGCAACTGGAGGACATTGCAAGAAGGGAAACAAGGATGATATACCCATCCCTTGGGAGTCACCCAAATAACTAGAACGTTGACTTTGACTAGACACACTACATGGAGGTATACACTAATATGCATTTCATATATATTTTGGCATTCTTAAAATTTTTATTTGCATGTGTTGTAAAGGATGGGATTACCATTATGTAACAATTATTCATAGAATTAATGCATTAGTTGATTGGGTTGTGGTTTAGTGGTTGAGACAGGGCCTCCCCATTCTAAAGACCCAAGTGGACATAGATAAGATAAGATAATTTTACTAATGTCCAACAAAGACCACCAGTTGACCTACTACTTGTGGTCATTTGCTCAACATTAATATTACCCTTTTAGTCTCGTTGACTTACTTTTTTGGTCTTTGTTGGACATTAGTAAAATTATCTTATCTTATCTATGTCGAAGAAATGACCACAAGTAGTAGGTCAACTAGATTGCAAGAGTACAAACAGTGTAATACATAGTGGGATTTCAAAAGTAACTCCTATAGCTACACTAAAAACAACATGAAAAAAATCCAAGATATAAGAAAAAAGCTATAGAAATCTACATAGAGACCTGGAAATTTAGTTATGAACCGACTTTGAAAGCAATATACAGCATTTAATCCCAACCAAAAAATAATAATTTAGGTTTTATAGAAAGATCGAAATAATATAGCATGCAAGCAAATGAATTACAAATAAGTAAACCCAACAAAACAACTACTTTCATATTTTAAAGCTCAGTAGAAAATAATCCCATGGACATAGGCTTGGGGTTGGCTCAAACACTGAAGTTAATTATTATTAGTTAATTTGGTGTACTCTAAACATTATTAATGATTAGATATGGCATCAAGATGATATCCCTTGATAATTTAGAAGCTTAGAAATTATAATGAGTTGGAAACCTGCTATTAATCTTAATGTGGAAAAATGGTCAGTTCATGTGTTAGTAACAGGAAAGACACAACTGGCTTAGTGGAATTTTTGATAGTTTCATTCATAATGTTGCTACACTATTCAAAAAAAATTCTTAAATTTTGTGTCCCTAAGATGTCTCTATCACCCAGCCTTCAATGTTCAAAATCCCTGAAGCAGTCTACTTCTTCCCGGGATTGTAAGACAATTTGAAGGTTTAATTAACTTAAAATTCACAGTTAAAGTCCAATGATAGAATATTTGATGGTAAATACTAATACTCACATCTGATTTCATCAATTTTTGGTCTCTCTGGTGCATACCCTCAATCAGAGAAAAATATTCCAATAGATCAGTGTCTGCAGGTGTGACATCAACCAAACTGCAAAGAAAGAAAATGTTGGTGTCATAATCTAAACAACTTAAAAACTTCCAAAGTAATGCAAACTCATGCCAACATCTAATTTCTAGAAAATTTTAATACTAATTTGTACTACCTAAAGACTTTGTGTAAATGGTCCTAGTGTACCTTCTCCAAATCCTCCAAATTTCTCTTTGCAAAATGAGGAAAATGTGTTGCAACAACACTCCTGATTATATCCTCGTAACGTTTTCTTGGATTCTATAGTTGGATCCTGAAAGACAAGTAGAAATTATTTATGATAACCAATCCAACTACTTATAAGTATTATCAATATGCAGATGAAAGTAGAAAAGTTTTCAAAATTAAATATGCAAATGCATATTTTTGTTAAACAATAGCCAATTTTCCTTACCAAGCTCCTTCTTTAATCTTAATGTATACCACGGACCTTTTCTCTTGAAGATTCAATTTCCAAGAAACATACCATTTATAGACTTTTTGTAGTCCACCATCTGCATTACCCTCTAAGAACACCTACTTCTTGGGACCATATTTACTCTCATCTCCACCCCAGCCAATAGGTAACACTATGAAGGAAATTGGCTCTTGATTTGCATCAGTGAAATAGAAGATATCAAAAACCTTTGGTGAGACCTCTCCCTCGTCATCGAATGAATTTCCAGCATCATGGGCAAGTACACTGTTATTCATTTCTGATGTAGTATCCTGATTTTCCATAGCACCGGGATAAACTTAAATCATTGACCTTTATTGTTTGGATGTTAAATCCAGAGTACACCAAAACAATAAGGAACATTTTTAAGACAGTTGAATATAATTCTACTAAGATGTTTTGAACAAAGAGAAATCAATTTTGTTCCTTGCAGTTGTATGTTAGAATAATCAACCCATAGTTAGCTACCTTAGACATTAATTAATCCATTTTTGTCTTATTTGCCTAGTTTCCACATTCCACTCTATGCAAGTTGTCCTCCACATGTCCTAGATGGTCAAACTTGCTAAAACTGAGTCATGGAGCTCTTGGGAAACCTATTGGAATCAATTCTACTTTATTCATGAACCGCCCTAGCGCATATTTGCTTTTTCGGCTTTATTGTTGCTTTTACTGAGTTTTAAGGCAATTGGGAAAGTATGACTAGGTGAAGTTGACTTGTTTTTTTCCCTCATCATCCTACTCTCTTTTCTCCTAATAAAAGCATGTATGAGTTGTCATTCCATCACCTATTAGCTTGCCTAATTTATTTTTCCAATTCATGAGCTCCTAGGCATATTTGAAAACTACTTTAAGCACCTATGGGGGTTTTGACTAGATTTAGTAAGTCTGCTTTTGAATAATTCAAATGGCATCCCAATGCATTCAAATATCTCATGTAATTATTTATTGTGGCAGCCTATGACTTCACAAGGTTGGCTATTGTACACTTATTCAATACAGATTAGTGTTCTTCTCCATATTCAGTCTCCTTTGTGTGTAATTTGCATGTGTAATTGGCAATTTTTGTGAGTGTAATTGTTCTAGTACCTGGGTTCAAATTCCACATGGAATTAGAGCCTTTGTAGATTGATTTATATCCTTCCATATTGTTATTGTAGGTTTGACATCATTGACTAGGAGCATTCTGCTGACTGAAGGGACAATTTCTGAGCTATGGATCAATCTCAGAAGATCATCTTGACTCCATTTAATTTATTTGAATGGAAGGCAGAGATGGAGATACTATTGAGAGCTAAAGGCCTCTATAGAGTGACTATGGAAATAGAAGCAGATCCCAATGCAGCTGCAGAGAAAATTAAATGGCACAACAGGAGGGATGAGGCCTATGGTCTCTTGTGTCTGAGCATATCCAGAGACCTTCTTTTCCATCTTGATGGATTTACATCACCAAATGAAGTATGGGAGAATCTTGTTGAGATTTTTGGTAAAAAATATGAGATGAGAGGACATAAAATCAATAATTAATTGATCTCCTTGAGTCCCAGCAACTTTGAATCCCTGCAACTCTACTTTTCCAAGTTTAAAGCCCTTGTTTTGTAGCTAAAACAGTGCGGAATTGAAAAGAAGGAGGAGCAACTAGTTTTGGCCATACTCTCAAAGCTTGGCCCTGACTATTTAGTGTTTTTTTCAACCTTCCATGCCACCAAGTTGACAGCTCGAGCCTGGAAGATGCCTAAACTTGTAGAGTTCATGGAATCTCTCACACAAGAACACGATAAATTGGTGATGATGGGCACCATCAAACCTTCCAAAGACCAAGCTCTGGTTGCTATAGATTCAAAGGTGGATTCAAAAGGAAAGAAGAAAGCTAAGAAGCCACCTGAGCAAAAGAGAGACAAGAACAAGTCTCTAGAGGAGCCCCAAGGTTCCAAGAAGAATCCCCAGAAGAAGAAGAACAAAGGAGAAATGAGCAAGTGTGCATACTGTAGTAAGGGAAATCATCCTGAAATCTCCTACATGAAGAATAGAATTGACATGCTGACCAACCTCCTGGAGAAGAATGGCATCTCCCTTCCTAATATCTCAAAGAAGAGGGAAGGAGGACCAAATTCAGAAGACAGAGAGAGAGTTCATGCATTGGTTGCTAGCACATCAAGCTCACCTAGTTTCATCATTGATTTTGGAGCTTCAACACATATGGTTTCGACCAAGGAGGAATTCACCTCACTTGACATGTCGAAAGGTCCACCAATAGTATTGGGGGATGACTCTCTCACTGAAAGTTTTGGCAAAGGGAGGATTGATCTTGACCATGGTAAGTTCAGTAATGTATTTTATGTTTTAGGTCTTGCCTCTAACCTCTTGTCAGTGTATCATATGACCCACACAGGGTCTCCAAAGAAGGTCATATGCTCCCTCGATGAAGTTGAGATCACAGAGATATCAAGTGGTAAATTCATTGCAAAAGGAGTTGCAAATCACACTTCGAAGGTATACATGTTCTCACATTTCCTACCCTACTCAAACCCCTCTGCTCTTCTAATTCATGCTAATGAGGCAAGCAACCTTTGGCATGAAATATTTGGCCATCTTAACTATAAGTATCTTTCTGATCTTAGTGAAAAATAAATGGTCACAAGGTTATCAAATATTAATTTTTCCAAAGGAGTCTATCAAGGTTGCATCTTAGGAAAACACCCAGAGCATAAATTTGAGAAAGCTAGTCATGAGAGAACCTCTGCACCTCTTGAGTTGATCCACAGTGATGTTGCTGGCACATTTCCTCATATGTCAATGAATCAGGACAAATATGCATTCACATTAATAGATGACTTTTCTAGGTACTGCTGGGTTTACTTCCTGAAGCATAAGTCTGAAGTTTTTGGCCTCTTCAAAGTCTTTAAGGCTTTAGTTGAAAACCAGTCTGGGAGGAAACTCAAGGTCCTCATATATGACAATGGTGGTGAGTATGTCAAGTTTGATTTCATTAAATATTGTGCAGATGTAGGTATTTATATGCAGCATTATATCCATTACACACCACAACAAAATGGTGTTGCTGAGAGGAAGAACATATCACTGAAAGAGATGGCAACCTGCATGATTGAGGCTAAGACTTTGCCACCAAAGTTTTGAGCTGAAGATTTTAAATGTGCAGCCTATATCTAGAATAGGGTGTCTCATAAACAGCTTGATGGTATGACTCCTTTCGAAGCATGGAGTGGGCACAAGCCAGATGTGACCCATTTCAGGATTTTTGGCTCAAGGGCTTGGGATAGAATTCCAACAAAAAAGAGGAAGGCTTTGCAGCCCCAAAGCCAAGAGTGTCTATTTGTTGGGTACTCTAAATATTCAAAAGGGTACAATCTGATCAATTTGAGCAAAAACAAAGCCTTCATTGAAAGGAGTGTGCAGTTCCAAGAAGAGCCTTTAGTAGCAGTTGAAGTTGGAGAGTCTTCTTCACCACCAGAACCACTAAATATAAGTGAAGAGATAAATGAGTTTGTTGATTCTGATATGTCTGATAATAATGATTTAATTTCAGATCCTAGCATTCCTACAAGACCAAAATGGGCAGCAAAGACCATTCATGCAGCTGGGGAACTAGCTAGAAATCCTAGTGATTCTAGGAGGACTAGATATCAGTTTGAGAGTGCCCTATGTATGAAAGACCCTTTTTTTGTAGAGAAATGCTATCTGATGGTTGAATCAGACCCACATACATATGAATATGCAGCACGTGATCCAATATTGCAAAGATCCATGAAAGAAGAATTCAGCTCACTCCAGAAGAACAACACTTGGGAGCTGGTTGATCTTCCCCCATGGAGGAAGCTAGTTCAATGTAAGTGGGTTTTCAAAACTAAGTTTGCTGCTGATGGTTCACCTTTGAAATATAATGCAATATTGGTAGCCAAGGGATACTCACAGGTACATGGTATAAACTACAATGAGACCTTTGCACCAGTGGCAAATATGGACTCCATCAGGCTAGCCTTAGCCATTGCAGCTTCGAAGCAGTGGGAGGTACATCACATGGATGTGAAGTGTGCTTTCCTGAATGGAGATATTACTGAAGATATTTACATGCATCAGCCTCAAGGATTTGTTACTAATCCATCTCTTGTGTGCAGGCTAAAGAAATCATTGTATGGGCTTAAGCAAGCCCCCAGGGCTTGGTATGCCAAGATTGATGGCTTTCTACTATCATTGAGTTTTGTTTGATGCAAGTCTGATCCTAATGTTTATTTGAAGATGATTCATGGTTCTTTGATGATTATTGTCTTGTATGTGGATGACCTTCTCATTACAGGAAGCTCAAAGGATGAAATTGCCTCCTTGAAGGATGCAATGAACCATGCATTTTCTATGACTGATTTGGGGTTATTGAGCCAATCCTCGAGTCTCAATATTGCTCAAACCAAACATGGAATAAAAGTACATCAGTCCAAGTATGATTTGTATTTGCTGAACAATTTCAACATGAAATATTGCAAGCCAAGCAAGACTCCCTTCCTTTTAGGAGTTAAGCTTGAAGAAGCAGGTTCTTCTCCTATGGTAAATAATACAATGTATAGGAAAATGATTGGGTGTTTGTTGTAACTAACACATACTTGACCTGATATTTCTTATGAAGTAAGTGTGGCTTCAAGATACATGGATCATCCTCATGAGATCCATTGGAGAGCATCCAAAAGGATCCTTAACTTTGTTCAAGGGACAAGGACTCATGGGATCTTCTACAAAGCTAAATTTGATCTTGATTTGATTGGGTTTACTGACAGTGATTGGGCAGGTGACAACACATATCAAAAGTCAACATCAGGATATGTGTTCATGCTTGATGTAGGACCAATTAGCTGGTCAAGCAAGAAACAGAGTGCCATTGCACTCTCATCTACAAAAGCAGAGTACAGAGGAGTTGTAAATGCAGCGACTTAATGTTTATGGTTGCATGGGTTACTTGGTGAGTGTGGCTTTGAATCAGAATAATCAACTACTATCTATTGTGATAATCAGAGTACCATTTGAATCTGCAATGATCCAGTTTAGAGACAAAGAACCAAACACATTGAGATCCATATGCACCACATCAGACAGCTTGTGCATGATGGCACCATTCACCTACTCTTCTGTTCATCTTCAGAATAAGTAGCAGACATCTTCACTAAAGTTTTTTGTGAGAATACTTTTAGAAATCTCAAATCACTGCCAGGGATTGCTGATCATGCTGTGAAGCATGATTGATGATAAGATTTTAAAAAAAAAATTTACTGTCCATGTTTAAGGGAGGATTTTTCCCATTGGGTTTTTGCCTCTTTCCTTGTTTAAATGGACATGCAGTATGTAAAAGGTGACTAAGCCTTGTTTCTAGGCCCTATAATTTTCTGATATTTTACTCATAAGTCAGGCTTAAGGGGGGGTGTTAGAATAATCAACCCATAGTTAGCTACCTTAGACATTAATTAATCCATTTTTGTCTTATTTGCCTAGTTTCCATATTCCACTCTATGCAAGTTGTCCTCCACATGTCCTAGATGGTAAAAATTGTTAAAAATGAGTCATGGAGTGCTTGGGAAACCTCTTGGAATCAATTATTCTTTATTCCGGAACCTCCCTAGCGCATATCTTCTTTTTCTGCTTTATTGCTGCTTTTACTGAGTTTTAAGGCAATTGGAAAGTATGACTAGGTGAAGTTGACTTGTTTTTTCCCCTCATCATCCTCCTCTCTTATCTCCTAGTAAAAGAATGTATGAGTTGTCCTTCCATCACCTATTATCTTTCCTAATTGATTTTTCCAATTCGTGAGCTCCTAGGCATATTTGGAAACTGCTTTATGCACCTATGGGGGATTTGACTAGATTTAGTAAGCCTACTTTTGACTAATTCGAATGGCATCCCAATGCATTCGAATCTCTCATGTAATTATTTATTGTGGTAGCCTATGACTTCACAAGGTTGGCTATTGTACACTTATTCAATACAGATTAGTGTTCTGCTCCATATTCAGTCTCCTTTGTGTGTAATTTGCATGTGTAATTGGCAATTTTTGTGAGTGTAATTGTTCTAACACCTGGGTTCAATTTCCACATTGTAGACCATATCCAAAGGTTCTTCATGTCGAAAGTATAAACTATTAACAGCCAACAACAACAATAGATCACCAGAAGATGATTAGATGATTTGATTATGACGGAATTTGTTTTATAACAGTTACAGGAACATGTAGTTACTAACACAAGACTTTCAACTAATTGTGTTAAACACAAGCATAGTTGGCACAACCATGTTCTATCCACCTAACACAAACATTCCTACCAAATGTAACGTAGTCCAGTGTGCCAAACCTATACGGGACATGATTCACGAGTAAAACAGACAGGCCATGTATGTGTTCTTTCAAAACAAAATGGCATGCATTCATGAATCAAGAATGTGTACCACTAATAGAATAGGATAAGGCTAAGAAATAATAAAATACCAATCAAGACAGTTCTTATACATGTAGGGCATGCAGAGGAAAATTAATCGGCATTTAACATGCACCCACCTCAAATGGATTTGTTGGTTCCATTTAGTGGGGCATGATTTGGATAGTGCCCTGACTCACTGGGAACTCTTGTGGATAAAATGATAACGAGATGGTACGTGAATATAAAAACAAGAAACTTGTCGGTTGAAACATCCCAACTCACCTTACAAGCTACGGTCATGTCATGGGTGGCAGCTAACCTTCCAAGCCACGATCATACCATGGGTGGCTACTCGGCACTAAATTACGTTTGAACCCTGAGGCTTCATCGGCCCAAATTTGAGGTTACATTGAGCCACGATTCTTAGGATAGCATAGAAGTTACAACCCTTTTGCATTAAAAAATAATAGCATGGGATTTAGGAGCTTCATCCAAAAATAGAAAACCAAAATACACCCTAGACTAACAACGACAAACACCGTTTCATCCATAACACTTGGTGTAACAATAACCTTGCAAAATTTATACCCTTGCAGTATTGTCTTGTTCCCATAATTTCGTCAAAAGGGACCTTGAATTTATGTATAAGGAAATGTTGTAAAACAATTCACATCCCAATCTATTTCCATTATTAAACAATAAGTATCTCCTGTCTGGGTGATCAAATTTGGTTACCTCTATAAATGTTTAGCTAGAAAGGTTTTAGAATAGCGCTTTATATGATTTTCACTACCATGAGTAGCCCAATGTTGACCCCTATAAATGGAATGAGAGGCACCGAATGATGGAGCAGATATGCCTTGCATGGCACTGTTTAAGCAGTTCATCCATTAGATAACCTAATAGCACAAATCCTTGATGCCAAAATTAGAAAAACCCTACCATACATAAGTTAAGCCCTAGCAAGATTTACAGCAATCGCATGGCCCCATTTTAGGCAGCCTCTAGGCAGTAACACAAAATCAATTTCAATCAAAAAACATGATTTACAAACTATATATAGATATATATGACTTCCTTTTTGTTTCCCTAATCTAAGACAGTAAAACTTGTTAATATGAATGCTTACCTATGCAGAATTGATAGTGGCAACTAGATATCCATAAGAAATAGAGCCAAGTGGTGTAAGTAAAGGCTTAGCCAGGACATAGAACAAAAGAATGTAAATTTCCCTCCTCATACCACTGTTGATTCCCAATAACACCAACACTATTACCCTCTGATCCTATTATATCATATCAAATACACATTTAAATCCTCATCTCCATTTCCTATGGAAAAAGTTCGCAAGATTTATCCATGGTTGCATGAATTAGTAAGCTTTCAGTCCCATGGAAATTCCTAGGCTACTAAAATTCTAGATAAGATATAGTCCACGAATGACACCATAAACTATTTCCATGTGGTGTTTTTTTCATAAAGAAAAAACAATCTTTATTATTAAAAACAGCATGATAAGTACAAAAAAACCAAAAATGTGGTTCTCTTAAAAAATTTGTTCATATATGCATATTGACCTATGAAGATAGACCATTCATCATGTACTTGCCCAATCAAAACCAGACTAGAATGGTAGTAGATACACTCAATTACAATAACCAATCATAAAGACCAAAATATCAGTGCTTGATAATTAACTTTGACACTAAATGTATCCCATCATATAGACTGTGATATCCCAGTAGTCATCCTTAATAAGATACTTAACAAACTAATGTGTTTAATCAAATCTAGATAATTCTGTTATCCACCATAGTCCCCTTGAGTAATTCTTCATAAAATTTGCATGATGGTTGTTCAACAATAGCCTTCTTTGATAATGCATCACCTTCTTTGTTGTATTCTCTATATGTGTGTTTAATAGTTGTCTCCAGGAAAAGATCAATAATGCTTCTGGCCTTATTCATCCAGTGTGTGAGGTTCAGAGAGTGAATCTGATGCAACATATTATCCTAGTCCACAATTTTTTTGGAGTCTCCCAGAACAAGACCAATGTTGAACTGTTTTTCGTGGGAAAAACAAAGAAGAACCCAAAATTCCACTAGCTTAGCCTTGGTTTTGGTACCAGTACCCACATCCATCCTAAGATTGAATTGATGATTATGTTGTAATTTAATGACCATCCCAGCACCGTAATTGCCATTTTTCTCTGCTCCATCAAAGAATCCATTCACCATCGACTCATCACATATCGGTTGTTGTGGAATTCTATTCCTACATGGTATGTGATCACAACCATAATGTTGGAGTTTCATCATGATATTTAAACACACATGTTCATTCTTTTGTATGCAGTCATGAAAAATACAAGTTTTGAGCATGCCAAACTTCCTAGATCATGGCTAAAGGAATGTCTATCAACAAGGGATACGATCCCTTCCATCTAAATTGGTTATCCTTTAATTAAGTGGGTTGATATATTATATATGTGAAAACACAAGAACAAAATAAGAAAAGCATTTTCCCACCTCAAACTTGAATAAGTGTGTTGGGTCTTACTATACTTGCTTACGCATACTGGAAAACCCATTCGAGGTGGATGGTGTACTTCCTGGTCAAGTGTATTGAAGGTGGTATGGTAAGTGGTGCATTAATGCAAGAAAGTGAGAATGCAAGTGGATTGGGTGTTTGGTAATAGAATTAACTAGTAGAATGAGTATTGGGTGGATACGTTGGACTGGGCATTTTCTTGTAAAATTAATCATTGTAAACACACAAAATCACAATAAAAACCCTACACACTGTAAAATTCATCATTGTAAAATTCATCGCAATAAAAACTCTAGATTAATATATTTAATTTCTGAAAAACATCACCGTAAACAAATTAAATGATCCAATACAAGAATTGAATCCATATACTTACACTTCACTAAGACATAATGGGAGACCTATGGAATAATAGAATGCATCACCACTGCCACCTAGGATCCCTTCCAATTATAGATTAAGATCAAGTTAAAGTTCCAGCTCTCCTTCTCCCAATTCCTGCCCTAGATTCACTTAAAGACCTCCATTTATAGATCAAGTTTACCGAGTCTCCCCTTCACTACAACTAAATAAATAGTTCCAATTTTCGGTGGTGCCTCTACTACATGATTATAAGGTCAAGTGAACTTGAGACTAGCTTAGTTCTCAGAAAAGGATAACCTTTGCATACAACTTCGGCTCCCGCAATGTTTGCAAAACTATATTAAGGTTCTCTTCATATTCCTCCTCATTCTGAGAGTAAATAAAAATTTCACATATAAACACCAAGCAAAACTTATCCATTACCTAAACACATCATTTATTAGCCTCATATTATTGGCTAGCAAGATTATCTAATGTGCCATCATTCTTAATTTTCTCATTCATTCTTGGCATGGATTAAAGTTTCAGCAAATTTATCCCACCAAACTTTGTTACCCTCCATGTTAATTTGAGTTTTAAAATTTTTTCCATATCATTATATATTATACATTATACAATATCATATTATTTATAAAATATTTATACATTAAAAACATATATATTAATATTAAAAATTATATAAGTCTAACATATAAATATATAAATATATAATAGCATAAATATTATCATATTTAAAATATATAACAATTATATATTATTAATTATACATATTAACTATATTATATATAATAACTATATTGTATATTTTTTCTTAGATGTTCCTGACCTTAGGCACTTACCACCACACAATTCTACATGGTTGTTGCATGCTTGGGAACGAAGGAGGCAGCATGTAAAGGTGGATTCATGGCTGAGATAAATGCAATGGACAATAGAATGATGAGGTTATTGGTGCACTTATGTTTGCAAGGTTGTATCCACTTGATGGATTCGATCCATAGGTTTGCAAAGCCGAAGGAGTCATTGCGATGATACCTCGAACAACTTTCATCCATATAAATGAAGGGTGCTCAATCAAGTCTACATGCTAAAGAGTTAATGAGTCAAGTCAGAGAAAGACAAATGTTAATGGAGGAAATGAGAGTGAAATATTTAGGCAAAGTAAGGAAATGCTCTACGAGGTATAACATCGCAACATGAGGAAATATTAGAATCATGGTAATTTTTTTTAAATAATTTTATGAAAGAAATTTTTTTCTTTCTTTTCAAAATGAAGGATATTGACGATTTTTTGTAGAGTAGAGACCTAAGGGGAACCTTAGAAATTTCCAAAATTAGGCATGAGGAGAACCATGATGAATGGATGCATATGGAGAATCAATAGAGGTTGTGAAATTGATCATTTTTAGCAAGTAAAACACAAAATACATAAACTTGTCAAAACTTTAACAAACTATCGAGAGGGTCAAATGACCATGGTTTTGTCCAAACAAAATATGAATGTGACCAATATGATGAGACAAACACAATGGAATCACAATTTGTTGCTACTATTTGTTGCTATTGTTTGTTTGATACTATTTGTTGCTACCTTTCACTAGAAAGTATTTTTGGGGAAAAATTATCTAGAGCATGTGGGATCAAATTGATGAGCTTATTTTTATTTTGGTGATGTCAATGTTCTCTAACATTTCATGAGGCACCATCTACTTTCAATTTGAAAACAACAATAATTATTAATAAAATTAAATTAAGAACAAACTTTTGGCTCAAGAATAGTCTTCAATTTGATGGGTGGCATGATCATGATGTAATCTCCTTCTTTCCTTACAAACATTTGTGGTTTCTCAAAAAAAAATTCCTCGACACTCACCACCAAAATACATATAAAAATTACATGACTTTACATCCTTTATATTTAAATCCTCACCTCATAGTCATAACTAAGGAATGATTATGCATGCACCTCCTCACCTCATAGTCATAACTAACTGCACATCCTCACCTTATAATATCAATTGGGTTGAGGCATAGAGACAACCATAAAATATCAAATGTGTCAAGACAAGGAGAATGATCTAAAGGTCTTTCCCTCCAATTATTTTCAGTACTTTTTTAATAAGCTAAATCTTATTATATCTTTATTTGTGAAGTTAGCTCAGAAGGGACTTGTTGCCTTAGCAACTCTTCTTGTTTTCTTTGCCTTTGTTTATGAAAAGGAACTTGATAAGCTTTTATAAATTCGTGTAATGATAATTATATATTGGTTTCTTTATTTTTTATTTAGATTTAATAAAAAAAAATTTAAATATATATATATATATTAGTTTTTTAATTTTAAATCAATCAATATAGTAATGAGACAAATATTGAACCCTGGATGCGAGTTCCAGCGCGATCAATAGTCGACGTACAATGCCTCGGTCCAAGCACCCTCCGTGTCCCAGACTTCATGCTAATGGAACATCCATAAATCCCACCATATTTCCCTCTCGACCTTCTTCTCGCGTGCGCAAAGAGAAGCCTGTTATTTCTAGGCCCACAATGTAGGTTGCCAAAACCCTGTCTTCCTCTTGCGCTTTCATGGTGGAGCAGATGAATTTATTGTGAGCTAGTACAAGGATATGGTTCGGTCAGGGTGGGAATTTGAAGCACATCGCCATGGAATATTGGTTCATTTTTTTCGTTGCGTCCGTTACTTCTCTATCTTAGTTTGCGTCTTTTACGCAATTTGATGCATGGTTTCAGTCTTAGGGTGTCACTCTTTTGATTTTTCTTGGAATTCCTCACCATTCTATCAGTATTCAAGGTAGTGTTCTTTTCATAGGTTACCGCAACATGGGGATCTCCCACCACCTCGCTATCTTTCTTCATAAAGTTAGGCCCTCTCTACAGAGCCTCAGCCTTTGGTTGATCAACATGTCTAGGAAAAGAGGAACGCCTCAACATGGAAGCAAGGGTAGAGGGAAATACCAAAGAGGTTTTAGTGTGTAGACTGAAGAAGGTTATGAAAATCACATCACCAGACCAGTCTGCATCCTTATAGACAACTGGGAAGGAACGGTGCTAAGACAGAGGCTTGCTTCTAGGTAGGGTCATACCCAAATCAACCATTACTGGCTTGTTAAAAACATGCTAGGAAATATCATGTAAGATATGCTCAGTAATTGGTCAAAAGTGCGTGATACTGTTCTTGTTGTGAAATAAAAAATCATGGAAATGGACACTCGACTCACAAGTCTTGGAAATACATTCGTCTGGAATTGCATGGAATGTAAATCAGGGCATGTTGTCCTCATGTATGGTGGTAGTGGGAGCACAACTAAAGGAAGGTCGCAGGATTCCAACACGGCTCCAGCTCAACAAGTCCGTCCTTTTCCCATTCCTTCTACCATGGAGCCTCTGCTCAAATGGATGAAGTAAGTTGATGGACCGAGCCCGAGCATTGAGACTCCAAAAATTTATTTGGAAACTACTACCAACACTACCATCATTTCGCAGGAAGAAGGATGGAGATGCCCCATCATTGAGGAAAACCCCCCCTCTTGAAGCATGCTCAGGACGTCTACCGAAACGAACTGTTGTTTCAGGTTTTTTTGTTATCGTTGTCTAGTTTGGTTATATCTCTATTTATTTTTTAAAATGAACCCTGTAATTATGTCAAATACTGGATACTGTGACAATCCTACAGTCTTGAACAATTTTAGTACTAATTTTCTTAGACAGCCCTCTATTTTTTAGAGACTTGGGTGGTGGCTTCACCACCTGAGACCTCCTCCGATCATGGATTTTTTTGCACACCTTGTTTTCATAAATTAATAGAATATTCTAGCATTACAAAAAAAAAGAGACAAATATTGAATATGATACATATATTGAACTCAAATAGATTAAAATCTTTATGTATGTGGAATGGAGGTGTAGACAAGGATTTCAATTTAGAATTTTGACCAACAAAACAAAACTTCTTTTTTCCCACATATTGCAAATCATTGACACTTGTTTTTCTTAATGTCATTAAGTCTTTCAAATTATGTCAATGAAAAGTGAATGTCATTGTCAATTACATCATACATTACATAAATATCATCATCATCATCATCATCATCATCATAATCATCATTGTGATTGTCACCATCATCAACATCAACATCAATAAGTACACCATTAACAAAATCATGGTGATCATCATCCTCATCAACAAGTATATCACCGACCCATATTTGTCATCATTGTTTATAAGGTCACTCATATGCCACTATGTTCCATCATCAATCATCACTGTTAACATCTCTATGTTGATCAGTTGAGAAAGAGGTATGATCGAGGAAGATAAAAGGATATATGAAATTTGCAAAGTCTAATAGTTGTGATTACATTATTAAAGTGCACATAAGGGTTAGTTTGGCATACAATCCAAAGGTGTAAAGTGATTGGAGTGAAATCCACGGTTTAAAATGGATCCGCTAGGTAAAGATGCACAGGAGATAAGTTATGTGGAGAAGCGGATATGGTTAACAAAGCTTAAATATCAACGGTTATGAAATAAAGAAAACAAAATCCACGATGTTAGAAAACAGGACCGCAGAGCAATAACAGATATACAGTTAAATCAATAAACAAGATGCAAAACACATTAAAACATTATAGAGAGACACATATATAACGTGGTTCACCCAAACGATGGGCTACATCCACAAAGAAATTTTCCAGTCCTTTTATTACAGTCCAGAAAGATGAAGGGATACACCCTGCAGCAAAACCGCTGCACTTCCTCTTCACGCTCTCACAGTCTCTTTTCCAGTACAATACAATACCATATCCAGTCGATTTACAATGCTCTCTTTTATAGGGGAAATACCATGGGAAAAATTCTAGGGTTAACCCAATACCATGGGTCCGTAATACCATTGGCCAACACACATCCCAAAAAAAACATTTGGGGGCTCCGCCCCCGAACCCCCGTGACTCAGGGGCGCTACCCCCGAACCTCAAGGCAGGGGGAACGAGTTTACAGTACTCCTGGGTTACAATCACAACTGAATAATATCTCTGGATCTGGAAGATTAGGCTCCACAACCAACAATATCCTACTTGGAGACTAATCACAGCAACTCTATCGCTACTGCACTTGCTGGACCTTAGGCTTGGAAAATTTCTTCTTTTCACCTTCATGCTTTAAGGCCAACAAAAACCGAGCAGGAACTCAGTTTCTCTCTGGTTACTCCCTTTGTCAACATGTTTGCAGGATTCTGGCTAGTGTGAATCTTTTCCAGTTTTAACAATTCTTCATCTAGAACAGATATTATGAAGTGGTACTTGAGTTCTATATGTTTAGTCCTTGAATGAAAAACTGAGTTCTTTGCAAGATGAATGGCACTCTGGCTGTCACTGTATAGCCTACTATTGTCCTGTTTCTTACCCAATTCTTCCATGAACCTCTGCAACCAAATCATCTCCTTACTAGCCTCTGTAGCAGCAACATAATTTGCTTCCATTGTTGAAAGTGCAACAACCTGTTGCAGTTTTGAAATCCAACTTACTACTGTTCCACCTAAAGTGAACACATACCTTGTGGTGCTCCTCCTACTGTCTTTATCACCAGCCATATCTGCATCAACATATCCCTGTAGAACAATGTCTGAACCTCCAAAACATAATGCATGAGAAGTGGTACCTCTCAAATACTTGAGAATCCACTATACTGCTTTCCAATGCTCTTTACCTGGATTATTCATATACCTGCTCACAACTCCCACTGCATGTGCAATATCTGGTCTTGTGCACACCATGGCATACATCAAGCTCCCAACTGCTGACGAATAGGGAATCTTGGACATGTAATCTATCTCTTCCTGTGTCTCTGGACACATATGCTTGCTTAGTTTGAAATGGCTTTCCAAAGGTGTGCTGACTGGTTTTGCATTCTGCATTATAAACCTTTGCAACACCTTTTCTATTTACTCACCTTGAGACAATGTCAATTTGCAATTTTTCCTATCTCTTGTTATTCTCATACCAAGGATTTGCTTTGCAGCACCCAAATCCTTCATCGCAAATGATTTAGCTAGTTTTATTTTGAGCACATTTATATCCTGCATGTTAGACCCTGCAACAAGCATGTCATCCACATACAATAACAAGATAATATATCTTCCATTATCTAGCCTCTTGAACTAAACATAA
>LPNX010399631.1:0-24088 GCA_001517045.1 Pseudotsuga menziesii | reverse complement strand
TTCTACCTACATTGCTTCTTCAAAACATTCTGGCTCACCAGAATCAGTCATCAATAAATAATACAGTGAAGGAGAGAATCATTCAGGGGGTCTACTTAACTTGGTAGACTTTCTTACAGTTGCAAGAGTTTCAGGTACCTGCTGTTGTTCTTGATTTTCTGGTGCTTTTGGAACTTCATTTTCTTTGATTTCATCAAGCACTGTGTACTCTGTGTTTTCCTTTTCTTCTTTCTTTCCGTGCAACTGATATTTGTACATGACCTTTTCATTGAATACTACATCTCTACTCCTAATGATTTTGCAATTTTTAAGATCCCATAAGCGATAACCAAAATCATCAACCCCGTATCCAATAAAGGTACATTTCTTGGATTTAGCCTCAATCTTTGTTCTATCATCTTTATCAATATGGACAAATTCTTCACAGCCAAAAGTTCTCAGAAATGAGTATTTTACCTGTTTACCTGTCCATGCCTCCTCTGGAATGCCACCATCCAAAGCGCTTGAAGACCCTCTGTTTATTAAATAAACATCAGTGTTTACAGCATCAGCCCAAAATTGTAAGGGAAACCCTGCATGCAATATCATACACCTTGCACGCTCCATGATCATTCTGTTCATCCTTTTTGACACACCATTTTCTTGGGGTGTTCTAGGGACTATCTTCCCTCTGCGAATCCCATTGTGTGAACAGTAACTGTCAAACTCCTTGCTGCAGTACTCACCTCCATTATTAGATCTGAGACATTTCAACCTTTTTCCTGTCTCATTCTCAGCCAAATCTTTCCACTTCTTAAAAGTATCAAACACATCAAATTTCTGTCTAATGCAATAAACCCAAGTTTTTCTAGTTGCATCATCAATAAAAGTAACATAATAATGAGAGCCACCAAGAGATTGTACCTAAGCTGGTCTCCATACATCTGTATGGACAAGCTCTAACTTTTCACTCTTCTTTTGTTTCCCAACCCTGAGAAATCTAACTCTCTTCTATTTTCCATAAACACAGTTCTCACAAAATTCCAAACTTACCTGCTTCAGATCTGGAAGTAGTTTCCTTGAGTGGAGAATCTGCATCCCCTTCTCACTCATGTGGCCAAGCCTATGATGCCACAACACTGCACCTGTTTCTGTGGTAGCTACAGAAATAGAATAATCAGTATTATGAGGACATAAATATAATGTACCTATCCTATCTCCTTTTGCAATTATCATTAATCCTTTAGTGACCTTCCACCACGTTTTTCCAAGCGTCGACAAACAGCCGCCATCTCCCAACTGCCCTGTTGAGATCAAATTTCTTTTCATAGAAGGAATGTTCCTTACATCCTTTAGCAACCAGTCATTTCATTTATTTAGCTTAATCTGTACCTTACCCTTTCCAACAATTTTACATGGTTCATCATCCCCCAATAACGCATGCCCAAAATCACCTTGAACATAATCATAAAAGAATTTCCTATGGGGTGTAGCATGACATGAAGCCCCTGAATATACTACCCAGTAATCACTAGTATTATTTAATGCAAGAATCAAAGCATCTTGTAACACATCACCTACTACATTAGCTTCCTGGGTAGCCTCTTGCTGCCTCTCACCTTTCTTCTTTGGTGCTCTGCAATCTTTCTTTAGATGTCCTTTCTTAACACAGTTCTAGCACTCTATTTTTCCGAATCTGGACTTGGATCTTCCCTTTTTAGACTTGCCGTGATTTCTTGGGCTCCTTCCTCTCTCGTTTTGTCTCCCTCTGCTCTCCATGGTCAATGCATTACTTGATGTCTCACCTGTGCTTTTCCTTCGCATTTCCTTGCTAAGAATAACACTAACAACATCATCAAACTTAAGAGTGTTTGAACTAGGGACATAGTTACTTACAGCCATGACCAAGCTATTCAAGCTTTCTGGCAATGAGCACAAGATTAGAAGAGCCCTAACCTCATCATCAAAGTTCACTTTTACAGAGCTTAACTGACTGGTAAGTGAATTAAACTCATTTAAATGGTCAGCAACAGATCCACCTTCTGACATCTTCATATTAAATAAACGCTTCATTAAAAATACCTTGTTAGAAGCCGAGGGCTTTTCATAGAGCTTACTCAATGCGCTCATCACACCCTCTGTTGTTTTTTCTTTCGAAATATTGAAGGCCACCGACGAAGCCAGGCATAGCCGTATTGTTCCTAGTGCCTTTCTATCAAGAACCTCCCATTCTTACTCCTTCATAGCCCAACGACAGGTACAGATATTTCTGGTACAGATAGTCCTCCATTTGCATCTTCCATAACTGATAGTTTTGGCCATTAAATTTCTTGACCCTAAAATTTCCTTCTTCTGCCATTGCTCCCACTCGAACCAGGAACCCTTCTTTCCTGCGAGTTTACCAACCAAATAGACCTTTTGGCTCTGATACCAATTGTTAGAAAATAGGACAGCAAAGCAATAACAGATATATAGTTAAATCAATAGACAAGATTCAAAACACATTAAAACATTACAGAGAGACACAGATATAACGTGGTTCACCCAAACGATGGGCTACGTCCACAAAGAAATTTGCCAGTCCTTTTATTACAATCCAGAAAGATGAAGGGATACACCCTGCAGCAAAACCGCTGCACTTCCTCTTCACGCTCTCACAGTCTCTCTTCCAGTACAATACAATACCATATCCATTCGATTTACAATGCTCTCTTTTATAGGGGAAATACCATGGGAAAAATTCTAGGGTTAACCCAATACCATGGGTCCACAATACTGTTGGCCAACACACATACCGAAAACAAATTTCGGGGGCTCCACCCTTGAACCCCAAGGCAGGGGGAACGAGTGTACAGTACTCCTGGGTTACAATCACAACTGAATAATATCTCTGGATCTGGAAGATTATGCTCCACAACCAACACACGGCTGAGAAATACTTCGCTAAATAAAGATGCACGTTTGAAAAAATAGGAAAGGTTAGTGCAATGTGTACAGCCAATCTCAATCCAACGGCTTAAGGAAAAAGTGAAAACCCATCAATGGTAATTATTGGTTTTAGAGGATAAAGTTACAAGTTGGTTAAAAAGGGAAGGTGGTAGCGGAATGTAAACCATGTTCTACTTGGCAACTTGAACTGAATTGCATGGAGAAAAGTAGTTTGGGAAAAACCGCTTGATGAGGGCTCCGGAAAGGGACCGTAGTATAAAGGTAAAGTTGACTTGGTTTAAAAAATCATTTCATTTGTGTGTTGTGGGAAAAAGGAAGGAGGTAGTCCACCATATTTTCAAGTCAACTTCTACGTGTTTACAATCACAGGTAAGCCTTAAAACACTTAAACTTGGTTCAAGGAGTTGTTTCCATTGTTCGTTATGGAAAGGGAACAGGGTCTAGGAGTTTTATGTAGGGTTTTGGATGAAAGGGAGAAATTTGTTGTTGATAGGGACATAAACATATATGACCCTGTTTTATCACCTAGAAATGTATCAGTCTCAAAGGAGCAGTTGTGGCAGTGTAATTTGCAGGGAAATGATGTTCTAAATATCTGCAGTTCTTTTTCGTATTACTTTGCTATTGAGCAAACATTACCGTTTCCTGAATTTGTTGAATGGTGCGCAAGCAGCTATTCACCCTCTGAAAGAGTCATCATGAGTCATATCATGTCTAAGATACTTTGTAAGGTTGATGCAAAATCCATTCGTGGAATTCTTAACTTGCATGATAGTTTCCCTGATAATTGTGAGTCTTTGAATGAGTCTGTCTTAGTCGAAATGTACAAAAGTTGTAAAACTGAAGTTAGATGCCAATTTTTGTCCAGTATTCTTAAAGAAGGTCAATCATTAGAAGGAATTTTTTTCCATATAATGTTAACATTTTCAAAAAAGAGGTGTAGATGGTTATGTCTTTAGTTAACCAAATTCTAGGTTTAGATGATGATATTCATATCAGGGAAGTCATTTTAGGTTTCTTATTGAGAATAAGTTCAATTGAGCCCGAGTCCCATTTAATCCATTATTTCAATCTGGATGAGTATTTGGCTAAAACTATCCATGTCCAGTTAGTCGAATTTCCCAAAGTCAAGTTTTTTAAGTATCAGTCATACTTGCTGAATATGTTGTTGTGTTCAAATGTGTCAAAATTGCATTTCATGTCCACCATTTTCTCTCCAGATCTTCCAAAACAAATCAATATGTTTGAGTTTATAAACACAATTATGTCCGATATGTATAAGTTGTTGTTTGATGATGTATTACCAAGGGTGTTAGAAGAAATGAAACTCATGCTATAGTCTTCCTTAGAAGATAGAATAGGAGACTGGTTCTTATATAAATATTTTATTGCTTTGAGGGTGTATGGGTTCACCGGGGAACCATACAAGCTACCTATTTTTCTGACTCCAAGAATATTTGCACTTGATTTTATGAGGCAGAGATTGTGTGCAGAAGAAGAACATTTCGGGGCGTTCAAAAAGTCTTCAAATGTTTAGTTTCCTCTTAAAGTTGGTCCATTTATTTTCAAAAGAAAAAGTGCCCTATTGGTTATAGAAAAGTTATTAGAAGTTATGGATTTCCATAAGGAGCAAAGAATCAATTATGATCCACATCATATAATTTCTCAGAGAAAACAGTCAAACAAAAATAAACCATTCAATCATTAAGTTGTTGAAGGTTTAGATAAAATATCCAATTTGTCTTGTTTTGAAGAAATTTCAAGAATTGATGAAGGTAGGAGCAATGAGTTGATTGCAGCGGTTCAAACACCTGATAATACTAGTATTTTGAATAAGAGGAGTATTGTTGAGACTGAGAGTATGGATGTGGATGAAAGCATTTCATATAAAAATATCAAAACATACTCCCAGGATGATCAGGTTTCAGAAGAAATAATTTCAGAGGATTCAAAGAAAATGGTTTTGTTCCCAAAGAAGTCTGTGCAGGTACATCAGTATTCCTTTGGAGGAGAAGGTAGTGCAAAGCCCAGTTCCTGTTTCAAGTCCAGAGCAGATTTAGTGTCAGGTTACACTGAAAAACAAATGTAGTCGTCAGAGGAAGCCAAAAATTTGATTCCTCGAGTTAAAAGTCTAATGAATCAAAAGACATCGTTGATTTCTACATGAGATGTGGAGAGAAATACCTTGAAGTTTGTTGTGGTTAATGATAAAAAAAGTATCTGAGATGGAAATGAATTTAGATAAAATTAGTGTTCTCGATAAGATACAGCTCCATAAGCAAATTGGAGATGTTATTTATTCTGATTTATTACATGCTATTATGAAAGTTAACAAATTGCAGGTCCTTGTAGATAAAATGGAAGTCCAATTGAAACATGAGAAAGTAGAGAATAAAGAAAATCTGATCCAGATTAAAAATTTACAGGGGGATGTTATAAGCTTAGGAAGCGAACCGGGAAATGTACAGGCAACCAAAAAGCTTTTAGAAGAAAAAGACAATACCATCTAGGTATTGAAAAAGAAGCTTAAAATCCCAAATACTGAACATGCTCAGTCCCCAGAATTATTTACATTGTAAGAAGAAAAAGATAAAGTTTATCAAGAGATGATGGATTACAAAGGCAAAGCATTGAAACTACAAGAGGAGAAAAATAGATGGGAAGTGGAAAAATCTGAATTGATGACCCAGATTTCAAGGTTGACAAAAGATCAAAATGATGAAAAGGAAATTATGGAAGAGTTGATGAGTGAAACTCCTGTTGACACCGATTTATCTCTTGTGAACATTGAAAATCCATTAAGTGAATTCTCTGCAGATGATTTGTTAGTTCCAAAGTCACAGGTAAGTTTGAAGGATGTGGAAATCAAAGAATTAAAGGAAGAAAATGAGAAGATTAAATCAGAATTGGCTAAAACCACTAAAGAGAAGAATAAAACATTAAATAATAAAAACCAATTACAGAAAAAGTTTAATGAGTTGAAGGAAATAAATATAGGAAAAGCTCCTCTACAAGGAGCTAAACATTTAATTTGGAATACATTATTTGTGGAAATTACCAAATTTAGACACTTTAAATTTTATTGAAGATCAGAGTGCATTAGTAAATCTAGCTACTCAAAGGCTGAAGTTGGCAAATGAGACCATGGAAAAGAAGCCTCTAAATACAGCTCAGAATGCTTTAAATTTTTTGAATTCTCTAACTTATCAAAAGTTGTAGGACATCGGAATTAAGGACAGAGTAGCTATTGTACTATGGGCGAAGAAATTTATTAACAAACATCAGCTCATGAAGGTGGTATAAGATAAAGCAAATACAATGTCTTCATAGATAAAATATTTCAAGCTTGCTTTTAAGGAGTTATTTGAATATGGCCTCCCTTCTTTCTAGGACGATGAAGGAAGATTATTTTCTCAAGAACATTATCATAGTCTGCTGGTAGAAAATCACATGGACCATTCCAAGTTTGAATATCTAGTTAAAGGACTGACTGGAAAAATCATTGTAGAAAAATTAACAGAAGATTTCGAAGTATTGCAAATTTTTTTAATCATTAGAAGAGGATTTCCCACAGTATCTTATGAAGCCTATGTGGATCTGGAGGTATCTATTAGGGAAATGACAGAATATGACACACCAAATGTTGAACAACGGAGGATTGTGGAAAGATTCGGGAAGACAAAGCATATACTTCATCCTTGAAAAGAGGTGTTACGCATCGTGGAGCTGCTTATTCGGGATACCATACAGTCACCGAGTTGATTATAATCAAATGATCTGTTCTTAGAATCGAAGCATGTAGTTTTATTCTTAGTTGTTAGGGATATAGTTACAAAAAACTTTGATTAACCGATTATTCGGTTATTGATATTCTTGGGAAGAAGTTATCTTTTGTATATATTTGAATTTATTTGATGTATTGGGGGTTGGAACCCATATGTTTTAGACTGATATTTTTGAGAACTTATGATTTTTGAATGAAATAACAAAGCCGTAATGCTGGTGGATCTTCAGATATTCTTGTGTCGTTTATGTTACAGTCTGTGCCTTTTTTCCATGTGATTGTCTTCTTAGTGTTTACTTTCCATTTTGTTTTCTTCATATCTGAAACGTAGTGTTGAATAGTTTTAGAATTCATACTTGTTATGTTCTGGCTATTGTCTCAAATATTTCACAAACATTTCTGCTAAAGTTGGTATGGAATTCATTCTGTGATGCTCTATATTGATGGATTGTTCATGTTTCTTTCTTATTTGCCTGAAAATCAATGAATGACTATGACTGAATGGTTATCTTTCCTTTGTTGAGATCCTGTGTATGAAAGTTTCGTATTATCTTTATCTATTTGACTCCATTTTCCCAATGGTATATGTGTTGTTTCAACCATCTACTTGATTTAAAATACTGATTTCATATATCTGGCCTTATTAAATTTATATGTGAGAGATCTCTCTCTAGAAAGAAAAGCTAGTTTCTTTCTGAAGTGGTTTTTGTTGTTACCTTGAGATTACCTTCCACCACCTTTGGAATATTTTGAGTGCTAACAATCACCATATGGATCCATGTCATGTTGTTATAGTCACTCAAATTCCATTATGGTTACTCAAATGTTATCGATGACAACTAAATGTCATTAGAGTCATTTAGGTGATATTAATATGTTTCTCATATGTCATTACAGACATTTAAGTTCCATTAGGATCAATCAATATCTAGAAGCATTATCACATGCATTGCCATTGCATACATCAATGTTGTCATCATCGTCATCATCAATTCCATATCATACATCAACAACATCTTCATCATCATCCTCATTGTCATCATCAAGTACATCAACAACAAAATCATCATCATCATTGTCATTACAGACACACATATTCCATTAGTGTTCATAATCACTCATCTCCATTAGGTTTCATGTTGGGTAATTGTTAGGGTCATTTAGATGTCGCTACAGTCATTTTGGTGATAATAGGGTCTTTTATATGTTGTTACACACATTTAGATGCCTTTAGGATCAATTAGGATCAAGAAGTGCTACCACATGCATCATCATCATTGACATCAACATTGTCATCATGATCATACAATAAATCAACATCACCTTTGTCATCATAGTCATCATCAACGTCATCAAGTACATCATCATCATACCTATCTTAATGCATTATCGTCATGTTGTTAGGGTCAATCAAATGCCATTATGGTCTATCAAATGGTGTTGGGGACACTCAAATTCCATTAGAGCAATTTAGGAAACATTAAGGTAATTTTCCCCTCACTAGGATCAATCAAGACCCAAATTTCCATTATTATGGTCATTTAGGTGCCACTACGATAAATCAAGATCTAGAAGTACTATCACAAGAATCATTATCATTGGCATTGATATCACTGCCAACATAACCATGATCATTAGCAACATACATGAGTACATCAGCGTTGTCATCATCATCATTGGAAGTGTCATATATCATCATAATTATAGTCATTCATCTCAACCTCATTGTTATCATCTTAATCATCATCATCAATATCCTTGACATCATCCATCCTCAAGATGATCATCCCCATGTTTTTATGGTGATTCAAGTTCCATTAGGGTCACCCAAATGTTGTTAGGGATAATCATATGCCACTAGGTTCATATAGGGGCTATTATGGTCAATTCGATGCCATTAGGGTGAATTATGTTTTCATTAGGATCAATCAATATCAAATAGTGATATACTCACATGCATCATCATTATTGACATTGACATCATCATTGTCAACAACATCCTATTAGATATTGTAGAAATCATCATTGACATATATATCATTGTCAATATGCATCATCAACATCATCATTTCATTAGGCACAATCAACATATCACCATTGATAAGGAAGCATTGGATGACATATATGTTGATAATAATGTAAACGGAGACTTCTAATTTTATAGGATTTCTAATCCATATTACTTGAATAATTATGAACTTATGTCCAAAGTTTTGAAATTGTTTTTTTATCACATGGATTTATTAATTTTGAATTAGTTTCTTGATTTACAATTTTTAAAAAGGTTTCTTCTTAACGAATATATAATTAAATGGACATGGAAATCATTGTTCAAAATAGTCATTGAATCATGGGCTTATCAAATGTTATTTTTGTTTCGATTTTTTTTAACCATATGTATTCCCCTTTTTTATTATGCATCGAATAATGAAATTTCAGTGATTGTTTAGTTAATATTATGCACACTATTGAATAATTCTATGAAATTCACTATAGTAATGTTCCACTAATGAACAATGTTGACGAGGTAGACAACTTAGTTTATCAATAAAAAATTTCAATTAATGTGGTTATCTATATATAGTAGATGATATTTTGTAATAAATTTAGTGCATCCAACTTATCATTGAAATGTTATCGAGGACAAGTTCCATTAAGGTCACTCAAATGCCATTAAGGTCGCTAAAATGTTGTGAAGGACAAGTGAATGTCAACGTCAAGTACAGCATACATTGCATCATCATCAACATCATCATCGTTGACATCATCATCGTCGTCAACATCAACATTAACATCAATAATTACATCATTAACAACATCATGGTCATCATCGTCCTCATCAACGAGTACATCATTAACCACATCATTCTCATCATCGTTGATAAGGTCACTCATATGACACTATGGTTCATCATCATTCATCACCATTTGGATCCATGTCATGTTGTTGCAATCACTCAAATTCCATTGAGGTCACTAAAATGCCGTATGTAATTAGAGCCATTTAGGTGATATTAATATGTCTCTCATATGTCATTATGAACATTTAAGTGACATTAGGATCAGTCAGTATCCAGAAGTATTATGGCATGCATCATCATCATGGATATCAATGTTTTCATCATCATCATCATCAATTCCATATGGTAAATCAACATCAAGTTGATCATAACATCATCATCGTCATCGTTAAGCACATTTTTAGCAAAATCATAGTCATAATTGTCATTATGGTAACTCATATGACATTAGTGTTCTTAATCACTCATCTCCATTAGGATTCATGTCATTTAGTTGTTAAGGTCATCTATATGTTGTTACAATCATTTCGATGATAATAGGGTCGTTTAGATGTCATTACAGACATTTAGGTGCCATCAGAATCAATTAGGATCCAAAAGTGCTACCACATGCATAATTATCATTGACATCCACATCGTCATCATCATCATACAATAAATCAACATCATTGTCATCATTGTAGTCATCATAAATATAATTGCGATAATAATGAGAAAGGAACCCTACTACCTCACAAGAATGGATGATATAGTCTTATACTTATCAAATAAAATTATGATCCCATTAGATTGTAGGGGTGACTAATCAATTTGTTAAATAAAATAATAGTATAATGTTCATAATGATCCCATTAGATTGTAGGGGTGACTAATCAATTTGTAGCACTGGATAGTGGAATACCAAGCGAAATAGAAATGGGGAAGGAAAAATTCGTAAAATCTAACTCAGTCAAGAGATCAATGTAACGAAGAATGTGAAATATCAATAGTCCAATAGTTATTGCAATTCTTAGAAAACATGAGAATGGAAGATGTTTCACACCATAAAATTTCAATCTACCAATTTTATATCATGTAAATATAAGTATAGCCATAGAGAGATCATGTTTTCTATAAGCTTAATAAATTAAACTCCATTAAATGTGAAATTGAAACCCTTTCTTGGATGGACTTCCCTACATTTCATTGTATTTTATTTATTGAGACAAGATGTCAACAAACACTTGTTTTTCGCTAAGAATAAAGTACAACAAAGAAATAGTATTTATTCATGGGGAAAATGTATTAAGAAAAATTTAAACATGATTTAAAAACTTGAAACAACCTGTTAACAAAAATATAAGTTTTAATGAAATATTTCTTCTTTGTTGTGCTAAATTTCCTCTTCCTTAATTGACCGTCTTGTATAAAATCACTTTCTACATTTAAATTTACTTAACATTTCATAAAACTCTGTTTGAAATAAATATTAAATCATTTAAAAAAAATACCATAAAACAAATATCAAAAAATATATATTTCGCATGCACACACATACTCTCTCTCTCTCTCTCTCTCTCTCTCTCTCTCTCTCTCTCTCTCTCTCTCTCTTTATATATATATAGATATAATAGTAATTGAGGCTCCTGTTGATACCTGCAATCTGAGCTAGGGGAGCATGGCTATTAGCATCCTAAGCCAAAAGATTTTGTAGTTTCCTTCTTCTTATCTAGGAATAGGTCGCCAACATGATTCAACAAGGAATCTGATAAGTAACAGACTTGTGTGACATATAGGAGGAATTGGTGGGAACATAGGTCTTTGTGGGAGGCCTCCAAATATATGAATATTAAGTTATATATATGAATATTTCCCATGATTTTCATTTTATTCCTCATCCCATCCAAATAAATAATCCCCAACATTTATATTACTATGTCAAATTAAAAAAAACCCTTGACCCCTTAATATGAGGAAATATATTTTTTAGGTTTTTAGGAGTATTCAAACCGCCAATATGAATGGGTGTGATATGATATTGCCTCACTAGTAAACCTCCCTTGGGGAACCCATCGATTCACTATGATTCATAGTGGAACCATTCACCCAACCTCTATAGGTCATGTTGGGGGAACCCATCTAGTCATTGTGATTCATATTGAAGTAATCCACCCAGCCTTTGAAGGTCATGCTAGGGGTAAGCAACTAACTACTACAAGTCATGATAGGGAAAAATATTCATCCAATGCTAGTCATTTTGAAAATGGTGATACTATTGACAAACCTACACAAATAGGATGTAAGCCTAAGTCTTTTTGTAATATTTGCAAGGGATGTCACCTTACTCAGTTGTGCACTACTATTGGAGAGGTACAAAGAGTGTGTTATGAGTCTCAAGGAATTTTTGCTCCTCAACAGTCGGTAATTTCCCATCAACCTATTCAACCTTTGGTTGATGAAGTGATCAATTCAAAGTAATATTGTATCGATCCCACTTCTACCTTGGATACTAATGAACCGGTTGAACCAATGGAATTTTTAGATAATCCCACTCCTTCAGAGAGTGAAAAACATGAAGTGGTTGAACTGATTGAATCTTCATTTAATCCCACTCTTCCTTTGGAGAGTGATGTGTCTACTAGTCAAGCTTTGTTAATTTCATATTCAAAAATTTCTAAACAAGATGGAACTCAATTCACTCTAAATGAACCCACACCAAGCTCTAGGATTGCTTGCTTAGATTGGAATTGTCTAGCTGAGTTGCACCTTCGTTCTGCTCCACATTTTCAAATATAGGTTCAAGTTAAGCACTACATGAATTATCATTGAAGTGTAGATGAAAAACCTATGTTATTATTTTATCCACACATGCTTGGAAAGTTATGGTATCTCCTAGCTTTGTGTCGACTGTTTCTCAACCATAGGGTTTTAATAGAAGACCTAGTGAAAATTAGGGATGTATTCCTCAACTTCCTATTATTTTAGGTGGGATTACTATCTTGGTCGATTTTATGGTTATGGAGGACCCTTTGGACTTTAATGTTCTCCTTGGGTGTGATTATATATATTTTATGCATGGTTTGGTGTATACTCTTTTTCATGTGATGCATTTTCATCACAAGAGAATCATTTTCACTATTGATCATCTTGCATTTGTTTATCCTTCTCATTAGCCATATAAGCTTTGGTTTTAATGCTCACCTTTTTAGGACTTAGTCCCAACTATTGGCTAGGTGTTCCATCCAATGGGGGAATTAGAGCCTGCTCTCCACCCTATTGGTCGAAGTGAATGTATTGACATGCATTCTATTTGGGATGATATACTTCATTCAAATGATGTTATCCTAGGCTCTATAATATATTCTAGAATCCCTTCATATTTTTACGTCCTTTCTAGATATCATCTCCCTAGATTGGACCTAGTTGCAATCAAATCTAACCCTTGATTTTTTTTGAGTCTGATCTCCCTTTTAACATATCCTTAAAAATTGACATTTTTAAGTGTTTGGACTCTACCATTGAGCTTCAATTCGGTGTTCATGATGAGTTTCATTCTGCTAACAAATTTTCTGACTCCCACGATGATGAGTATGTTCCTATAGACTCCATTTGTTGTTTCATGTTTGATCTTCCTCATGGGTTTGATCTTATTTCTTATAGGTCCCCGAGCCTTGGCACTCCTGATTCTTTATTGATAAAATATACCTTGGTTATGAATATTGTTGAAGATACTAAAGTTGAAATACTTCTACCAAAATGACTTGTATTAGATCTTTCTTTTTAGATTTTTTAGATATGATCTTGGTACTGTTGTTTTTTGGATAAAGGAACTTTAGTTGTATTCATGGTATCTTAGGGATCATTTTATGTGTGTTTCTCAATCCGATCAAGTATTTTTGAAACCTTCCATAGGCTTAGGCCTCCCTGCTATTACGATTCACTTGAAGCTTTTGCTAACCAAATTTTCCATAGGGTTGAACCTATTGAATGTTTGTGTGTTGACCTTTTCTTTCTGCATTTTGAACTGGTCCAATAGAAGAGCCTACCTAACATGGGTCACCCTATTAAACTCCCCCTTACCATTTTTGTTTCCATGTCGAGTTGTTCTCATAGGCTCGAGATCCTTATAGTTTTACCATTATTTTGAGAAGAATCCTCATGCTTCTCTTTCTCATATATTGATAGCTACCCTCATAAGGATCCTACTTTACAGAGTCATTTTAATATCCTTTTAGACTCCTTAAACATAAAAATATTTTCAAGTAGTCCACTCCTTCTCAAAATCAATAAAAAACTTGAAAGGTCAGCCATTTGGTATAATTTTACCCCTTTTTTAGACCAAGTGTACTATGTTATAAATAAAGTATACTCTAGTTACTTTGTGACTAGAAAAGTTCTCTTACATATGCTTCTATGTTATTTCAGATGTGAGAGACTAATTTCATGAAGAATAATCATATAGAGCCCTATTTAATCTCTTTTGAGACTCTCTAAAGCTGAAAAGATTGTCGAGTATACTTGAAATTTTCAAAATCGTCAAAGGAATTGAAAGTTCATCCATTTGGTATTATTTTCCCCCTTTTTGGACCATTTGGATTATTTATGAAAGAGGGAATACTTTGATCTATATTGCCAGAAGAGTTCTTCCCTGCAGCCTTTTATTCTTTTTGGAGCAAGAGATACTAAACTCATGAAAAAGAATCCCTATATAATTTTATTTTATGTTTCAAAACTCTATAAATTTGAAAACCTACCTAAGCATTAACTAGACTGGACTCACAAAATCCACAAGATAGTGTTTGCATTGAAACTTATGAGTGTCCTTATCTGGCTCATGGTCCTTTTTGAATCCAGTTAGCTTGTATTGATACTCGTTTCATCCCATGTATCATAGCACTCTTTTATTCCTTTTCAATATTTATAATATGAAAAAGACAAAAAAAAAAATCCAAAAAGACAGATGAGAAAAAGTTTCATACCCTTATATGGAAACAAGTGGTGTCACCTTTTGAGCATAAAACATTGTTGATCCTTGTATATATAGTTGGGCTTGTAGTATGACCTTATAATCAGAACTTGTATACGCAATTTACTCCACTTATTGGTTTTTATTCTAGTCATTATGGATTTGTCTCCTACATCAGTCACTTTTTTTATGTTCTCTTTTAAGTCTGTGTTTCCTCAATCACATTTGTGTCATGTTTTCATTTAAAGAAATTTTCTAACCTATGTCAACCATCCTTAGAACTTTCTTGACTTTCCAATGTCATCTTTCCCATGTCAAGTACATCTCACAAACATTCGATGATCCACCAAATATTTTTAATCCTACTACAACCTTGTGTTGGATGATGGGTGATTCAATAAATCCCTCCTTCCAGCGGATTATTTTACATAAAAATAAATACATCTATTTTGGGATAGTGATCTAGAGTTTTATTAGTACCTTGGAACTTGTAGTCCTCGGTGGAAATTTTCCTCACTTTTGACAGTGAGAATACACTAATGTCTCCTGATCATTAGAGTCTACAAATGTTTGATGTTAACCCCTTTATTCACACTTTTCATATTGTACTAGGTACCTTGATGCTCATTATCATGATTGGTGAGTTGGCTTGTGTGTGTTAACAGTTTTCCTCATTGAATGGTAATCACACAATGTCTTACTATGTTTGAATTCTAGACATATATTCATGTAGTTTTGACTTGTACCTTTGTTGGTTTGTTGAAGACCCTGAGTTCATTATATAGTACATATTGATAATTTCTATGACTCAAGCTGGTTTGGATTGATTTTTAGTTATGAGGAACTGATATCAGATGGAGAGTGATCGATAAAGCTATTGCATACATATAGTTATCTTCATTTGATGTTGAGACATGGATCAATTTTTGTATCTTTGTGATCATGACCTATGACTTGGATCCACTTTGTATCCATGTGGCCATGGTCACTTTTTTTATATACTTCATGGATTTGTTTAGTACTTGGTTTGCGGACATGCTTTGTTACTCCTGAGCATAGGTATTCCCTCCCCAAGAAAGATAATTTTTATATGACCGATGATTGTTATTGCCTATGGATGATGATTGGGTTAATTCTCCCAAATTATTTCATGCACTCTCTATATAAAATTTTATAATGTATTTCAACCATAGTATGCTCCTCTGGCCTCACACATTAGGGGGCATATGTTATAGTGTATTTTTCCATAGTTTATCCTTAGACCTTGTATTGGTTCATTTTACCCTTATCCTCTAATGCATACACCCCTCTTTTCTTTGTGATGTTACATCTTATGAAAATCCTTTTAAAGAATCAGTTTTCCCAAGACATACGTAACTTCCCTATACAAAACCTAAATATTTACACAAATATGCAACTTGCTCCATTGTNATATATATATATATATATATATATATATATATTCGATTATAAAGTTATTTTTCGGGTTTCTAAAGGTCCAATGACCATTCCCTAACTCCCTAAACCTATAAAAAGCTTCTCATAACTTCCTAAACTACTCCTCACAAACAATAACAAGAGCATAGGAAGAAAGTTTTGAGGTTACAAACCTTGTTTGTTTAGAAGACTCTTTGATTGCACAATCCCCTTGATCCATGTTTGCAACATACCTTATCTATATGTAGAATATTTTCATTTACACCATGTTTCACACTATTTTATTATGTTATATATTCTTATTTGAATTCCTTGAACATATTTGGTGAGAAAAACCCTGAGTTGGAATGCTTGGAGTAATTTTGGAGAGAAAAACACAGGCTTTGGTTTTAGAATAGCAACATATTAAATTTATTCTTTTCTTGTAATATTGTTATTATTTCAATATAAATGAACTCCTTTATCATGTCCCATTGATAGCATTTATTTGGAATGATTTCTTGTTAATATGAATGGTTGTTTCTCTATAATTGGAGATATATAGTTTCTGCAAGTTATTTTTATTTCATAATCTTCTATAAATATCAAGAGCTTCCACTTTTCCTTATTTTTGTTTTAGGTACACATCCAGGAATTGGAATAAAGGAAAAAATCTCAAGCTCAAGAATGTTTCATCTTCAAACATCATGAAGCAAGCAAGTTACTACTTTTCCCTTTTATGCCAAATTGTTTGATTGAAAAAAGAAAGAATTTATTTTCTTGCAAAGCTAGAGTTTGTTTATGTTCTGCTCTACAACAACTACACCCAACAATTGTTGGGGAAATAATCACTACTACACCAAGATCGACTTGAAGAGAAGATATCATCATATTAGAATCAAAGAAGGATATGAATGGAAGACAAATTTCAAGACTAAAGAAGGATTATATGAATGGTTGGTTATGCCATTTAGGTTAACCAATCAACATAGTACTTTCATGAGATTGATAAATGAATATTTAAAGCCATTTATGGGAAATATTTTTTTTGTTTGTTTGGATGGAATTTTGATCTTTAGCAAGGATAAAGAAAAACACATGGTTCACACATGGGGTCTTTAGTAGGTGAAACCATACGATAACGCCTTTGTTTATGGGATATTAAAGAATACCCCTAATTTCACTAGATATCCATAAATATTTGCCAAAATTATTTTGTTGAACCCTCCTCCCAATTTATATCTCCAATTTAAAAAAAAAAAACTTTTTTTACAAGATATTCCCTATTTTTACAAGATACCCCTTTCCATAACTCCAATACCTATAAACCCCCTATACCCTACTCCCTTCCCCCCCATTACCTAAAAAGATATTGACCTTATTTTTCACAATGCTAAAATACACCTTTAAGAATGAAGGTGATAATATATTCATGAACAAAGTGAATCGCTTGTGGGTTTACATAAGGAAAGTGTTACAGAAGCTACATCATGAGAGGTTGTTCATTAATTTGCGGAAGTGTTCCTCCATGAAGGAGGAATAAGTGTAGTTGGGCTTCATAATTTCTCATCATAGATTAAAAATAGACCCTAAGAAGGTTAAAGCTATTTTATAGCATCTCGTGTAAAACAGGGATAATTTTAGGGGCGAATTTTAGCCCAGTGGGCTATTTTTCCATGTTTTCTCCCAAAAAAATTTCGCCATTTTGCATTTTTTGAAGCCCTGTTTCACCCAATTTTGATGAGGTAAATTTTTTTCACCCTAAAAATCACCAAATTATTATATAAATGATATAAAATCCTTGGAAATTAAAATATTTTTTGAAAAATATCGCCAATCATTTTATAGTCGGCGTTTTAACAATTGGTAATATTCGCCAACATTTATACACTTTTAAATAAGTATAGTTCCTTAAAATCATCCCTGGTGTAAAATAACAGTAAGGTAATAAGTTTCCATGAACTTGATAGTTATTTCTAGGATTTTATTAAGGATTTTAGTCAAATTTGTGCACCATTAACAACATGTATTAAGAAAGGTGATTTCAAGTGGACTAGAGAAGCTCACATATAATTTCATAAGTTGAACTAGAAGGTGATTGAGAGGCCATTTTTGGCTCTCCCAAATTTCAACAATTTTTTTTAAGTAGGTTTTGATGCAAGTGGAGCTACAATTGGAGTAGAGTTGTTGACCAATTACATTTTTAACTGAAGAGATGGGTGATTCTAAACATAAACATCTAGTCTAAGACCAAGAGTTGTATACTATTGTGAAAGCATTGAATAAATGGAGGCATTATCTTTTTTCCCAAGGAATTCAGTGTAATGTTCATTGACAATCACAAGCTAAAGTATCTATACACTAATACCGAGCTAAAATAGGTACATATGAAGTGATTCTTAAAACATAATTTGAGAAAGTCCAACGAAGTATCCGACACATTAATTCAAAGGTTTTCATTTATGAACACAACTATTATTCATTCGGATAGGTTGCAGTCAATGAAAGTCAACTATGAACTCGACAAATATTTTGGTAAAGCATCAAAATCATGTTGAGATCCATGGAGTGTCAAAAAAACTTCATATTTAGAATACTTCATGCTGGAAGCATACCTATTTAGGGGTCATCAATTATTCATTCGCAAAAGGATTAATTTAGGAGAATTATATAAGAAAATTGCATAGTAGAGGACTAGGAGGTCACTTTGGCATTGATAAGACCAAATAATTGGTAGAAGAAAAGTTAATAGCTAGGATTAGCTAGGGCTATGAATAAATGGATACAACATTGCAATATATGTCAGCATACCAAAGTAGGGAGTCAGAATACAAGACTTTATACATTGTTTCATGTACTGCATGTTTTGTGGGAACATATTGGCATGCATTTATGTTGGAATTACCTAAGACCCAACAAGGTAATGAATACATATTTGTGGTAGTGGACAATTTTTCAAATACGGTACACTTTATTCCCTATAAGAAGACAAGTGATTGCATGGGTTGCTAAAGAGCATAACTTTAGATAGAAACACTAAATTTTTGGACATTTCTGAAGAAACGTGTAGGAGAAGTTGGATACAAGGTTGTAGTTTCGTTCTTCACACCATCCATAAACTAATGGGAAAACTAAATTCCTGAACAAAAAGTTTTGTAAATTTTTTGAGGTGATTGGTCGATGATCAACTGAAAAAATGGGAGAATATATTATTCCCAGGTAGAGTTTGCATAAAATAACTCGATGAATGGGTTGACTGGACTAATTCCATTTCAGATCATGCAAGGAAGGTTTATACATGGGGTAACTAACTTGGTGAAGCTACCGAATAGAATGCAAAGGAGTGTTGATGCAAAGTCATTTTCCAAACACATGAAAAAGTGCATGAGAAGGTATAAAAACAAATGGAAAAGAGTAATGTCAGTTATAAGTTAGGTAATGACTAGAAGAGATGATTGCAAGAGTTTGGAGAATGATACTTAGTCTGCATGCATCTCCAAAAACAAAGGTTCCAAAGGGGAACATAAAACAAGTTGACAATGAAGAAAATTGGTTCGTGTCAGATATTGAAGAAAATTTCAAATAATGGATACATGTAGGAATTTCCAAACATGTACAAGTACAGAGAAGGATCGACAATGGTGGAGAATCACCCATAAACTATCAATATCAACTGTCATAACGAATACCAGAAGAAATTGAAGTGTTAGACAAAAGGGAAATTGATCGGATAAAAATTCAGAAGCATAAAGAGTATTTGGTCTGTTGGAAGGATATAAGTTTAGAAGAGAAACATCGATGTTAAAAGAAGAGTATGAGAATCTGAAGACTCGCTCAGAGCAGTGAAATTGAGGGTGAACTTATTTTTTACTTAGGGAAACATATGTAGGGGCATCATGCTCAAAGGATACTAATTAAAAGTAAGAGAATGGATTATCTTATAGGGGAGCCTACAATATCCAAGTGAGTGCTGGGAATTAAGGAACGAATAGTTGAAGTTGATTAAAGAGAAATCAAAATGATGGAAGCTGATTTGGTTTAATCCAACCAAGTCATCGTCGAGGTATAATATTGGACTGTGGATTAGTGGAGTTGAAGAGAAATCGATCGAAGTGAGGTTTAAATCAGAAGGTAGTGGTCACTAGTGGAAAATTAGAGATTAGTGACCAGGAGACCAAAATATTTGGTCACCACAGTGTTTTTCAAGGGATAAATGACCAAAATTGATAAATTTAAGTGAGCTAACTAAAAAAGACCAAAATAAATGACCACTTTTGGTCATGGGATAAAAGCCAACTAAAAACGACCAAGATAAAAGACCAAATTTGGTCACGGGGTATCTAGACTAAAAATGACCACATACCAATTGGTCATTTATTTGGTCATTTTTAGTTGGCACTCTGGCAATGAAAAAAATTGCGAATTTGACAATGAATTTGTACATTTTACGAAATTCTAACACTGTAGATGGATTCAGAGACTGGGGGTCTTTGAATCCATCTGTAGTGTTAGAATTTAGTAAATTATAACATATATATAATATATATTTACACGTCCCTATATTAACAAAAATGAATTAATGCAACCGAGCTATATATTAATTTGGACATGACCTTCACATATAAAAAAACCCACTAAAGCCACTAAACCTTGGCATATAATGTTAATTATAATGCTAATTTGCATGACCTTGGCATATAATTACAGTTTTTATAGGCTAATTTGGACACGACCTTGGCACCTTGGCTAATTAAATCGGTAGGATATTATTCCACGTTAGTTGAAACCAGTGACACGTTCAAGAATCTTGTCGCACTAAAATGACATATTACATAATCTCCTTCCTTCATCATCTTCTTCTTCCTCCATTGGATTTTCTCTCTACGTCCCTTTCCGATAGCGTAGTCTCTGTTCACTAGTGCAAAATGACAAATCTGTGACTACACGGCCAAAAACGTTAGTCATGTAATTTTAAGCTAAAAACTACCAAATTTGAGCAATTTTAAGTGATGTGGCTATAAATGATCAATCTAAACTATTAATACAACTAAATAATGACTATGCTAATATAAATTAGTGGTAGTTTTTACTTATATGTAATTGAGTTTTGGTAGTGTAGTCATTTTAATGTGCTTTATCATCTTGATCATGATTAGGATTTTTCATGTTGAATTCATTTTTGCAGTATCCATGGACATTGTATTGGTTATATATGATTTGGAACACCACACCCAATCACATGTACAATATAATTATTTTATATCATGAATTCATACTTGATCCTAAACCACTTTTTACCAACTAGCTTAATCTCACTCATGGCTGGAAACATATAATATATAATAGTGTTTCTCAATTAATGTTTATAAATTAATTTTGATCCAAATTCAAATAACTTCACTAAATCTTATTGCAATATTAAGTTGTTGAGCATGCTGTCCAAGAGTAGGTATAGAATCTACATCATGGCATGTTATACGAGCTTGTAATCATGTGGTTGTAGAGGAGGCTCCTAATAAGCTTCATAATCTTTGTCTTATATTATTTGATGCTTTTTTATATATGGCTTCCTCAACCAAGGTGTTCAAGTTAGTTGAACTTCTTTCTAAACGTCTATGGTCTTCATAACAATCCCCTTGTCAACATTATTTAAAGATCAATCCACATAATCAATTAAACATATGAACATGTATATCTTGATAATTCGACATTTGTGAATAATATTATATAAAAAATCTATGTAACATAAGTTATATATTATTATATACCATATAAATACGATATATAATGTATATTTTATATTAAATATAAGTATATATTATATATAAATAATATAAAACAAAAAATAATTATAATTACAAAACAAAGACATGACAGGCATCCCATATACACAAAACCCACAGTTGAATACACACACAACCATAACAACCATGAACCCGTGACCAGAGTGACCATGAAGCTATGATGAAACGTGAAAGGAGGTGTATTTTGCGCCAAATCTGTGGCTTTGGTGGGAAGGGGACCTTTTGTGGGGTTTCAAGAGGCAATTAGGGAGGAGACATAAAGCCATAAAAACTATAAAGCCCACTGTTCAAACCTGCAGGAAGGAGGTGTATTTGGTGCCAAATTATCTTTGGCTTTGGCCGGAAGGGGACACCATATTTGGAAATTGGGAGAAGGGGTTTGAGAATTGGGTTTTGAGAGGGGTTCGAGGGAAATTATTGGGAATTTGAGGGGGGGGGTTAATATTTCGGTAACTCAAGTTTCCATGGAGAGAAGGCGAAGAATTGTAAAGGAAAACAAGGACTCTAGAGTTAGTACTCCTGCAAATAATTTGGAGTCGAAATTCCCTTCAACAACTACTATAGAATTGTAGGTATGTATCATTATCAATTTGTTTTCTTGGGTCACTCTACAAGTGATAGGGTTTTTCATTCTAGGTTTCAATGCACTATGCAATCGCCATGGATTTTTCCCATTTCGTATTTTCCCCATTTTGTATATACTTCTCATATTGTTAATGTATGTTAGGGTTTTATATTAAGATTTTGTAATAGTCCAAGAATAAATTCCTTGGACACGTCTCTACATGCCTCTACATTTCCTCTTTTTAGAAACTTGAATTCTCCTCAAATTAGAGGCAGGCGCAACGCAGGGACTGGAGTTCCACAAATTATTTGCTTGGCCTCAACCCCTTTACCATATAGTCAGTCAAATGTGTAAGAAGGTTGCAATGATTTCATTAAACAGTTGTTGGGGTTTTAATGGCAATGGTATTCTCTCCATATCAATTGTTCCTTTGCATCTATAGATGGGATTCATGTCTTTCTCATTCATTCCTCAAAGAGCCTCAAGATGAATATTTTTTGGATCTCGATGCAAAGGAAATAAATGAATAAAAAGGTATATGTCATATATATTAATCCGATGTGTGAATGAAGATAACATGAAATGGAGTTATTAATTCATTAAAATAGGAATTTAAACTCTTGTAACATTTGTCTACAACTTTCCTCAAAGTAGTGGCCACTACTTAAGAATGACCGTCCTTGATACACTTAATTAAATTTTGTTGGTCATGATGGGGATCTGACTTGTAAACATTATGGAGATCAAGATATAGTAAGTGCTCTTTCAAGAAGAGAAGATCCTAGGATAAAAAAATATGAAATGCACTTTCCATTGCACTTATCTTAGATTATAGATTGGTAATGATTGCCCTATCGTGTTGGTTAGATGAAGTTTGGCTACCCACAAAGTATTTCCGGTGAGATTTAGAAATTGTACATTACACAAGAAGGGGTTTAGATTCCTTTCTCATTAAAACATCTAGATAAACTTGTACCCAATGCTACAGTACTAGTTACAAGTGTTGTTGGTTGGCGGCATTAGGGCCTAGTTTACATAAAGAATGAGGTTTTTCTTGATGTTGTGGATAATGAAGATAAGAATTTATTACGAAGAATTATGCACAGAATGGACAAGCAAAGTTTAATTATTAGTATGAAGGAATAGTTCCTTAATGAAATCATAACTTTGTCATTATAAATAAACCTTCAAGCTATTTTATTTGCTGAAATATTCATTGCAATTCATGATTTAAGTGTCCCTTACACTACTGTTGGGTAATTGAGATTATGCATGTTGAAGACTAGTCATTATGTTTAGTGTCCTATTGATTCTTACATACACAAGAGTTGACCTCTATTACATTATGATGAAGGCTACATCTTCTTAATGGATATATTAAAGAAGTTGATCAAATATAAAGGTTGCCAAGTTTATCTCCTTTAAATAGAAGGACTATTACTTTCTTACCCTCATATTTCTCAAAGACTCTAAAAAAAAGTCATACAATGTTGATTCCCTCAAAAAATGTGTAATGTGGGAATGCGAAGATGGTACCTACAATGCAATTAATGTAGACTCTTCTAATCCAATTTGCAAATACGCTCTCCAAGAATTCAAATCCACAACTAAAACTTCAATATAAATTCCTTAAAATTAATTTATGTGAAATACAATTTCCAGCTGATAAATTGAAGTTTGATTATGGATTAAAGTTCACATTGGAATCCCTCAACAAGTATTTAAATCAAAATGGGGTGCCAAAATGGGGCATCTTCAGATTCATATTGGTTGACCAAGTGGGAAGAAGGTCGACTCCATTTTTATCCCCGCGCTCAAATTCCATAAATTAAAATACAACAAACT
>LPNX010399613.1:100015-149590 GCA_001517045.1 Pseudotsuga menziesii | reverse complement strand
AGATAGAGATCTTCTTGTAATAAAACATGCAATTATGTGTGCAACTTAACTTCATTAATCCTACATTTTATATCTTCATGAATATTTTTTCTCACGATTTAACAAATTACAGATTTTCATATACTCCTCCTAATTTATGGCATCCCGAACTAGTTATAAATGATACAACATTTCATTTTTTATGATTGTATATTAAAAACACTTGGAGTAAATAAAATTTGTGATCAATAAAAACATTCTTTCTAGGATTAGTTTTTCCAATTTTAATGGAATATTTCTTTAATGCATAATTTTTACAAATTAAATGAAATAAATAAAATGTTTACAAAAAAATTCAATGTCATAGAAGTCCTTGTAATAGAATTTTTCTAGATTTCTTGAAATATGTGTTCTTATATAGAATGATTTATTCTTATTTATAACTTCTATCAGACCACACGGGGTCAACTACATACTGCTCATTAGTTACAGGTTGTGATCAGCCGTCAAAACAAGCTGTCATGGGCTGACACAAGGCACTATCGGTGTGACTTACAAATATTCTTCCATATATGTCTTTCTGTAGGCTTACACCGTATTTAATGGCCACAATATTCACCTATCTCTTTCCAACTATTATCACGTGTACTCCTGTACGCTTTCCTTTCCTCTGTCGCGTGCATCTTTATTTCTCCTGCACTAGTCCCTTTTCTTCCTTCGTGACCTCTCTTCCTTCCTACCGCGCACGTGACATACATTATTTTGCTTGAGCATGAACTTCTTCCTTGTTCTCCTTTCCTAGCCCAGTAGACCCCCAACACTCACATGTGGCTCATCCCGAGCCACTAAGCAAATAATGGACTTATCCTCAAAATTTGTCACAAAAAGTTACTTTTTTTCTTGCAAAAAATTTACACCTCTAGCACTGATTACGCCACAGGACCAACCTTCTCCTACAACTGTTTAACCATCCATTGCACCCCCCAACTTTGTCTGATACTTCTTCTTCTTACTCAGCCAATTTCTTACTTAGTCAGAAATGATATGTTCTGACGGACCTGCGTCTGCTGACTGCATAATTGTCTCAATTTTTTTCTTCAGCAGTTGAATAATGTTGGTGATGCACACTGCTTCTAACTAGTGAACTTCAAATTCTGTTTCCCTAGCTTGCTCTCCATCTTGAAGAACTTGGAACTCCTGCTGTAGTCGCTTGATTTCATTCATCTTGGCCACCTTCTCTTGGAAGGCTATCTTCTTCATGATTTCTTTCTCCGAGGATATTTTTTCTTCAGCTGCGTTCCAATTTTCCCTTATGATTTCAACAGTCGTATCCTCCATAAGCGCTTCCCATACCACGGACACATATACTAGTGCCTTAGCATAGGATGTTTATCCTTGTTTTTATTTTCTAGCAGCCTCAGACGCTGCTTTCCTTCGTTCTTCGAGCTCCTCCGAAGGTGTGCTCGGCACCTATCTAGCTTGCATCTCTTATACCTGCTTCCAAAGATCTTATGCAATATTTTCTAGCCTGGTTACCTTGGCAGTGGAGTCCTCATCTTCTTGTTCTACCTCAGGTGGGAATTCTACAATGGAATTCTTGATGGTCTCCCCCAGTGTGAGGAGGATCTGCTCGCGTGCCAGTATTTCATGTTCCCTCTCCACAAGAAGGTTAATGCACCCCTAAATTTCTTGTTCTTTTTCCTTTAGTAGGGCCTTACATGCCTTTTCCTTGTTTCGTTGTTTTGTTTCCTGATACGAAACATCATTTTCTCTTAACTGTATTTCTGATGCGGTTGCCTATTGAATTTCATAGACTTCATTTAAGTCCATATTAGAGAAGTCAATCTATATAAATCTATTATCATCAGCTGCACTTGTCTTTACTTTCATTTCTAGTGCATGCCCTAAAATCTTTACTTTGATTGGCAACACTAACACTAGTGCGATTAATGGAACATTGGGATCAATGCCATATGTCTCATCCTCAACAATGTATTTGACCTCGTTGATGGCTTCTATCAACCTATTAAGATAGCCCCTGACTTTCTTAGCTATGCTTGCTTGTTGTGTCTTCAAGATGAAAAGGATGTCTTGCATGACTTTAGCAACAGCTGCTAAGAGCTTCCCCACATCGTCTTCTGTCAGAGTGTTTGTGTGTGTTTCCTTGTCCTCTTTTTTGTTTTTGCAATGTGGTTGGCCTTCTTGTTTCCTAGATTGTGTCTAGGTCTATACAGGGTCTAGGATTGGTGTGTGCTCCAAATCACTTTGATCTGAGCTATGTTTATTGTCATTGTCTTGGTCTTCCTCATCTTTCATCTGGTTATCATGTCTGTCACCTCCTTCATTTCCTTCACTATGAACTTTCTAGACTAGTGTATTTTCTTCATCCTATCCTTTAGGAAGAATCTCTGCTAGTGGGCCATGCCATTCTTTCAACCATAGGTGAATGATTTCATCCACGTCCTCATCCATCACCATGAATCTAGAATGATTCACTTATTTGGCGGTGTCTTTCGTCGACTCCAAAATGATGTTGTGTGCTTCAACCTGAAAGTTGGTAAATGATGTGTACATATGTACCGTCATAGTGCGGATTCGATGGGACCACCAAACAATGTCACGCAATGCCTTTGCATGAAAAAAGAATTCGATGGTGTTGTCCTTCTATCAGTTTGTGTCTTTCTTGTCCTCCCACATGTTCTGATACCTTGCATCATGGAAAGCAAGTGGGACATCCATGTGCACATAGTCAGGCGGGTTGGTTCATAAACTAAATGAAATCAAAATAAGTAGCCACAAGTAATGGAATTTGTAAGTGGGATCCTGCTAGGCATGCATGGCATCATTGATCAACTCATTGAGCAAGTATCATGACCAATTGAATTCTCCACCCAGTGCGCATAGTTGTGTGAGCTCGACCATCGATGTCAAACATTGATTGGGCCGCATATTATGTAACAACTTACATGATACGATCTGCACAGCAAATCACACACTTGCGTCCTCGATCGGCTAAATCAGGAATCCCCTCTTTGTGCATCTCAAGTTAAATTTATGCTTGATTCCAGTGGTGACTTTCTAGGCCAAATAAGGAGCAAAATTGTTGCCTTGGCTTGGAAGGCCTGTGATCGACGAGATCATCTCATCGTTGACCAGGTATGGTGGATCAAGCCACAAGAATCCGTTGTGAAAGCATACCAACAACTACTTCACATACATGTTAACCTATAAACTGTTTCCAAAAAGAGGCATAAACAATAGGTTAATCAAACCTATGTGACCAAATCCCTCGGCACACTACATCAACCTGAGCAGTTGCGCTTGAATTGGGTCAGGTTTTTCTAGGATCAGGTAGTCTGCTGTCTTTAGTCCTTCCTCTAGTCGAGTGTCGAAGTATTCTAATTTCATATTGGCCAACTTGGGCATGATTTCCATCAACAGGGGGACATTATTAGGGATTTGTGGCACTACCAGAGTTGTAACCACCTTCTTTGGGAGTTTCACCCTCTGCGTGTTAGCTCTCGTTGGCTGAACATAGTGTGGGAAATTCTCATTAGCTTCCTCTGCATCCATCCCTCTGCACGGTGGTGAGTATTATTCCATGTAGTCATCCTCATATTCATCCTCTTGGTCCTCTTCTAAGGGTCCTTTACCATGAGCATCAATATGATAGGTAATCTTCTTGTGCTTCCTCATTTGTGGGAGTCTGGATGGTCCTCCAACTGCTTGCTCGGTGGGCTATCTCGGCTCCATGACAGGTGGTGCAGCTACAGAAGCAGCTGGTGGTCTCTGACCTGGGGTAGGAACAACACATGATATCGACATCAGAATTGTAGTATGACTGGCCACAGTGGTAGGTTACTTCCATGTTCCTTCCATTGGATCAGTCTCTGGTTGTTGGTACAGGTGTTGTATATCAAGTGACATACTTTCTTCTTTGATTGGGCAACCAGAGATAACATATGCATCTAATGGATCACTATCGCTAGGTATCTCAATTATCATGGGCATCGACTTACTTCTGTAGGGGTGAGAGGGTTCATATCTGCAATCACTCAGCTTTGGTTCTCTCTAGCTCTCTCTATGGTCGTAAAAGATCGCTTGTCAGCAAAGCCTTGCATTTATACTTGCCACCATGTCGTGTAGTCACCATGAAATGGTCGGTTAATGTCTAATCTGTCACATGGGTTTCTCGAATACTACATCCACTCATTAAGTTGTTAACTTGAGTGATGCATTGTTTCTTCCAAAACAATTATGGCGGATCCGTCAGATCTGATGTTACATCATGCCAGGATTCTCATCATATATCATTGAATTAATGAGACTTAGCTATCACAGCCACCTAAATATTCATCAGATATCTGCACTTTAATGTCGGCCAGCCTATCACTTCCACTTTTTGCAGCACTTTCAGCCTTTTTACTACACTTTTTGCTTTTCCCTGCATTTTTTTTCCCTTTCCCTGCACATCGCACTTGTTCCATCACTGACATACGACAGAGCAATTTTTACGTCTTTCAGACAATCTGGTTTTTTTTTTCGCGACATGGTTATACCCTGGGATGTTATGACCATTGTAGTATGGTTTCAGGTGACTATAATTCACCATACCCGTGACATAGGTACCATCTAGCATCTAAAGTTTTACTACACCCACGTCAGTGATGTGGGTGACCACATATGGCCCGAGGAAATGTGTCTTTAACTTGCCTGGGTGTTTTAAATATTTGTTATCATACAACAACACAATTCCAACTTCGAAAGTCTTAACTCGAATGTGGATATCATGGCATGATTTATGTCATTGTTTCTCAATTGTATGATGGAATCCCACAACGAAGCATTCTTCTTCCATTTTCATAGCTATGTCAGCCTCTGCTTGATAGCATCTCCATCAGTCATCTCCGTCAACGCAGCAATTCTCAAAATTGTTACAATGTACTACATTGGTACAACAACTTCTTGTCCATATACTAGTCTGAATGAGGTGCTCCCTATTAGTCGCTTATAGGTTGTGCAATATTCGCACAGCACAACTAATTCTTTCTGATCCCATTCATCTCGGTGCATGTTGCACACCTTGGTCAATGCATTCTCCAAAATATTGTTGAAAGCTTCAACCATTCCATTCTCCTAAGGATGTTAGGGAGTTGTATTTTTATGCTAGATCTGAAATTCTGCAATCATCTCAGCAATCAGTTTGTTAACAAAATGCCTACCTTGGTCACTTAGTAGTATCTTTGGGAAACCAAATCGAGTGATGATGTTTTCAAACAAAAAATTTGCCGCAGTCACAGTGGTACAGTCTTTAATAGGAATAGCTTCATCCCATCTGGTTAAATATTTTGTCATAGTGATAATGTAGCGTGCATGAGTTCTCTTCCGTGGTCCGCTGATTGGTCCAAAAAAATCAACTACCCAGTTGTCAAATTATTGAAGGGTTATCTATGGCGCAAGTGGCATATCGTCATGGTGCGATGGTTTTCCTATCCTTTAACAAATATCATAGCATTTGTAGAATCTTTTAGTATCCATATGTATGGTTGGACACCATAATCATGCCTGCAATATCTTGCGCACTATTTCTTTTCCTGCATAGTTTCCTCCTGCAACACTAGCATGTTCTTCACTTATAACCCAAGTTCGTTCATATTCAAAGACACAGTGACGTAGTACCTCATCTACACCGAGATTATATAGATATCCCATGATCAATGTATAATCAGCATCTCTGATGACCAAGTGTTTCTTTAGATTAGTTGACATTCCTTCAGGTGGATATCTTGTGCTCAAAAAGTGAATGATGGCATTGAACTCAAGGTTCTAGTCATCCATCATGTGGATCGCATATAGTTGTGCGTCAGGTAAATTGTCTTCCAAGATGGTTGGCTCTTCACCACTCTCTATCCTGGATAGGTGGTCTGGTCCAACATTCAGTCAACCAGGTTTAACAATGACCTCAAAATCGAACTCTTGAAACTGGAGAATCCATCTACAAATATCCCCCTAACACTATCTTATTGACTAGGTATTTCAGCATTGAATGGTGAGCGTACATATGAAAATTTCCACCCAACAAATAGTGTCAGAATTTATGAAGCACATATACTGTAGCAGGGCCTTCTCTTTCTCTGGTCATGTAGTTCTTTTTTGTTGTTGACAGTTTCCTGCTTGTGAAAGCAATAGAGTGATCAAGTGCACCCTCTTCTAGTTGCGTCGGGACTATGCCAAGTGCAATCGATGATGCGTTGACATACACATGGAATTCCTTCTTCCAATTTGGGAATACAAGTATTGGCGCTGTGGCCATTGCAGTCTTCAAATTTTCCAATATTTCCTAGCATTCTATTGTCCACTAGAACTTTGCGTCTTTCTTCAACAGTTTCTCCATAGGCATAGTGATCGCTGCATATCCTCTTATGAATTTTTGGTAGTAGCATGTATGTCCCAAAACTGATATGATTTGTGTGACTAACGTAGGTGATGGAAATTCCAAAATAATCGCAATATTTGTTGGGTCAACCAAGATACCGTTGCAACATATGACATGACCCAACAACATGCCAAATGGAACACAGAAAATACATTTCTTAGAGTTAAGCACAATCTGATACTGGAGACAATGGTCCCGCATCATGTGTAGACTCTCAATATGGTCTCTTACTAGGCCAAACACAGTCCAATCATCAAAGTATACCTCAAGAAATTTATGAATAAAATATTTAAAAGAAGAGACTACTATTCTAGAAAAAATAACATGTGCATTCTTGAAACCAAAGGGAATTACCCTATACCGGTAACATCCCCATTCAATGATGAATGTTGTTTTGTTGTGATCCTCCTTTGCAATTCTGACTTGATGATATCCCAAAAAGCCATCAGTAAATGAATACATCTCTTTCCCTTCAAAAATTTCAAGCACTTCATCTGTAAATGCTGTTGGGAATGGATCATGCAAGAATGCGTCATTTAGCTTCTTTAAGTTGACATAGATCCTGACTTCGCCTGTTGTTTTCTATTCCTGGATCACTATAGGGATGATCCACTCTAAATATTCCATATGTTCAATGATCCAGCATCGAGCATATGATCGAGTTCTTCTTTTACCATTTCTTTGTACTTGGGGTTCATCCTATAAGGTCGCTTCTTACTGGGTTTAACATCTGGTCATAGGGGTATTTTCATCTCCCCTAGATCTCCTATTATCCCATTCATTTCGGAGAAGTTGCTAGGGAATAGGTTCTGATATTCATGCAATAAATTTTGTTTTTCGTAACTATCTCTTCATCCAAATAATCTCCTATATTGGCGAACTTTGGGTTCTTTGGAGACCCAATGTTTACTTTCTTAATTTTTAACGGATTGAGGAACTGGTCACTTGAAATGCCACTTCCTTCCACTTCTCATGTACCCTTTGATTATGGTATGTTTATGTTAGTCAAATCATCGTATGGATCTCCACCTAGATTATAGGAAGCCATCCATTGCTAAATGGTCGCACTGCACTGGTGAGAGTTAGCCTCCTCGACAGGGATCTTAGCAAATATATTTAGCTTTATCATTTGAAGCGCAACATCAACTGTAGGGTGCTAATCAGCAAATTCAAATGTATGCACAAACTGCTTAGTGAGCCCTTCCCATTCTTGGGTTCCTTGTCACAATTCCATAGATGCATACCAGGTTCTAGGTGTCATTTCCAATTTATGTACGAAATGGTGGACCCAGTCCTATCACAGGTATCCTACAAATACAAAGTGACATTGATTAAGATGCTCATGGGGTTTGATAACCTTGAATACTTATGGTTTACTAGGGTGACATCTTCTCCAAATTTGACTTCCATCAATCTTCTGCACTGTGTCCAATTTGTTATAGACTTCTTATGCACCCCCCACCATCTAGCGGGAGTATCTTTTAGCACATGATCTAGTGCGGATAAGCATTGCGAATCCACTACAAGTCCTTCAAAATCAGTTAGGAAGGTCACAAGGTTAGGTAAACCCTCATACGTGGGTAGCTCTTGCAGCTCATTTTCCACCCATCACATAGACTTGGTAACTCTTGCACACCTCCTCATAGAGACTTCATGTAGTCTGTTTTGCCAATTTTCCAAAGCTTCCCCTAAGTTAGATGTGCAAGAACTAGCACTCTTCCAGCTTAGGTTTCCATTGTTATATTTTTATCATTTAAGCTATATGATCTTAGGATATTATCTGAGAGAATAACAAGCATAGCAATCAATCACAATAGACAATGAAAACAAAGATTTTCCTCGGGGAAACCATAAAGGAGAAAACACCACAACTTCGTCAGATATAGAGTGAGACCAAAATTAAAACCCAAAGATACAAATATGATCTCCTGACAGCAGTTGTCTCTCTCTCTCTTGTCCCAGCTTCTTCTCTCTCTTAGTTGTGTGCTACAAATGAGTGTGTGTGACTGTAATAAATAGAGAGGCTCACTCTCTATTTATATTCTTTCGTTCACTTAATATTTGACTCTGTTATGTAGGCTCGAGTAATCCTAACTCAGTTATGTAGGATCAAGTAATCACAACTAGGGTACTAATAACCTAACTTACAACAGAGGGAACTTCCTCATGACTTTTAGTAATTCTCCTGATAGGAACATCATGGTACAAAGAAATATAATTGATTCTCCTTATAGGAGCATTGGGGACCAATGAAATACAATATATACAAGTGAATATATTCTGAAATTAAAAACATTAGAGGAATTTTTGGGTCTAAAATGGGCCTCCTAAGGAAAATAATAAAATAATAGTTAAAATAATAAAATAATATTTATTAATTTTGGATGAAGAAAGAAAAAAAGCTACTTTTTTTGTTTGTATTTTCGACATATCTCCCTATGTTTTAACTCAAATTTTGATCAAGAGAGCTCATTGGATGTGGAGTTTGATTCTGCATCTAACGAGTACCCACATTGCATACTTTTGATGGATCCCGCTACTCCAAAAACAAGAAATACCTAAAAAACATGATGATGATGTCATCATCATGTCTTTTCAGGTATTTCTTATTTTTGGGGTAGCGGGGTCCATCAAAAGTATGTAGTGTGGGTACTCATTGGATGCAGAATCAAATTCCACATCCAACGAGATCTCCCAATCGAAATTTGAGTAAAAACATAGGGAGATATGTCAAAAATACGAACAAAAAAGTAGTTTTTTTTATGACGAATATGTCAATTCAACCATTATGGTTGACTCATTTTATTGAAATTCTATTGGTTCTTGAATTCCAACTCACAAGCACTTATTTTGGCATGTTTTATTATAAGGCCCATTTTAGACCCCAAATTTCCTCTAATGTACATCAACACTCCCTCTTAACTAGGAAGGTATTCTCTTGACACAATTCATCAGCACAAGTCTTCTTCTTTGGATCATCATCAAAGTTGGATCATCACTGGATCATCATCAAATATCGATCATCACTAGATCATCATTGCTTCTATTATCTCGATAAAATGGTGCTATCTCTAAATTCTACTCATCACAGGAAGCTCAAAACAGCCAGCCCTTTTTCATGCTAGTTGTAGGCCTAGCCTCCAGGTAGGTCTTCATGTTCTTTAGAATTTATATCTTCCCTAGTCAGAAAGGCCCTCCCAACACTGACATCTGACCATGGGAGGAACACATCCACCACAATGTTATAAAATCATTCCCAGCACTCACATCTAACCTCATCATGTCAGAAAGGCCTAGCACTCACATTTGACCTCATCATGTCAGAAAGGCTCGTCTAGCATTCACATCTAACCACATCATGTCAGAAAGGCCCAGCACTCACATCCAACCTCATCATGGTATAAAGGCTCGTACAACACTCACATCTTACCTCATCATGTCAGAAAGGCTCAGCACTCACATCTGAACTCATCATGTCAGAAAGGATTAGCAGTCACATCTGACCTCATCATGTCAGAAAGGCTCATCACTTCCCCTTAGTAGTAACCTCGATCTAGAGAACACCGAACTTCTCCCTGAAGTACTCAAACTTCACTCTGACCATTTCTAGCATAGAATCACATGAGGGATGATTACATCCAAGGATAACATGCAACCTTCTCTAGGACCGGTTACATCCGAGGACAACCTACAGGACCTTTTATGTCTGAGCCACCTATGAGATTCTCTAGGATTTTATGCTTAGACAACCTATCTCACTGGCTATGCTAGAAGTCCCTCTTTTGAGATATCTCAATTTGGATCACATATTGGAGCTTCATTGCTCCTCTTTGCATCATACAAAAATGCAAGTCAGATCAATCAAATCAAATAGTAGTTTTCAAAAGAAACATACTACCTCCTAAATAGATGAACAAGTGGCAACATATTTTTCCTCAGCTGTACTCAGCGCCATGTAGGACTCCTTCTTTCCAAACCAAGAGATCATACCTGATCTCATACTGAAGCAACATCCCGAAATGCTCTTCCTATCAATGTCACTACCTAACCAATACGAATCCACATAACCCTCCACGTTAATATTAAGATCTGTATCATACTTGAACCCATACTCAACTATACCCTTCAGGTACCTCGCTGCATTCTTTGCAACCATCAGGTGAACATGTCTCAATGTGTTCACAGCAAAGCAAATACCCGGTCTCGTATTCGTCAGGTACATAAAGGAACAAATAATCTGACAATACATCATGGCATCAACTGACTCTGATGAAGCAACACTCAATATATTCATGTTCATTCCCATAGGTGTGGTCATGGCCTTGCAGTCCATCATCCTAAGCCTTTTCAAGATCTCTACTGCATACTTCCCTTGTCCCAAGGAGATTCCATTCACATTCTTCCACACCTCCATATCCAATTCCTTTGAACTTGGAAGCAAATCTCCTTCTTGCAAGTCTATTGAGTTCCTCTTTTCTTTCAGGAACAAATCATCAACATATAGCAGGATCATCACTGGTTTTCCACCTTCAACCTTGAAGTAAAGGTTCGAATCCTCTTTACTCTTAGTAAATCATAGAGTCATCAATAATCTGTTCATCCTGTCATACCATGTCAAACCTCGAGATCTTCTACAGTCACTCCCTCTGAAGTGGAGCATCATTATCCCTCTTCCTTTTGTACTCTATTGAAACATTATGTACTAGAGTGACAAGTAGCTTCCTCTACTACAAATATTCTATGTATCCATCTAGGGTCACTAGATACCAAGATCCTCTATCTTGAACCTTTTCAAAAGTTCTTCTCACACCCATCTATGAGCTTGGCATCCTCTATAGGCTTTCATCTTCAACCTTGTAGCAAAGGTTAAGATACTCATCACTCTAGGTGATCTTCAATCTCCTCATGTATGTTTTATCCCATGGGTGTCTTCTAAGCTCGTATAAGTCCTTCTTTCATTTGCACATGTTGGAATATAATAAACCCACTCATAAAATAATTAATCATTATTTAATTAATTTCCTACCCACTAGCTTAGATAGTTGGCATCCACTTGCACCTTAGAGTCAACACTTGCCATCTATATCCTAGGAATGATTTATTTTTGATTCTGGGTTGATCTTGACCACTTTATGACCATCCAGAATTGGTAACTGTCCTTTAGAGAAGATTCTGCTTTACTCTACTTTTTCTGCTTTATCCTACTTTTCTATGGGTAAGGTAAAGCTAGTCAACTAGGAAACTGGCAGCTTTTGTTGTCAAACCATCCTCCATTATTTTTTCTCCATATTCTAGGATTAGCAATTATTTCCTTCAATCATCATCGCTCACACATGCTATTTCTAATTCATGAGGTGCTTGATAGATTGGGAAAGTGCTTTAGTCAACTATGGGGTTTATCATAATTAGTAAGCCTACTTTATGAGATAGCTTGAGTTGTCTTCTAGAAACTACTTTTTCCTTTATAAGGATGTATTACCTAAGTAATAATATCAATTATCATTTATTGATCATTCATTAATGTGTGTTCATTAATTCTTCTTCTTCTCTCCTTATGCTAATTCTCTACAATTCTCTGTGAGGTCAATTGTGTGCCTAGATCCTTAGCCTGTTTATGAAATTCCTTATGCCATCAAGGCTTTAGAATTTATACATGGTATCAGAGCTAAGGTTCTCAAAGTTCAAGTTCTACATGGTATCAGAGCTAAGGTTCTCAAAGTTCAATTTCTACATGGTATCAGAGCTGGGGATATCAAAGCTCTACATGATATCAGATCTTTGAGAGTTCATTAATTAATCCTCCTTTTCAGATTTGCAGGTTCAACTTCGAATGGATTCGAGAGTATCAATTCCTCTTATTTCTCCATTCATGAGCTATTCAGAGTGGAAACTGAAGATGATTGCATATCGAAAGAGACAAGGTCTCTATGAGATATCTATTGGAGCTGGTGAAGAATCTTATGAAGAGCCAAGTGACTAGTCGAATTACTGTGATAGATAAATTGGAGCTATTTGTCTAGCTATTTCTCCATGCATGCGCTACCTTATTGATTCTAATGATTACCCAAAGGATCTCTGGACAACATTGGATAGAGTTTTGGGAAAGGACAATGAGGATCCTTCTAGCTATGTGGAGAGTGCCTCTAGCTCCTCAATGATTTCTCTCTCTCAAGATGTCTCATCCTCTACAGTATCTGATGAAGTTGATCATGAAGAATAAGTTTCTCATATCGTTCATGTTGCTACTACTCTCTTTGATTCGAATGCTTCCTCTTTCAATCAAGAAGAAAATATTGAAGACCCATCTTTTTCTGTGTCTCTTGAAGTAGAAGATCTTGATTCATATTCTTATGATGTTGTTGATGAAAAATAAGTGACTAATGGAGTTACTATTGCTATTGATGATTCACTCACACATTCAGTGTTATCTATGTCTTCTATCATGGATTCTGAGATCCATATGCCAGACCTCTCACACTTTGTGCATGCCTCTCTTCTTGATGGTGCGCAACCCAGTGACTTCCAGGATGTTTCCTTAGCCAAATCAAGTCCTTTTAGTGTTTTTCCACTTACCATATTTGATCCCATGTGCTTCTACAGCTCCTTATTTTTTTCTTGGCACTCATTCTCAGAGCCTCCCTGAATATTTTGAACATCACTATCTTTCCTCCTTACATTCTTCTACCATAGACGATTCTTTACTAGTATATTCCCATGAGTCTACTATTGTGCTTATATGTGATCTCTTGGATTATTTGGAAGCTAGATCAACCCATGGAGCCCATGCATTCGCACTCTTTGATCCCATGCCTTCTCTATGTTCCTACATGATCACTTGCACACATCCTCTCTGTGTAAATGAAGATGGAGACATGATACACTTCCTTGGATAGTTATTTCACCTATATGGAGCTCATTTCATCTCTACTGGTTCAAAGTTCAAGTCATCTCATCATCTTGGAGCTGATTACAAGTCTCAAGATCCTTCAGTATTGCCTTCAGATCATTGGATTTCAGTTGTTCTACATGGTCCTACTTTCCATCTTGCAGCTGTCCTTGATCCAGGTGAGCAGATTTATCTTCTTCCCAAGAAGAAGATTCCTCCAGACATCAGCATTTAGTTTGGAGTAGCAACAATACCAGCACTTCAGCATTTTTGGTATTGCTTTTCATGTCCTTTCTTGAGGGAGTATTTTCCCCTTGAGGTTTTGACTCTTTCGTCATTTCTTTGGATAAGATAAATTGTAAAAGGGTGACCATAGCTTTATTGATGGGACCTATATGCATATATATTTCTGATTAGTTCAGGAATATCATCATAAATTTAGGCTTAAAGGGGGGTGTTGGAATATAATAAACCCACTCATAAAATAATTAATCATTATTTGATTAATTTTCTACCCACTAGCTTAGATAGTTGGCATCCACATGCACCTTAGATTCAACACTTGCAATCTATGTCCTAGGAATGATTTATTTCTGATTCTGGGTTGATCTTGACCACTTTATGGCCATCCAGAATTGGTAACTGTGCTTTACAACAAATTCTGCTTTATTCTACTTTTTCTGCATTATCCTGTTTTTCTATGGATAAGGTAAAGCTAGTCAAATAGGAAACTGCCAGCTTTTCTTGCCAACCCATCCTCCATTATTGTCTCTCCATATTCTAGGATTAGCAAGTATTTCCTTTACTCATCGTCACTCACACATGCTATTGCTAATTTGTGAGGTGGTTGATAGATTGGGAAAGTGCTTTAATCAACTATGGGGTTTATCATAATTAGTAAGCCTGCTTTATGAGCTATCTTGAGTTGTCTTCTAGTAACTCCTTTTTCCTTTATAAGGATGTATTACCTATGTAATAATATCAATTATCATTTATTGATCATTCATTAATGTGTGTTCATTAACTCTTCTTCTTCTCTCCTTATGCTAATTCTCTACGATTCTCTGTGAGGTTAATTGTGTGTCTAGATCCTTAGCCTGTTTATGAAATTCCTTATGCCATCAAGGGTTTAGAATTTCTACAGCACACATGATTTTGCCTGTCATGTGTCTTAACTTCTAGTGGATTCAAATGTATCTTTGTAGTCTATGCCTTCTTTCTGTGAGAAGCCTCGTGCTACGAATATTGCCTTGTATCCCACAGACTTCTCTTCAGGTCTTGATACCACATCTTAGACATCATTCTTCTTGAACTGGTACTCTCCTGCCCTTTCTTCTTAGCTAGTTCTTCATAGCTAGAAGGCTCTGCATCAATGATGTCACTCAATAGTGCCACATAAGTAGAGTGTCTCTGAGGCCTCTTTCTTTCTTTGAAAGTATCGTCATATTATTCTTCATCATGGATTCTTTCTTGATCTATCATCACTTGTTATTCATGTAACACCCCGGTTTTTACCCCATTTGCATTAATGTATGTGGTGTATATATTGTAAAGAATCATGTTGTGGAGCTAAAGGCAAAATCCCCACCATTGGTTTGGTTGCGTTATGTTTCGATGATTGGAATCGTTGTCGATGGTATATCATGATATACGGCACATAATAGTTTTAGCATCATGTAAATATGATTTTAATTAAATAAACCCCAACCAGCTATGTTCACTGCAACCATATTGAAAAGGGAAATGTTCCCAAGGATAAGGAGGCGGAATGTTAAACCTTGAGCCATGGGGGAAAATCCATGTGTCACCACCCTTTTTTATTTGCTCATCTTCCCTTGCCTTATCCAAATACCACATTAAAAGTTCTGTTGATTAGTTGGGGCAGTTATTGCTGGGGAGTGGAGTGTGGCAGGACTGTTAGTCCTTGCCCACACGCACACTCCACCAGTAGGTTGACCCTCACAATGGCAGGAAAAACCACTACCCTATCACTCCATTTGGATTCTCCATTATTCGATTCACTCCATGACTACATGGGACATCCTCCCACTCTCCCGAGCTTGTTCATCTCATGTAGAGATGTTCTGCTTCCTCATGCACCGTTTGGGATTCTCTATCATAGTTCCTCACATAGAGAGGAAGGGAGATGCCAGATTTGGCCATTATCATTTAGGGATGGGAGATGGGTATTTTCCCTATGGTTGGCGGTCGGTGTGTATGTTCTTTCTGAGGGCACGGGTTCAGGGTCTATTTTACTCCCTCCATTGCCAGCTGTGTAAATCCCCTGTGGCTTCATTGTTGATAAGGGACTACTGTTTCCCCACATTGGTTGGATGTGTCTACCTTTACATTTTGGGCTACTATAGGCTGTTATGGAGTCATTTTGGCCACGATAGGGCCAAGAATGACCCAGGAGTTGTTTCCCCTGTCCAAGATGTAATTGCTGGTTGACTACATGTATGCAATGGTTGGTCTTCAAACTGCATTGGGAATGGGGATGAGGGCTTGGATTGCTTGACAAAACTGGTGGGTCAGGAACCACACATATAGAGCTAGAGGGCTGGCTTTCTTCTCTACAACCCTTGAATAGTACCAGAAGGGAGGTCAGGGCCTGAGGGACTGTGTAGCAGAGAAAGGACTGATTTCCTTGTGTTGGGTGTATGTGGGTGTCCTAGAATTTAGGATAGTTATGGTGTGGGTGTCCTTAGCTCTTCAATGAGCTCACTAGCTTAGAATTTAGCCTTTCCCAGCTCCTGGATGACCTGATAAACCCAACTGTGTTGGCTCAGCTAATCTGTTCTTTTCCTGACAAACCCAACTGTGTTGGCTTGGCATGTTTTGTTATCCTTGGCTATGTGTAAGCCTGCTACTTCCTTATTCCTTGGGGAATCATGCCCGGCTCGGGAGTGGCAGCATTGTTGAGAGAAGGAGAACGCTGGCCTATGGTTGGGTGGAACATTGCAGCGATGTAGCTAGTTGTGGGGGAAGTTCTTAGAAGATAAGTATTCTTAACTAGTCTGCTTTTGCAATCATACATATTGTTTAATGAATATGATGAACATGTTGAATGCTTGTAGGAATGTATGGTTTTGCTTCCACTGTGTATATGAATGTTTATGCATCCTAGTAACTAGTATGTTCAAGCATTTCAGTTTTTATATGTATGTTCATGATAATTGGGCTAGTTTCCCTGATGTTTGGTGTATAGTAGCATCCTCTTCACCAGTCGGAGGGTCGAGGATGTTACAGTGTGGTATCAGAGCTAATGTTGCAGCATGGGCCTGAATGGGCCATGAAATATTAGCTAGCAGAGGTAGGATACCTTCTGCCCAGCAAAGATCAGAAAACTTCCACAAAAATTGCCTAAGTGCTTGAGCCATCGGCTCATCGGAACACTAAGTAGGAAACTCTTCCAATGCAGCGGATCACCTAGTCAGAATGTCACCTGATGGAGGAAGAAATTGAGAAATTTCTCTAAATGTTCGTTGGCCGTCGGTGAAAGTTATAGGATGTGGGAGCCGCAGTTTCGATGGAGATCAATTGAAGACCACTGAAACGCCATCTCCATTTAGTTAAAAGAACATTCGATGATTGACTGTCACCGATTGATGGAATTTAGTCGATTGGATCGGCGACGAATAGTGGAAAGAAGAGCCGACAAAGCGGCGGAAAGGAAACTTCCATTGGAAGCGATCAACAAAAGATCGCCGAAACGACAGCGTGATTTAGTGGATGGAGTACCCGCAGTTTCAGTGGAGATTAGTAGACTGATTAGAGAAATTTAGAGGACGGGAGCGCTAAAACGTTGGTAGAAAAGACAAGATGCTAGTTGGTGAAGCCACCGATAATGGCAGCGGAGAGAAGGATAAAAGGAATTTTTTTTTTGAAAATTTTTCTAAGACGTGAAATCATCGATGATCGGCGATGATTAGCCAATGAGGTCACCAAAACATCATCGTCGTCGATGAAATTTAGTTCTTTGGGGAGCCGATGTGGTGGAATACAAAGAATAAAATTCTAAGTCATGAGACCATTGACGATCAGAAAAGTTTAGCTGATTGGATCGCTGATGACTAGAAGATGGGAATGCTGACAAATAGAGGATGAAGTTGCCGAAGACTAGTGAAGTGGATCGACAATTATTAGTTGAAGGAAGAGCTGTAGTTTTGGCAAAGATCTTCTAAAAGCCATTGAAACGTCGGCAAAACTTAAATCTTTGAATAGCTGATGCAAAAAGGGAGAATTTTACGAAATTTTATCTAAGTGAAGAAAACATCGAAAAATTTTAGATGATGAGACCGTCGATGGACATCATCAGAAAATGTTAGAAGATCATAGCATCGATGAACATCGAAAAACTCTAGTTGTTTGTGCACCCACCATTGCAGCTGTCAAATGAACTATCCTTCTGACGGTTAGTGCTTCCGACAATCGATGAAGGGTCCGCGGAACCTACAGTCAGTTTGCTGGCCACCGTTGCAGCTGCCTAAGGGACTGAGCACTTGATGATTAACACATTCGACCATCAATACAGTGCTGTGGAAATAATCACCGATGTTTTATAGTGAACAATGTTCTGACTACCAATACTACGGAAAACTATATTTGTTGGAGCCACCGATGCAGCGAAAAACCTTAGCTGATGAAACCACTGATACAGTGGAAAGGGTTAGTTGTTATCGCCACCGATGAGCACCGAAGGAAACATGATGTTGGGATCGCCGAAACGTCAAAGTTTTAGTTGGGAAGAGAGCTGAATGGGCCAAAGGAAATTTGAGTTCTTCAAGAGGATTTCTCAGCAAATTCTAGTTGTGTTTCAATGGATTTTTAAGAAGATTGTCAGTGGATTACAGGGCTAAACAAGAAGAGAATTTTTTTTGTGTGTTTAAGAAAAATGGTTATTTTATGATTTTTCTAGGAGAAGGTAAGTAGTCTGATTTATATCAATCTATGCATCTAATAGTTTTCTACTAACACATTGCAGAATCATAAAACACCTTCAAGGGCATAATTTCAGATAGTGCAGTTTGGTACGTAAGTGGTGGTTCATTCATGAGAACCCATGATGGATATGATGCTCGGGATTCTTACGATCGTGTGAGAGATGACATGGGTGGAAATTCCTATAATGGAAATGATGACATAGAGTCTAATGGAAGGAGATTCCAAGAGACACCATCAGATGTTGCAGCCACCATGAGAAGCTTGATTAAATCCTAGGAAGAGCAGCATCAGTTGAATGCTGCTATGTTGTGGAGTTTGACAGACTTGCAAAGGAAGATAGACTCTGGATGAGGTATAGAAAGGTAAGAAGGTAGTAAGAGCAGTACTAGGAGAAGGAGAAGGAATTCTAGTGGATCATCTGACTTTGAAGACTCCAACAGGAATTCAAGTTCATCCTCTCGTAAAATAAAAGGAAGAAGAAACCATAGGGATCACTCTTGCGATGAATTTAAGAAAGCTAAAAATCCTACATTTGATGGTGAGATAAAGACTGGAGAAGAGGCTAAAGCTTGGCTTCTTGGGATAAAGAAGTACTTTCAAGTTCAGGATTATTTGGGGAACATGAAGGAAAGAGGTGCCATATTCAATCTGAATGGAAGAGCATCGATTTGGTGGGAACACTTCAAGCAAGTCAAGAGGATAAATGAAAGGAGACTGAAGTGGAAAAAGTTCAAGAAGAATTTCAAGCAGAAACACCTCTCTGACCGGTATTATGATGACAAGATCAAATAATTCCATGAGCTGAGATTGGGACAGCAGACCATGGATGAATGTGGAAATAATTTCTTGGAATTATTGAGGTATGTCCGATACATCAGAGATTTAAAAGTGAAGGTCTAGTGGTTTCTGATTGGATTGCCTCAGTCTTACAAAGATAGAATTGAGTTCTATGAACCTAGAACCCTCGAAGAAGCAATAAGGAAGGCTAAGTATTGCTATGAGCAAAGCAAAAGTAAACCTGATTACCATAAGGAATGGAAGGACAAGAAGAATGAGAAGTTTAACCAAAGAAAGAATGGTTTCAAACCTTCTAACTTCAGGAATTGGTAGAAGCAACCATCCCAAGCTATGAGTAAGCCAGTTGGAGTTAGAGGAGAAAATCCTAAGGATCCACAATAGAATAGAGGACCACTTCAATGTTGGAGATGTGGAGGACCGCACATGTGTAGGAATTGTCCACTCGAGAATGAGAGTTCAAGACCAGCTTACAACATTCAAGAAGCAGAAACAGAGGGGTCAAGTAACAAGGGCAGTCCTTAGGATTTATGCAGCACTGGAGGATGGCCAGGCAGATCACCAGTAAACTGTGGTTGAATTTGCAGGTAAGATTGTTGAGCAATTTGTTTCTATTTTGATTGACCCTGGTTCTACTCATAGTTACATTACTCATAGAGTAGTGGAGATTTGTGCTTTCAAGAAAGTAAAGCATAGAAAATCTTGGTTGGTTCAGCTAGCCACTGGGACTAAGAGAAAGGTTAGTGAAGTGGTAGAGAAATGTCTATTGGTTATGAATGGATTGATCACTTGTGTAGTTCTGAATGTTCTACCACTTGGTTCCTATGATGTTCTCATTGGAATGGATTGGTTGGAAGCTCACAGAGTGAAGCTTGACTGTTACAATAAGACTTTCAAATGCATGAATGAATAAGGAAACCCAGTAGTTGTGAAAGGAATTCCAAAGGTGATTTTTGTAAGGCAGGTTTCAGCAATGCAGTTAAAGAAGTTCTGTAGGAAGGGTTGCCAGTTATATGCAGCTCATATTTTGAAGGAAACAGGAGATGAAACTCCTAGTTCTGAATACTATCAAGTGTTACAGGAGTTCAAGGATGTGTTTCCTGATGAGATTCCAGGGATACCTCCAAAAAGGGACATTGATTTCACAATTGAAATTGTGCCAGGAGCAGCACCAATGTCCAAGACACCCTACAGGATGAGTACACAGGAAATGCTAGAGTTGAAGATCCAACTACAAGAGTTTATGGAAAAGAAGTATATTTGATCGAGTGTGTCTCCTTGGGGAGCACCGGTTTTTTTCATAAAGAAGAAAGATGGTACACTCAGGTTTTGCATTGACTACAGACAATTGAACAAGGTTACTGTGAAGAATAAATATCCTTTTCCTAGTATTGATGACTTCTTTGATCAAATGAGAGGAGCAAAGGTATTTTCCAAGATTGACTTAAGGTCTGGTTATCATCAAGTGAGAATCAAGGATGAAGACATTCATTAGACAGTATTCAGAACAAGGTATGAACATTATGAGTTTGTAGTGGTACCATTCGGCCTCACAAATGCGCCAACTACATTTATGTGCCTTATGAATAATGTCCTCAGCAGATATTTGGACAAGTTTGATCTTGTTTTCCTTGATGAGATTCTTGTTTATTCTAAGAATGAGAAAGAGCATGAGGAGCATTTGATATTGACATTGCAATTGCTCAGGGAGCATCAGCTGTATGCAAAGCTGAGCAAGTGTGACTTCTATAGAGACAGAATTTAGTATTTGGGTCTCGTTATCTATGAGGAGGGTATATATGTGGACCCTGAAAATATTGAAGCCATTATGAATTGGCCTACTCCAAGAAATGTGACAGGTGTAAGATATTTTATGGGACTTGCAGGATACTACCAGAGATTCATTGAGGGATTCTCCAAAGTTGCACATGCCATCGCTTCCTTGCAAAGGAAGGGGATAAGCTTTGAATGGACATCGAGGTGTGAAGAAAGTTTCTAGTGGTTGAATGATATTGTCACCAGTGCACCGGTATTGAAGGTTGCAGATCCAGAGAAATATTTTGTGGTGTGTATCGATGCATGCGGATAAGGGCTTGGAGGAGTCCTTATGCAGGACAACCATGTGATATGTTATGAGTCGAGAAAGCTAAAGGAGCATGAGAAGAACTATGCCACTCATGATCTAGAGCTTGCAGCCATAGTACATGCTCTCAAGATGTGGAGACATTACTTGATGGGTAGGAGATTTGAACTGAAGACGGACCATTGTAGTCTGAAGTATCTATTTGATTAGCCTACTCTAAATGCTAGGAAAGCAAGATGGCTAGAGTTTTTATGTGATTTTGATTTTTAAATCAAGAACATAAAGGGAAAAGAGAATAAGGTAGCTGATGCACTCAGCAGGAAGGTGTAGGAAATGCATGTGGCATCTCTTAGTATTTTCCAATCAGATTTGAGGCAGCGAATTGTTAATCATGTTGTTGGAGATGAATTGTATGAACTAGTAAAAGACAAATTGCAACAACAAGGTCTTGAGAAGAGATATAAGGAATATGAGTTGGAAGAATATGGACTTCTTACTTAGAAAGGAAGACTTTATATTCCGAATGTAGAAGATTTGAGGAAAGTTGTTATGGATGAAATCCATTAAGCTCCGTATTCTGGTCACCCAGGATACCAGAAGACAATTGCTACAACGAGAAAGTAGTACTTTTGGCCAAGAATGAAAAAATATGTGGTTGAATACATTTCAAGGTGCATGAAGTGTCAGCAGGTAAAGGTTGAGCATTAACACCCAGCAGGTTTGTTGCAGCCTTTACCAGTTCCAGAATGGAAATGGGAAGTTATTTCCATGGATTTTATTACAGGATTGACGATGACTTGGAGACAACATGATTCCATCATGGTTGTGGTGGACAAGTTGACTAAGGTAGCACATTTTATACTGGTGAAGTCTACGCATAAGACTGATGACATTGCAAAGATCTTCATGAAGGAGACTTTCAAATTGCATGGATTTCCGAAGGCAATAGTCTCTGACAGAGATGTTAAGTTCACTTCCAATTTTTGGAAGGGGTTGTTTGCAGATTTGGGTACAAAGCTCAAATTCATCAGTGCATACCATCCTTAGATAGATGGGAAAACTGAGAGAGTTAATCAGGTGCTTGAATAGATGCTTTGCATGTACGTGATGGACAAACCAACCAAATGGGAAGATTACTTACACTTGGTAGAGTTTGCTTACATTAATGGATAGCATGCATCCTTGGGGATGAGTCTGTATGAAGCTTTGTATGGAAGAAGTTGTAGGACATGAGTGACTTGGGATTTCCCCGTGAACAGGGTTGTGCTTGGGTGAGAATTGCTTGAGGAAATGGAGCAAGAGGTCGTAAAGATCAGGCAGAATCTCAAAGCAGCACATGACATTAAAAAAAGCTATGCATATAAGCATGGGGTGAACAGGGAGTTCAGTGTTGGGGATCATGTTTACCTCAGAGTGAGGGCAAGGAAGAGATCCTTGAAGCTTGGAAGTTGTGCCAAGCTGTCACCAAGATATTGTGGGTCGTTTGAAGTGCTTGAAAGAATAGGGCTAGTTGCATGTAGACTTGCATTGCTTGCTAGTACTAGAGCTCATAATGTTTTTCATGTTTCTTTGCTTAGGAGATATGTGCATGACCCTAACCATGTGATAAATTGGGATGTGATTTAGGCGGAACCCGAGGGAGAGTTCCGAATGGAGCCAATGAACATCCTTGACAGGAACGTCACAATGCTCCAGAACCAGGCCATAGGGTAGGTAAAGGTGCAATTGGAGCACTACAGACCTGAAGAGGCTAGGTGGGAGATGGAATATGCCATGTGATTGGCACATCCATTTTTGTTCAATTCTGCGGAACACTGAGGCGGTACCAGTGTAACATTTTTGTTCAAATTTTGTAAAGCACTGAGGATAGTGCTATTGAAGGGGGAGGGGAATGTAACACCCCATTTTTGACCCCATTTGCATTAATGTATGTGATGTATATATTGTAATGAATTGTGGTGTGGAGCTAAAGGCAAAATCCCCACCATTGATTTGGTTGCGTTATGTTTCGGTGATTAGAATCGTTGCCAATGGTATATCATGATATATGACACATCATATAGTTTTGGCATCATGTAAATATGATTTTAATTAAATAAACCCCAACCAACTATGTTCACTGCAACCATATTGAAAAGGGCATGATGTTCCGAAGGATAAGGAGGGGGAATGTTAAACCTTGAGCCATGGGGGAAAAGCCATGTGTCACCACCCCTTTTTATTTGCTCATCTTCCCTTGTCTTATCCAACTACCAAATTAAAAGTTCTGCTGATTATTTGGGGCAGTTATTGCTAGGGAGTGGAATGTAGCAAAACTATTAGTCCTTTCCCACACGCACACTCCACTAGCAGTTTGACCCTTACAATGGCAGGAAAAACCACTACCCCATCACTCCATGTGGATTCTCCATTATTAGATTCACTCCATGACTGCATGGGACATATGTAATGCCCCGGTTTTGACCCCGTTGCATTAGATGTATATGATGTATATATTGTAATGATCATGGTGTGGAGCTAAAGGCCAAGGCCCCACCATTGATCAATTATGCTATGTTTTGGATTTAAATTTGTCACCGATGGTATATCGGGGCATGCGGCATACATTATGTTTGTCATCATGTAAATATGCATATATAATTAATTAAATGAACTCGACTAGCTACGATCACGGCAACTAAAATGAGAAAGGGGCATGATTTTCACAAGCATAAGGGTGGGGAAATTGTTAAACCTTGAGCAATGAGGGAAAAACCCATGTGTCGTCTTCCCTTGTCTTACCCAACCACCTCCTTTAAGAATTGTTGCTGGTGGTTGAGGCAGTTATTGTTTTGGGAGTGGGGTGGAAGGACTGTCAGTCCATGCCTACACGCACACTCCACCACTGTTGACTTCATGTTGGTAAGAGAAACCACTACAATCTCTCTCGCGGAAATTCCATCCTTTTTTTTCTCTCCACGATAGTGCTGAACTGCTCACGCCCTTCATTCATTCTCTCCACCACACGCTATCACCATTATCTATCCATTCGCGCGTAAAGGTGAAGTTGTTCATCCTCATACAAGAGTGAAAGTTGCTCACGCTCACGCACTCCCTACTCGCGTCTATCCAATGTCTGCTCATCCACACACAAGCTAGGAGCCATTCATCCTCACGTAGGGACCGTTGCCTGTTGATTATTCTCACGCATGGGAATCTGTTTGTTGTTCACGCACAGGATGAGCATATGTATTGTTTTCCCAAGTGCGGCCTGTGTAAGTCATTTTCCATTTTCTTAATTGTCCAGGACAAACTGTTGTTTTCCTCATGTTGTGATTGTGGTTGCTGTTACATTTGGGGACTGTTGTAATTTGCTTGGGAGTCATTTTGGCCATGATAGGGCCAAGAACGACTCAGGATTGGTTTTCCCTTGTCTAAGCTGTAATAGCTGAGTAATTGCATGTGTGCAATGGTTGGTCTTCAGATTGTGTTGGGAGCAAGGATGGGGGCTTGGTTTGCTTGATAAACCTGGTGGTTGGAAACCACACAGACAGGGCTAGAGGGCTGGATTTCTTCTCCACAACCCTTGAATAGCACTGGAAGGGAATGCAGGGCCTGAGGGACTGTGTAGCAGAGAAGGGACTGATTCATTGTGTTGGGTGTGTGTGGATGTCTTAGAAGCCAGGCTAGTTCTGGTGTAGGCGTTCTTGGCTCTGTAATGAGCTCACTAGCTTAGCATTTAGCCTTTCCCAACTCCCCAATGGCCTGATAAACCCAACTGTGTTAGCTTGACTGTGTTTTGTGTATCCTTGGCTATGTGTAAGCCTACTTGTTCCCTTATTCCTTGGAGAATCATGCCCAGCTCGGGGGTGGTAGCGCTGCTGAGAGATTAAGGAGCAAACTAGCCTATGGTTGGGTGGAACATTGCAGCGACGTAGCTGGTTGTGGAGTGAAGTTTTCATAAGATAAGTGATCTTGTCCATTTTTACTTCTGCAACCATATTTTCTCTTAATGAAAATCATGAACATGTTGGATGAATACTTGTTTGAATGTATGATGTTTCTGCTATGTCTGATAGATAATTGCATCTGTGCATGATAAATGTTCATGTGTGCATGTTCAAGTTCAATGCACCTATTTAAGCATTCTGTTTCAAAAATTTTATGCATGTAGGTGTTCATGGGGCTCTTAGCCCAGGTGGTTGAAGCTTGGGTCACGTCCTCTTCGCCAGTTGGAGTGATGGGGACATGAAAACATCCTCCCACTCTCCCAAGCTTGTTCATCTCATGCAAAGATGTTCTGCTTCCTCACTCACCGTTTGAGCTTCTCTATCGTAGTTCCTCACGTAGAGAGGAAGGGGGGTGCCGGATTTGGCCATTAGCATTTAGGGCTGGGAGATGGGCATTTTCCCTATGGTTGGTGGCCGGTGTGTATGTTCTTTCTTAGGGCATGAGTTGAGGGTTTGTTTTACTCCCTCCATTGTCAACTGTGTAAATCCCCCGTGTCTTCATTGTTGAGAAGGGGCTATTGTTTCCCCACGTTGGTTGGATGTGTCTACCTTTACATTTTGGGATATTGTAGGCTATTATGGATTCATTTTGGCCACGATAGGGCCAAGAACATCCTAGGAGTTGTTTCCCCTATCCAAGCTATAATTGCTGGTTGACTGCATGTATGCCGTGGTTGGTCTTCGAACTACATTGGGATTGGGGATGAGGGCTTGGTTTTCTTGACAAACTTGGTGGGTTGGGAATCACATAGATAGAGCTAGAGGGTTGGATTTCTTCTCCACAACCCTTGAATAGCACTGGAAGGGAGGCCAGGGCCTGAGGGACTGTGTAGCAGAGAAAGGACTGATTTCCTTGTGTTGGGTCTGTGTGGGTGTCCTAGAAGTCAGGCTAGTTCTGATGTAGGTGTCCTTAGCTCTTCAATGAGCTCACCAGCTTAGCATTTAGCCTTTCCTAGCTCTTGGATGGCCTGAAAAACCCAACTGTGTTGGCTTGGCTGATCCGTTATTTCCTGACAAACCCAACTGTGTTGGCTTGGCATGTTTTGTTATCCTTGGCTATGTGTAATCCTGATAGTTCCTTATTCCTTGGGGAATCATGCCAGACTCAGGGGTGGTAGTGTTGCTGAGAGATTAAGGAGCATGCTGGCCTATGGTTGGGTGGAACGTTGCAGCAACGTAGCTGGTTGCAAGGGCAGTTCTCAGAAGATAAGTAATCTTGACTAGTCTACTTTTGCAATCATACATACTATTTAATGAATATGATGAACATGTTGAATGCTTGTAGGAATGTATGGTTTTGCTTCCATTGTGTATATGAATGTTTATGAATCCTAGTAAGTAGTATGTTCAAGCATTTTGGTTTTTATATGTATGTTCATGATCATTGGGCTAGTTTCCTGGATGTTTGGTGTATAGTAGCGTCCTCCTCACCGGTCGGAGGGTCGGGGACTTTACAGTGTGGTATCAGAGCTATTGTTGCAGCATGGGCCTGAATGGGCCATGAAAGATTAGATAGCAAAGGGAGGATACCTTATACCTAGCAAAGATCAGAAAACTTCAACAAAAATTGCCTAGGTTCCTGAGCCATCGGCTCATCGGAAGACTAAGTAGGGAACTCTTCCGATGCAGCAAATCACCTATTCGAAATGTCCCCCGATGGAGGAAGAAATCAAGAAATTTCTCTAAGTGTTCATCGGATGTCAGTGAAAGTTATAGGATGTGGGAGCTGCAGTTTCAGCGGAGATTAGCCAAAGACCATCGAAACGCCGGCTCCATTTATTTAAAAGAACATCTGATGATTAAATGTCGGCAATCAGCGGAAGATCATCGAAATGACGGCACGATTTAGTGGATGGAGTACCCATAGTTTTGGCGGAGATTAGTAGACTGATCAGTAAAATTTAGAGGACAAGAGCGCTGATACATCGGTGGAAAAGACAATATGCTAGTTGGTGAAGCCACCGATAGTGGTAGCAGAAAGAAGGATAAAAAGAAAAAAAATTCAAAATTTTTTCTAGGTCGTGAAATCATCGATGATCAGTGATGATTAGAGGATTGAATTGGTGATGATTAGCCGATGAGGTCATTGAAACATCATCGTCGTCGGTGAAATTTATTTCTTTGGGGAGCCGATGCGGCAGAATACAAAGAAGAAAATTATAAGTCACGAGACCATCGGTGATCAGAAAATTTTAGCTAATTGGATCGTCGATGACTAGAAGATGGGAATGCCGATAAATAGAGGATGAAGTTGCCGAAGACTAGTGAAGTGGATCAGATATTATTCATTAAAGGAAGAGCCACACTTTTGGTAGAGATCTTCCAAAAGCCACCGAAACGTCGGCGAAACTTAATTCTTTAAATAGTCGATGCAAAGAGGGAGAATTTTTTGAAATTTTATCTAAGTGAAGAAAACATCCGAAAATTTTAGACGATGAGACCGACAATGGAATTCATTAGAAAGTGTTAGAAGATCAGACTTCCGATGAACATCGAAAAAGTCTAGCTATTTTTGTGCCTGCCATTACGGCTGTCAAATGAGCTATCCTTCCGATGGTTAGTGCTTTTGACAGCCGATGAAGGGTCCACAAAACCCATAGTTAGTTTGCTGCTCACTGTTGCAGCTGCCTAAGGGACTGAGCACCCAATGAATAACACATTCGACCACTGATACAGTGCTATGGAAATAATCACTGATGTTGTATAGCGAACAATGTTCCGACTGCCAATACTGCAGAAAACTATAGTTGTAGGAGCCACCGATGCAGTGGAAAACCTTAGCTAATGAAACCGCCGATACAATGAAAATGGTTAGTTGTTATGGCCACTGATGAGCACCACAGGAAACTTGCTGTTGGGATCGTCAAAACATCAGAGTTTTAGCTGGGATGAGATCCGAATGGGCCAAAGGAAATTTTTGTTTTTCAAGAGGATTTCTCAGCAAATTCCAGCTATGTTTCAATGGATTTTTCAGCAGATTATCAGTGGATTATAGGGCTAAACAAGAAGAGAATTTTTTTTGTGTGTGGTTAAGAAAAATGGTTATTTTATGATTTTTCCAGGAGAATATAAGTAGTCTGATTTATATCAATGGATGCATCTAATAGTTTTCTACTAACACGTTGCAGAATCATAAAACACCTTCAAGGGAAGAATTCCGGATAGTACGGTTTGGTACGTAAGTGGTGGTTTAGTCATGAGAACTCATGATGGATATGATGCTTGGGATTCTTACGAGCGTGTGAGAGATGCCATGGGGGAAAATGTCCGTAATGGAAATGATGACATATATTCTAATGGAAGTTGATTCCAAGAGACACCGTCAGATGTTGCAGCCACCATGAGAAAGTAAAGAATATTAAATCTTGGTTAGTTCATCTAGCCACTGTGACTAAGAGAAAGGTCAGTGAAGTGGCAGAGAAATGTCCATTGGTTATGAATGGATTGATCACTTGTGTAGATCTGAATGTTCTACCGCTTGGTTCCTATGATGTTCTCATTGGAATGGATTGGTTGGAATCTCACAGAGTGAAGCTTGGTTGTTACAATAAGACTTTCGAATGCATGAATGAAGAAGGAAACCCAGTAGTTTTGAAATGTATTCCAAAGGTGATTTCAATAAGGTAGGTTTTAGCAATGAAGTTAACGAAGTTCTATAGGAAGGGTTTCCAGTTGTATGCAGCTCATATTTTGAAGGCAACAGGAGATGAAAATCCTAGGTTGGAAGACTATCAGGTGTTACAGGAATTCAAGGATGTGTTTCCTAATGAGATTCTAGGGCTTCCTCTAAAAGGGACATTGATTTCACAATTGAACTTGTTCTGGGAGCAGCACCAGTGTCTAAGACACCCTACATGATGAGTACACCAGAGATGCTAGAGTTGAAGATGCAACTGTAAGAGTTGCTAGAAAAGAAGTATATCTGACCAAGTGTGTCTCCTTGGGGAGCACCAGTTCTGTTTGTAAAGAATAAAGATGGTACACTCAGGTTGTGCATTGACTACAGACAATTGAACAAGGTTACTATGAAGAATAAATATCATTTTCGTAGGATTGATGACCTCTTTGATCAAATGAGAGGAACAAAGGTACTTTCCAACATTGACTTAAGGTCTATTTATCATCAAGTGAGAATCAAGGATGAAGACATTCATAAGACAACCTTTAGAACAAGGTATGGACATTATGAGTTTGTGGTGGTACCATTTGGCCTCACAAATGCACCAGCTAAATTTATGTGCCTTATGAATAGTGTCTTCAGCAGATATTTGGACAAGTTTGTTCGTGTTTTCCTTGATGACATTCTTGTTTATTCTAAGAATGAGAAAGAGCATGAGGAGCATTTGAGATTGACATTACAATTGCTCAGGGAGCATCAGATGTATGCAAAGCTGAGCAAGTGCAACTTCTATAGAGACATAATTCAATATTTGGGTCACGTCAACTCTGAGGAGGGTATATTTGTGGACCTTGAAAAGATTGAATCCATTTGACTTGGCCTACTCCAAGAAATGTGATAGATGTAAGATCTTTTATGGGACTTGCAGGATACTGCCATAGATTCATTGAGGGATTATCCAAAGTTGCACATGCCATCACTTCCTTGCAAAGGAAGGGGATAAGGTTTGAATGGACATCGAGGTATGAAAAAAGTTTCCAGCGGTTGAATAATATTCTCACCAGTGCACCGGTATTGAAGGTTGCAGATCCAGAGAAATATTTGGTGGTGTGTACTGATGCATGTGGACAAGGGCTTGGAGGAGTCCTTATGCAGGACAACCACATGATATGTTATGAGTCAAGAAAGATGAAGGAGCATGAGAAGAACTATGCCACTCATGATCTAGAGCTTGCATCCATAGTACATGATCTCAAGATGTGGAGACATTACTTGATGGGTAGGAGATTTGAACTGAGGATGGACCATTGTAGTCTGAAGTATCTATTTGATCAGCCTACTCTGAATGCTAGGCAAGAAAGATGGATGGATTTTTTTATGTGAGTTTGATTTTTAAATCAAGACATAAAGGGAAAAGAGAATAAGGTAGCTGATGCACTCAGTAGGAAGGTGCAGGAAATGCATGTGGCATCTCTTAGTATTTTTCAATCAGATTTGAGGAAGCATATTGTTAATCATGCTGGTGGAGATGAATTGTATGAGCTAGTAAAAGGCAAATTGCAGCAGCAGTGCAACAATAGTGCAACAAGAAACCATTCTTTTTGCTTCACATCCGACATATGGAAACTTACCTTGGCCATCAAAGTTTTAAAGCAATGGTCAAAGTCCCAGACTAACTCTGTCAGTGCTTGTTTTATCTCCTTGATCTTAGTGATTCACAGAGAATCAGACTTCGGTTTTCTGAACTCAGAGATCATTGCAGCTCTGATCTCGTCCAGAGTCTTCTGTGGTGTTTCGATTGGTGCGGCATAGAACTTCATAAACCAATCTAGTACAAGACCCCTCATATTCGTGATCATTTGTGCCTTCTTTATGTATGCATTATGGACTAACCGAACCATCCAAATAGATTCATAGAGAAACCAATGATGCTCTGGATCTTCCACGCCATTTCCATTGAATGTAGGTAACTGAATATCTGCTCCAGCCATTAAGTTAGCATCGAGGTTCTCTAGTAAAGGGTTCAAGGAAGGTATACCTTCTGGTGTATTAGTCATAGTACCAACATTATCAGTATTAGTAGTCCTATCTAGGGACGAGACTCTTGATCTCACCTCTTGGGATATGATTGGTGTCATGTAATTGTGTCCCGACCTTGGTGTTTTGACAAAGTATTCAGAGTCCTATGGTCCTTTTGAAATCGGGTTGTATTCCTCCTCTTTATCACAAGAACCTTCGTTTTTGTGTGACAGAAGTTTGTGTTCACTCTCCTTGAACAAACTAAGGTTCCGTCGCCCTCTTTTGGTATTTATTCTTTTCCATGATATGAATCTCCTTCCACTCCTTAAGAATCCAGCTTCTAGTTGAGGTTCTGTACTTCTAGGGAACATCTCAACTCACCCTCTCCCATTTTCTTAATAGGTCATGTACGACATAGCCTACTTCACAAATATGTGACTCAACTATTCAACTGCAAGATCCCCTTCTCATAGACAAGCATCTTGATCCATGCATTGATATATAGAAAATATCTTCTGTGGGGTGCTTGGAAAAAATTTCTTTCAGCCTCACTATACCAGGTTATAGTGTCTACCGTAAACTCAGTGATATATCCTTGCAAGATACTATCAACCCAAATATCAACATCTCTAGAGATGGAATTACCTACACTAGTTACCTCATGAACCAGTCGATCATTCCATTCTACGGCTTTTCTCCTTTGGAAATTTGTCTGTATAGTCGCCAATGTTGAAAACCACTCGTGCAGTATAATAGGGAATTCTGCAAAGAAGACCTCATGGATATCAAAATATATATACTCGTCTACCCACTTTTCTTCACTCAATTGTGATCTCATGCTCTCCTCTTGTGCGAATGCTAATGTTTCGGAGTCCAACTAATCTTCTATCTCTTTCTCTATTGGGTGCCACAACATTTCCCTTGACTCAAATTATTAAGGGTCTTGTCAACAGAACCATTTGTTGGCCACTTTCTCCTTCCTGTCACGACCCGCAGTTCAATAACACCATAATACCAACAATAAACCATAAAACATCGGCATGACAGAGCAACTATGTTGGCAACACCTGCGAGGCAGTCGCAGTCTCACCCAAGATATCTAATGGGTAACTTCCATAACCATATTTCCGTACTTGGCAAGGGATTATAGTCCCTTAGCACGTGGCCAAGGTGCTCGACGAAGGAAACATGGATGGCTGAACGGTTCCTGTGCGAATGAGCACAAATGTATGTGAGCGTGCATGACATGACTTGGTCCTTAACCTTAATGACTGGTGCAACTGGTGTGACGAAGCTAATTCTTTGAACTAACAGACCATTCGTGACTAATATTTTAAATTAAGGAATTAACCACAACTTGCTTGCGGATTCCAACAATTATTTAACAACTATTCATTCATTAGTTAAAAATCTATTACTATGCATTCAACAATAGCTCATCATCATACAGTAAGAAAAAAACAACCATTCATATCAACATACAACATTAATTAATCACTGAACACAAGGAGTAACGTGGAAACCCATCTAGGAAAAACCATCAAGGTGCTCTTCAGCTGGCGTGAAAAATGGATATAGCAACTTGTAGTCTGCATCTTACAGACTGATCTTATGATATGTCTTTATGACTCAGAATTCTTTCTCTCATGGTCTTTTTTTAATTCTTCTATCTACTCCTGCTGATCCGCACATCCTCGATCAACTCTTCTATCTACCATCTACGCACTCAGCTGTAAATTCCTTCTATTCCTAGTAGTTTGTGCACACAGATACAACATCTGCGGCTCAAAATCCTCCTATTGCTACAAGACTCTGCTCCGAGTCTTCTCTGCTGATAACTCTAACTCATAACAACAAAAATGGAATCCTTGGCTCTGGAAAACCAGTGAATAACTAATAGTGACCAAAAAACATCCAGCAGCAACTACCAACAACCAACCAATAAATAAACCCTTATATAGAATAGGTTCTTCTTATTTATAACTTCTATCAGACCATGTAGGGTCGACTACATACTGCTCATCAGTTATAGGTCATGATCAGCCATTAGAACAGGCTGTCATGGACTGACACAAGGAACTATCGACTTGACTTACATATATTCTTCCATAAGTGCCTTGTCGCAAGCTAACACTGTCTTTAATGGCCATGATATTCACCTGTTTCTTTCCAGCCATTATCACCTATACACTTGTATGTTGTCCTTTCCTTCGTCACGTGCATCTTTATTCTTCCTATGTTGGTCCCTTTGTTTCCTTTGCGACCTCTCTTCCTTCCTGTCATGCACGCGATGTGCCTTCTTTTGCTTGTGCACGAACTTATTCCTTGTGCTCCTTTCCTATCCAAACAAGCCTCGATGTTGAAGCCTCATTCTCATAGTCCTTTTTAAATCTCTTTTACACACACTCTACAAACATTACAAGCCTCACCCACTATCATACTCTCTTGCCTCCTATACCAACTATGATTCGAACAGAATAAAGATTCTTTCTTGGTATTCTTCAAAGAAAGCTATGTCGGTGCTCTTTGTCTTGAGTGTAGGAGTGTCATCAGCGCACTATTTCAGTAGGAAAGAGGTGTTAGGAAGGTCTAACTCCCTAGTCCAAGAGACAAGGTGCATTAGACATCTTAGAACTAGGAAAAAATATCTCAAAAAGACGTGTTGGTCATGTCATTTCAGGGGATTGAGCATAGGTACTAATTTCAGGTGTAGCATGCACCTTCAAATATTGTTGAATCTTCTAAGGCCCAAGAGCAATAAATGAGTCCTCAAACATAAAAATGGGTCCTTTGTTAGGTTTATTTGTAATAATTTGAGTTTGTATAGGTTCCATGAATATTTTTGTTGTAACACATATTGATCTAGAGATGAATATGGTAAAGAGGTTAAAGAAGGGCCTTAAGCCCCGATAGAACCTTCTTTAGCTCAGTGAAATGAAAACAATTCAGACATAACAACATAAATCCTCACTCAGAGTTCTTCAACTTAGAATGTAAATATGGGTTCCATTAATATGTGTTTTGTAATGCAAATGGGCCTCAAGGCCTTAACCAAAGATGTGGTAATGAAAGAACAACAACTTCAATCCCCAAACACAGCTTCTAAATCTCTTGAATCACCATGAATACATCCTCAAAACACCACATAGTTGAATGAATGGTTTGCGGTGCCATGACCATCATCAAATATTGGAAGCAAGTTCCTTAGGATCTTATTAAAGCTTCTCTAGATAAGGAGACCCAAAAAAGTACTTGAACCAATGTATGAATGAGCTTTGTAGGGGTATTTGGTCTTGTAGTGGGATAGAAGAACCATGATTAGGTTATCTACACTAGAAATGTGCATTGAGGCATAACAGTTCTATTTGGGGAATAATGTTCTTGAAAAATAATTAAGCCTCTTGAGCTCAAGTAGTATGAACAACACCTAGAAACAATGAAACAAGGCATCCCCAAATAGTCTTTCACATCTAAATTGAATATGAGTGTCATTATGAGGTTTTAGGAGACATGGATTGTTCTTATCTCTATGACCATATTCAGTGGAGGGAAAAAGGTGTTATGGCCATAAAACTTTCCTATTAAGCTCAAGAGACGTGGATGAATTTTCAAAATACCGCGTTGGACCTATACTATTTATTAATTACCTCCAATTGTGTTGTGGGTGACATGATCACATTATTTGTGCACTAACAATTGGTTTATAGGTATAACCAATGTCATGTGAGTAAAACAATGACCACGTTCCATAAATGATGCTTCTAAATTTAAATTTCCATGAACACACATATAATCAACAAAACATTCCATCCCTTGAGAATATATTCCTAAGTAGTTTTCTAGAATACATTATGTTATTTTTAGTGACATTGGGTACTTCCATGTTGACAATGGTTAGGGAAGTATAAGGAGGTCCTTGTACATTTAACAAATATTCTTTGATTCAAGCTCGGAGAACGACGCAGATTAATACACCGCATGGGACCCTTTTATGACATCTTTGGCCTCTAAGTAGGATATGATTTCCATTTATTGGTTTGGATAATATTGATGGGTTTATGATGCTATAAATGGTTGAAAAGGAAAACAAAGGATTTAGATAGGAAAATGAACCTTCTCGGCCTCAAGTGTTGTGAATAAGGCCTTTAACCTTGAAACATTCCCTCTCTATGGGATCGATCCCAATTGGTATTCCAAGATCCATTAGGTAGTTTTGCACTAAGGGGATGGGGCTACAGGCATAGAGAAGAGGAACTAGGTTAGACTATTGCTAAATATTTCCTTTTGAAAGATGTAGAAGTGAGGGAAGTTTTGAATAATAAAATTGTCAGGATTGCCTCTTTTCATGTATGGCTTGACATTGTTTCTTAAATTGGTTTTGGATCATTTCTTTTATTTTTGGATTAACAAACTTGGTTGTTTAGGATCCATAATTAAAATCAGATTCATTTTTCCATTCTTTATTCTTATTTTCCTTTTCAACCACATTTATAAATAATATCCACATTTTCATCAAACATAAAATAAAACAAACTTATATGCCCTCATTATTTGAATAGGCCATTAAAGTTAGCAATTAAAAACATAATAAAATAACCATTAATTATACAGAATTAAAATAATGATACACGAAAACAAATAAGTATTTATAATTTGTACAAGTTTGTTTCCAAAATTTCAAGATTTATATAATAAACCCAATCTTTATGTGTCATAATTAAAAATGATATATTATAGAATCCAATTCAATTTTGTACTCTTTATTCTTTAACATAATATGAGATGCATTCTTCCAAATGAGCAAATTGTAAATTTTCTAATTTTTCATTACAACTAATTTGTAACATGAAAAACAAACATTAACTTACCTTACTAGCCCCCAATTAAATAAAAATTGCAAACAATGAGAAGTTACTTCACAAAACACAACTTAACCATCAATAATTTATTTTAAATTGCATTTATGCCATATGTTGAGTTTAATATAGTTTAAAATAGATTTTTTTATTAGATTATAAAACAGTTTTTTTAATGAAATAAATTTCTTTTTATTAAATCATAAAACAATATTAATTTAATAAATAAACCATTAATTTTTATTTTTTATAAATAATAAAGTCCTTGTAAGGGAAAGATAAAATTTTATAACACCACTCTTGTTATCTTTTAGGAACATTTCCACCTACCACATATAAATAAATAAAAAAATTAACATTTGATTTAGATAAATAAATATTTATAAATATGCCACGTGGATTTAGACGGACATTAAACTTAAAAACATAACAACAATTTGAATTGCACTTGTCATCGTTCAATTTGAATTGCAGTTGTCACTTCTCAGCAGTAATGAGTCATAACCGTATAATTTTGAATTGCAGTTGTCAGTGATCATGGATAATAACAAGAATATCATCCAATGATTCAGTTTCTATTGAAAAAAACATCCGCAAAAAAGTATCATCGATATATCCAACGGTTCAACTTGAATTGACCACGCAAGTAGTTAGTGATCGTGAGAAAAGCATGTAAAGTATCATCCAACCATTCAATTTGAAATTTGGTTTTAGATGGGTCATAAAGCAGATCCAATGGCTGAGTTTACTCCTATGAAGATTCTTCAATCTATTCATTTCTCAACTTTCTATTTGCTCTCTCTCTCCGAGGTTCTGTAAATCAGATTTGCCCGTTGAAGGGCGGCTCTGTGTTTTTCTTTGTGATGTGTTTCCATCCTGTTTGCTGTATTTTTGTGTTTGGGGTTTGTTGTAACTTGTCTTTTATTTTCAATTGTATTTGTAACAGACGAGAGGAGACCACAGACTGACACAATTAAAGCTGTGTATTATGAATCTCTGCGCAAGTTGTAATGTTAGCGAGGATGATTAAGTTATGCTACTCAAAGATTTCCCGCTTTGATCTGCGTCAAACTTACGAGGTAATGGCAGTGCTAAACATTCCTTTAAATCTAGAGATCATAAATTAAGTCGATGAAAATTTTAAAAAAATCTTGGTTGTCTGAATATATTGCCAACTATTTCTTCCGTAGGTTATAGATATGTAAAGACATAAAGAGATCTTTCTTTCTCTGGTTTTCCGTAGATTATAGATATGTAAAGACAGACAGAGATCTTTCTTTCTCTGGTTTTATTGAAACCTTTCTTTCTCTGGTTTTAAGTTTTAACAATTAATTCGTTGCCACTTTTTTGCTATGTTTATTAGTTTGTGATGTGTCTGTGATTTACCCAGAAAGGAGACGAGATTGCTGGAGGAAAACATTTAATGCATTGTCGGATGAATCTCCACCCAGTAATGCGGCTGACGACGATGAGACGGTGCTTCTCCGAGAATTTATAAGTCTCTCCCCCAAATTTCTTTAAATTTATGGAAAACCTAAAAAATTCTTCAAATTTGTTTTCTAGTCGACTCTTTAATTTTATTATTCTGTCGTGAAATTGTTATTTAAATTAACACGAACCTTGCTTTCTCTTTTTAATTACACATTGTTAGCTGCATTCTGTGACTTATATGTATAGGTTATATAACTAAATCTTTCAAGAAATATTTCTGGTCTCGTTTGACTAAAGGTTGTTACCGTCTTTTGTGATTTCTGGGTAATTTAACAATTAACTCGTTGCCTTTGCTATTTTTATTAGCAAATGAGACTGCTGGAGGAAAAAAATTAATGCATTGTACGATGAATCTCTTCCCAAGTAATCCGGATGACCACTATGAGACGGTGCTTCTCCGATATTTTATAACTCATCTCCTGCTTTCACTGCGCTTTTATACTAGGTAATGCCACTTCCCCATATTTCTTTAAATTTATGGAAACCTAAAAATGTTTTGTTTTCTTGATATATTACACAGTGTTATATGTGGAACACTGTCATAGGTCTTTCTCTAGTTTATCAGTAAATTAAATAATTTTTTCTTTAATGGTATGTCGATTCTTCAGTTTATTCATCTCTCCATTTTTCTTTGATCTCTGTCTCAGGTACTGGAAATCAGATTTCCGTGTTGAAGGGATGAGCAGTGTTTTTCTTTCTGATGTGTTTTCCTGTGTGCTGTGTTTTTGTGTTTGGGGTTTGTTGTAGTTTATGTATTTTATTTTCTGTTGTATTTGTGAGAGAGGAGAAGAGACTGCGCGAGGTACCCATTTAAAGCTATGGATTATGAAGCTTTGCACAAGTAATGCCAATGGAGACTATTATGCTGTGCTGCTCAAAGATTTTCCGCTGCCATCTGTGTCAAACTTAATCTAAAGACTGACAGTGGCAGAGATCTTTCTCTTTCTGGTTTAACTGAAAACTATTAACAGTTTTTTTCTAGTCGACTCTTACACTTTTGTTCTTTTGTCGTGAAATTGTGATTTAAATGACTAAAGCTTCCTGAAACCTTGCTTTCTCTTCTTTAATTACAAATTGTTGCATTATTGTGTGAGTTATATGTAGAGTTTGTATAACTAAATCTTCCAAGAAGTATTTCTTGTCTGGTTTCACTAAATACTGTTGCCGTGTTCTGTGATTTCTAGGTATTTTAACAATTAACTCGTTTCCTTTGCTATGTTTATTAGTTTGTGATGTATCTGTGATTAGCAGAGAGGAGACGAGACTCCTGGAGAAAAACATTTAATGGTTTGTATGATGAATATGTCCCCAAGTAATGTGTCTGACGTGGATGAGACGGCGCTTCTCCGAGATTTTACAACTCATCTCCTGCTTTCACTCCGATTCATCTCCGATATTTCAGGTAATGGCTCTCCCCCAAATTTTCTTTAAATTTATGGAAAACCTAAAAATGCTTTGTTTTCTTGATATATTACACACTGTTATATGTGTAACGACTGGCACAGATCTTTCTCTAGTTTCTCAGTAAATTAAATAATTATTTAGTTTTAATGAAATCTATCTTCTCTATTTTGTTTTCACTTTCCTCTTATGTGATTGATCAGTTAAATATATCAATAAGCTTAAGAAACCATTATTTTCTGGTTTTACTGCATAGATGTTAAAAGTATATATATTTTTTAGTTTTAGTACAAACTATTTGCTTGTTTTTATTATTTATCAGTCAATTAAATAACTAAAGTATTAAAGAAGTCGTCTTCTCTGGTAAAAGTTTTACTGCCAATTATTATTGCCCGTTGAACTGTATTTTATCATGTATTTTATCAATAAATTAAAAGAACAAAGGCATGTATAAATATTTCATTCTCTCATGTTAATTTTAGCTTTATTTTATATCGATATACGAAATGTTAAGGTTTAGAAGGAGACGTTCGAAATGTTGAGAGATAGTCTTGGTTTAGTAGCTAATAAAAACTTCTTCTATACACGAAGTCTTAGTTTCTTTGCATGTTGCTCTAAATTTGGTTAAGTAGTTTGACCGATATTGTGATTTATGTTTAATTTAAATATTAATTTATTTAATTACAAACAAAGTTTAATTATTAAAATTTATTTTAAAAATATTTAAATCAATTTTAAAATTTAAATTAATTATATATAATATATTTTAGATCAATTTTAAAATATTTTAAGTCAATTATACATATTAAAATTTAATATTTTCTGGGTATGCATATTAAACCTCCTTAATAGATTGTATTTTTTTTTATCTTTCATGCTAAGTGATATATTAAGTTTGTCTTAAATAATTTTTTTTATTTTTTATTTTTATAATTAGTTGTTTTTTCATAATTTTCTTTTTCTAATTTGATTGATAGATTGGTTTGGGGTGTTTTTTTTTTAATCATGTTGGGTTTGATATTTAGTAAGTCATATTTAATAATTATATTTGGTTTTTAATACTTAAAAATTATATTTAATAAATATATGAGGGTGTAAGATACTTGGACAATTGGATTGATTCTTTCTTACTTTGGTTTTTGATCTTTGTTTTTATTTTTGGATTAACAAATTTGGGGATTTAAGATCTATAATTAAAATAGGATTTATATTTCCATTCTTTATTTTTATTTTCTTTTTCAACCATATTTATAAATACTGTCCACATTTTCATCATAAATGAAATAAAACAAATTTATATGTCATCATTATTTGAATACATCATTAAACTTATTAAATAAAAATATAATAAAATAAACATCAATTATACAAAAATAAAATAATAATACACTAAAACAAATAATTATTTATAATTTGTACAAATTTGTTTCCAAAATTTCAAAGTTTATATACTAAACCCAATCTTTAAGTGTCATAAATAAAAATGATATATTATAGAACCCAATTTAATTTTTTACACTTTATCCTTTAACATCATATGATATGCATGCTTCCAAATAAACAAATTGTAATTTTTCTAATTTTTCATCATAACTAATTTCTAATATGAAAACATTACCTTACTGTACTCACCTCTAATTAAATAAAAAGTAAAAACAATGAAAAGTTACTTCATACAGCACAACTTAATCATTAATAATTTATTTTAAATTACATTTATGACGAGTTTAATATAGTTTTAAATAGAATTTTTTATTAGATTATAATTTAACAATTTTTATTAAACCATAAAACAACATTAACTTAAAAAACCATTATTATTTTATTTTCTTTATAAATAATAAAGTCATTGTAGGGAAAGATAAATTTTTATCACCGCGCTCTTGTTATATTTTAGGAACATTTCGACCTACCACGTATAAATAAACAAAAATTAACATTTGATTTAGATAAATAAATATTTACAAATTTTCCAGGTGGATTTGGAGGGACATTAAACTTAAAATCATAACAACAATTTGAATTGCAGTTGTCACCGTTCAATTTGAATAGCAGTTGCCAGCAGTAATGACCGTTTCATTTTGACTTGAGGTTGTCAGCGATCGTGGATAATAAGAAGAATATCATCCAACGATTCAGTTTCTATTGCAAGTTGTCAGTCATCATCAAAAAAACATCGCCTAAAAAGTACATCAATATATCCAATGGTTCAACTTGAATTGACAACGCAAGTAGTTAGTGATCGTGAAAAAAGCATCTAAAATATCGTTCAACCGTTCAATTTGAAATTTGGCTTTAGTTGGGTCATAAATCAGATCCAATGGCTGACTTTAATCCTATGACGATTCTTCAATCTATTCATTTCTCAACTTTCTATTTGCTCGCTCTCTCTCGGGTTCTGTAAATCATATTTGCGCGTTGAAGGGCGGCTCTGTGTTTTTCTTTGTGATGTGTTTCCAGCGTGTTTGTTGTCTTTTTGTGTTTGGGGTTTGTTGTAATTTGTCTTTTAATTTCTGTTGTATTTGTGATAGAGGACAGGAGACCACAGGAGAAACACATTTAAAGCTGTGTATTATGAATCTCTGCGCGAGTTATAATGTTAGCGAGGATGATTAAGTTATGCTACTCAAAGATTTTCCGCTGCGATCTGCGTCAAACTTACGAGGTAATGGCACTGCTAAACAATATTCCTTTAAATCTAGAGATCATAAATTAAGTCGATGAAAATTTTAATAAAATCTTGTTGTCTGAACATATTTCCAACTATTTCTTCCATAGATTATAGATATGTAAAGACAGAGAGAGATCTTTCTTTCTCTGGTTTTACTGAAACCTTGCTTTCTCTGGTTTTAACAATTAACTCGTTGCCACTTTTTTGCTATGTTTATTAGTTTGTGATGTGTCTGCTACTGGAGGAAAACATTTAATGCATTGTCCGATGAATCTCTGCCCCAGTAAAGCGAGGTAATGGCTTTCCCCCAAATTTCTTTAAATTTATGGAAAACCTAAAAATTTCTTAAATTTTTTTTCTAGTCCACTCTTTAATTTTGTTTTTCTGTATTTCTTTAAATTTTTTTTCTAGTAGACTCTTTAATTTTGTTCTTCTGTCGTGAAATTGTGATTTAAATGGCTAAAGCTTACACAAACCTTGCTTTCTCTTTTTAATTACAAATTGTTAGCCGCATTTTGTGACTTATATGTATAGTTTATATAACTAAATCTTTCAAGAAATATTTCTGGTCTAGTTTGAATAAAGGTTGTTACCGTGTTTTGTGATTTCTGAGTAATTTAACTATTAACTCGTTGCCTTTGCTATTTTTATTAGCAAATGAGACTGCTGGAGGAAAACATTTAATACATTGTACGATGAATCTCTTCCCAAGTAATGCAACTGACCACGATGAGACGGTGCTTCTCAGAGATTTTATAACTCATCTCCGGCTTTCACTGCGAATTTATACCAGGTAATGCCTCTCCCTCACATTTCTTTAAATTTATGGAAAACCTAAAAAATCTTTTTTTCTTGATATATTACAGTGTTATATGTGGAACAACAGTCATAGATCTTTTTCTAATTTATCAGTAAATTAAATAATTAAAATTTTAAAGAAATCTTTTTTTAATGGTATGCCGATTCTTCAGTCTATTCATTTCTCAACTTTCTATTTGCTCTCTGTCTCAGGTACTGGAAATCAGATTTGCGCGTTGAAGAGCTGAGCTGTGTTTTTCTTTAATGGTATGCCGATTCTTCAGTCTATTCATTTATCGACTTTCTATTTTCTCTATGTCTCAGGCACTGGAAATCAGATTTGCGTGCTGAAGGGCTGAGCTTTGTTTTTGTTTCTGATGTGTTTTCCTGTGTGCTGTGTTTGGGGTTTGTTCTGTTGTATTTGTGAGAGAGGAGAGGAGACCGCGCGAGGTACACATTTAAAGTTATGCATTATGAAGCTCTGCACAAGTAATGCCAATAGAGACTATTACGCTGTGGTGCTCAAAGTTTACCCTTCGATCTGTGTCAAACTTACGATTAAGTCGATGGAATTTTAATAAAATCTTTGTTATCTGAATATATTTAGATAATATATATCTAAAGACTCACAGAGATCTTACTTTCTCTGGTTTTACAAAAACTATTAACAGTTTTTTTCTAGTCGACTATTAAACTTTTGTTTTCTGTCGTGAAATTGTGATTTAAATTCCTAAAGCTTCCTGAAACCTTGCTTTCTCTTTTTTAATTACAAATCGTTGAATTATTGTTTGTATAACTAAATCTTCCAAGAAATATTTCTTGTCTGGTTTGACTTAAGACTGTTGCCTTGTTTTGTGATTTCTAGGTATTCTAACAATTAACTCGTTGTCTTTGATATGTTTATTAGTTTGCGATGTATCCGTGATTACCAGAGAGGAGATGAGACGGTGCTTATCCGAAAATTTAAAACTCATCTCCACGACCACGTAATGGCTCTCCGCCAGTTTTTTTTTAATTTATGGAAAAACTAAAAAAAAGTTTAAATTTTTTTTCTAGTGGACTCTTTAATTTTGTTCTTGTAATTTAAATGACTAAAGCTCACACAAACCTTGCTTGCTCTTTTTAATTACAAATTGTTGCTGCATTCTGTGACTTATATGTATAGTTTATATAACTAAATCTTTCATCAAATATTTCTGGTCTCGTTTGACTAAAGGTTGTTACCGTGTTTTGTGATTTCTGGGTAAAATAACAATTAATTAACTCGTTTCCTTTGAGATTTTATAACTCATCTCCTTCTTTCACTTTGATTTTATACCAATGCCTCTCCCCCATATTTCTTTAAATTTATGAAAAAACTAAAAAGTGTTATATGTCCGACAACTGTCATAGATCTTTCTCTAGTTTATCAGTAAATTAAATAATTAAAATTTTAAAGAAATGTTTCTTTAATGGTATGCCTATTCTTCAGTCTATTCGTTTCTCAACCTGCTATTTGCTCTCTCTCTCTCAGGTATTGGAAATCAGATTTGCGCGTTGAAGGGCGAAGCTATGTTTTTCTTTCTGATGTGTGTTGTGTTTTTGTGTTTGAGGTTTGTTGTAGTTTATGTATTTTATTTTCTGTTGTATTTGTGAGAGAGGAGAGGAGACCGCGCGAGGTACACATTTAAAGTTATGCATTATGAAGCTCTGCACAAGTAATGCCAATGGAAACTATTACGTTGTGCTACTCAACGATTTTTAGCTGCGATCTGTGTCAAACTTACGATTAAGTCGATGAAATTTTAATAAAATCTTTGTTTTCTGAATATATCTAGATTATATATATCTAAAGACTGACAGATATCTTTCTTTCTCTGGTTTTACTGAAAACTAATAGCATTTTTTTTCTAGTCGGCTCTTAAACTTTCGTTCTTCTGTCGCGAAATTGTGATTTAAATGACTAAAGCTTCCTGAAACCTTGCGTTCTCTTATTTAATTACAAATTGTTGCATTCTTGTGTGAGTTATATGTATGGTTTGTACAACTAAATCTTCCAAGAAGTATTTCTTGTTTGTGATTTCTAGGTATTTTAGCAATTAACTCGTTGCTTTTTCTATGTTTATCAGTTTGTGATCTATCTGTGATTACCATAGACTGCTGGAGGAAAACATTTATTGGGTTGTATGATGAATCTGTCCCCAAGTAATGTGTCTGACGTGGATGAGACGGCGCTTCTCCAAGATTTTAGAACTCAACTCCTGCTTTCTCGGATTCATCTCCGAGATTTCAGGTAATGGCTCTGCCCCCAAATTTTCTTTAAATTTATGGAAAACCTAAAAATGCTTTGCTTTCTTGATATATGACAGTGTTATATGTGTGGCATAGATCTTTCTCTATTTTATCAGTATATGAAATAATTACAGTTTTAAAGAAATCTATCTTCTCTAGTTTGTTTTCACTTCTCTGTTATGTGATTGATCGGTAAAATAAATCAATAAACTTAAAAAACCATTCTTTTCTGGTTTTAATGCATAAATGTTAAAACTATATATATTTTTTAGTTTTATTACAAACTATTTGCTTGCTTTTATTATTTATCAGTAAATTAAATAAAATAAACCAATAAGCTTAAATGTTAAAACTATATATATATTTTTAGTTTTATTACAAACTATTTTCTTACTTTTATTATTTATTAGTAAATTAAATAACTAAAATATTAAAGAAATCGTCTTCTCTGGTAAAAGTTTTACTGCTGATTATTGCCGGCTGAACTGTATTTTATGATGTATTTTATCAATAAATTAAAAGAATAAAAGCATGTATCCATATTTCATTCTCTCATCTCAATTGCCACTTTATGTTATAAAGCTATCGATTAAACAACAAAATGTTAAGGGTTAGAAGGAGACGTTCGAAATGTTGAGACATAGTCTTTGGTTTAGTAGCTAGTAAAAACTTCTTCCAAACACGAAGTCTTGGTATCTTTACATGTTGGTCTAAATTTGGTTAAGTAGTTTGACCTATATTGTGATTTAGGTTTAGTTTAACTATTAGTTTATTTAATTCTAAATAAAATTTAATTATTAAAATTTATCTTAAAAATAGTTTAAACCAATTTTAAAATTTAAGCTAATTATATATTTTAAGCCAATTATACATATTAAAATTTAATATTTTGTAATTATGCATATTAAACATCAATTGTAGATTACTTTGATAAAAAAAATTATATTTCATGATTAGTGATTTATTAAGTTTGTCATATATATACATATATGCTTTCATAATTTTCTTTTTCTAATTTGATTGATAAATTGATTTGAGAGTGAGATTTTTTTTTATTAAATCATGCTGGGTTTGATACTTAGTAAGTCATATTTAATAATTATATTTGGCTTTTAATACTTAAATCATATTTAATAAATATGATTTAAGTACTTAAATTATACGTACTTGGACACTTGGATTGAGTGACATTATTTGTGTTGATTTCCTTCTCTGGATGGTATGGTTGTGATATTCATGTATTTCAATAAATCGCATGGAATATTCAATTCAGTTTATTGTGTTATTATAACTATATTTGTATTTATTTAAATTTGTTCTTCTTAATAAGTCTCAATGCTAAACAATCCAGTTTTTAATATGTTTTTCTTTTACTATAATTAGTTTTTTTATTAATTTTTTTGAGTGCATTTTGCTGAGATTGGAGTGTCTGTGTTAAGATTTGATTTATTTTTTTAATCTGTTTTTTTTACTATACCTGGTTTCTTTATTAAGTTTTTTAATATTTTTTTTGAGTGGATTTTGCTGGCATTAGAGTATGTGTTTTAAGATTTGATTAATTTTATTGTGATTTTTTTTAAAAATTTATTGTTAATATAAGTAATTTGAATTAAGCTTTTTCATATAATAAAAAATTAACATCTTTAAATTTTTTATTTTATTTTGTAGTTATAAATATTCAGAAAAAACAAATTTAACTAATATTTCACTGGTTTCTATTAACCCTTTCTCAAGATCTGCAATACTACATGAGAACAAGTGAGTTGTAGTATGAGGCCGTGCTTAACTCCAAGATTTCTACTTCAACTCCCATCGTGTGTGGACTAGTGGCAACCATAAGAAGTAATGACAGTGCTAAATATTTCTTTTAAAATGCTAAATATCAGAAATTGAGTCAATGAAATCTTTGTGGTTGTAAATATTAAGCTTTAATTGTAGAAGGTTTTGACATGTATCTGTCATGGCCTTCATTTATGAAGAAGGAAAATGTGAAGAAAATAATTTCTATTTTTATTGTAATATTTTTATAGCTAATTTTATCCTCTCTTAATTTTTTCATAATTACTTTTTTAACCATTTGATAGTGTCTTTGGGGAATGGAAAAAAATTTGTGTAAAATTTTATGGTTTTATATTCATATTATATGGTTTTATGGTAATATTTTTATAACTAATTTTATCCTCTCATAATTTTTTCATAATTACTTTTTTTACCATTTGATAGTGTGTCTTTGGGGAATGGAAGAAAAATTGTGTAAAATTTTATGCTTTTATATTCATAGTGCTTTTTAATATTGATGCCTTGGTTTGGTTCTGTTTTGTTTGAAATTGAATTCATGTTAGAATTTTTAGTTTATTAAGTCATATTTATTAAATTGTATGGATTTTTGTCTGTTTTAAAAACTGTTAAAAGGCAACTGATCGCGACTTCCAAACAAAAATCAGTCCCCAAAAAGATGGGTATAGCATAATATCAAGACGGCCTTTAAGCTCCCAAAGGTCTAAATTGTGCCAAGGACTTGGTGAACGAGGACTACAGAAAAACCTATTGCAAATTGAGAAAACACCACACAGGTTCTGAAGTTGTAACCCATCCCCGTATATTCAACGAAAACCTGAATATGAAATGCTTGGGCAATAACTGGAATGTGAAATTATTTAGAGTATTTCTGTTTATTTATTCCAGTATAAAGTCTCGCTTCAATATTGAAACATTTTACCATAGATTTTTCCAATTTTTTTATAATCTACTTGCTGAATGTATCCGAATTTTTGTTGGAATATCTAAATCGTCAAAAGAAGCCCTAATTTTGATAGAAATATTAATCCATTTTCTAATCACATTATTTTTCTTCCTTCGAAGCAACTAATCTAATTTCTCTAAGTAATCTCATTTGGCTTTTCTTCCTCAAAAAAACTTATACAACTAAGAAAAAGGAAAAGCCAATGATCCCTCTAGGTAGTTCCATGTCCATGTCTACCAGGAAAAGATTGGTTATTCCATGTTCACTTCAGCAGGAAAAGATTGGACAACTAGGTACGTCCATGTCACCAATCCAATAAAGAAATTAATAAAAGTATGAATTTACTTTTTTATAAGTCCCTATCTCTTAAATTAATTAATTTGTGTTTGTAATTTAAAATTTATGAACTTCCTAGGTTTGCTTTCTTTTATATTTTACTAATTATGAATTTATGTTAAATCTATATTTCTCAAGCTCTTTAAATTTGCTACATGCATAAAGTTGTTCATATTTTATGTATTTTATGAATGACAAATTTAAATTATTTATATTTCTTGATTATATTTTTAAATTTATTACTAGCTTAACTTTGCTTATCTTTTATATTTCTACCTATAATTGTGAAATTTTCATAAATTTTCATTAGTTTTTCTATTGTGTTGTTTCATATGTAAAATTAAATTTTCATCTATATGTTTTGATCCAATAGATTTTGTATGTATTTTAAACTTATTATGTATATAAATTTCCCCACCTTTCCTATTTATGTTCATCTTTGTGTAATTTTCATTTCTTTTTATTACTCCTTGTGTAGGATTAAATTTTCTTTTAATTATTATTAGTATTAGATTTTTTGGGATGTAAATTTAATGGTAATGATTATGAATGACATCACAATTTGTTAAAGTTATTTTCTTAATTTTAGAAATAACATTACGAATTGAATGACTTTTTAATTTGGTTTGCTAGATGTTCGTAAATAAATTTGTTTAAGACTTTTGTTGTTAATTGATTTTACAAAATATAAATATTAGTAATAGAGTTTAACTAGAATTGGTTATATATGAGTGTGTGAGAGAGATAGTGTATTGATTATTTTGTTTTGGGTGTTAAAATAGTTTAGAATTGTTAGATTGTAATTGTTAGCTTTAATTTAGTATTGTGTAAAACATGATTTGAATGTTTTTTAATTGTTAATGATATGTTTCTTTAATATAAATAAATGTAATTAGATTAACTTAAATGAGAATAAGATTATAGAATTTTTAGTATGGATATTAAATTGTATACATTTATCTTATATTGTGTGCATTAGTACATTGACCTTAGGGTTTTTATTAAAGTCTTGTGTAGAGTGTTTTCAAAGGACCATTTTGGGAAATTGCCTGGAAACAATTTCCTAACTCGGTATCTTGACACATGCGCCTTGTTGTAGCTGGGAACTGGGACGCCATTGCGCTAGTAATAGGTGGAGGGAGGAAACTCCTAGAGAAGCCCTCCCAGTACGCCCCAAGATGGGTGGTCGACCATGTATACACAAGGTTTTTAAAGTGGTCTAACGAGGGACCCCCCTTTGTTAACACTCTATTCATGCAACCTAGGAGTTAGGATCTCCCCAACCCCCTTAACACCCTTATTTCACACAACCCTCTTTGTTGACACTCTATTCATGCAACCTAGGAGTTAGGATCTCCCCCAGCCCCCTAACACCCCCCCCTCCCTCTCTCTCTCTCTCTCACACACACACACACAAGTCCCTAATATCCCCCCTACAAGCTCTCTCTCTCTTTCTAACCCTTACTAATCCCCTCTCTCACTCTCTCACTCTCTCACCATGCTACTCCTCCCCTACCTTTAACCCCCATTTTCCCCCTCTCTCTCTATAAACTACTCACCCAGTCTCTCCCCACCTCACTAATAGCCACATAGTTATCTCACTCTCACTTACCTTAATTTCTTACTCTCTTCCCCTAAACCCCTTCTACTCTCCCTATCCATAATAATTTCCTTAGAGCCCTACCATCTCTCTCTCTCTCTCTCTATCCCGAAATCATCACTAAGCACCTACCCCCCACCATGATCACATTCTCTTTATCTCGACCAACTCCCATCCTCCTCCCTACTCCTAATCACCCACACCCTTCCTCACTTTTCTCTCTCTTTCTCTCTCTTAGAACTCCCCCTCTACCCACATTCTCTCTCACACATAGACATGCCACTACTCTTTCCCTTACCTTTAAATGCCCTCCTCTTATATATAATCCCTATCCCTAACTCTTACTTAACCCCCTCTCTCACCCTCTCACCGCTTAATTCTCCCCCTACATATAACATCCTTTACACCTCTCTCTCTCTCTCTCTCTTACCCCACCCTATAATCCCTTCTCTTTGACTTCCCTAATCATCCCTACACACCTCTCCCCCAAAACAATCTCTTTCTATTTATCTCTTCCAACACCCCTTCTCCTCCCTACTCCTAATCACTCGTACCTTCCCTCCATTACCCCCATCTCTCTCTCTCTCTCTCTCTCTCTCTCTCTCTCTCATGATATTCCTCTCACACAGACACACCACTAGTCCTTCCCATACCACTA